>JAFMTC010000168.1:644101-693039 GCA_018845635.1 Nicrophorus orbicollis
AGGTAACAAAAGTTGTAATAGTTTATTAAAACTATTATTTTGTAATTTTCTTAAAAGTAATTAAAGTTTTTACAAACTTTTTTAGCTACATTGCTTCCTTTAAGTAATCAAAGTCAGTGATTCTTTGAAACGTACTTTATTGTGTTGCAATGAAACAAAAAAATCAAAAAATTAGCTAAAAATAATTGAATTCAAAATCTTTGACTTAAGAAGTAAAAGTAGTTAAAGTTTATGCATTTCACATACATTTTCTGTTTAACTTAATCGTTGTCAATGATTCAATCATACGTAAATTGTTATATTGTAATGTTTGTAAAGTAACAAAAGTTGTAATAGTTTATTAAAACTATTATTTTGTAATTTTCTTAAAAGTAATTAAAGTTTTTACAAACTTTTTTTACCTACATTGCTTCCTTTAAGTAATCAAAGTCAGTGATTCTTTGAAACGTACTTTATTGTGTTGCAATGAAACAAAAAAAAACAAAAAATTGGCTAAAAATAATTGAATTCAAAATCATTTACTTAAGAAGTAAAAGTAATTAAAGTGTAAGCATATGACTTACATTTTCTGTTTTACGTAAATATAGATAATGATTCTTTGAAACGTACATTATTGTATTGTAATGTTTGTAAGATAACAAAAGTTGTATAAAAAAACTATTATTTTACATTTTTTCTAGAAATATTTGTACAAATATTTTTACCTAATATTTTGCTTTAAGTACTCAAAGCCAGAAATTCTTTAAAATGCACATTATTGTATTGTAATGAAACAAAAAATTCAAACACGTAAATTGATCAAAAATAATTAATTTCAAAATCAATGACTTAAGAAGTAAAAGTACCTAAAATTTATGCATTTGACATACATTTTCCATTTTATGTAATAATTTTAACGTATTAGATTATAGAACAATCGTATTCCTTATTCCAGTTTAATATTATTTATATATTGTTATACATTATACTTATTTGTAGTTTTATAACATATTTCAGCAAATACTACTACGTATAAATCAAGATATTCAATCAATATAAAATAAATTGTTGTTTATACATTAATCTTCAGCAAAGGAAATAACAATTTTGATTTAAAATTATAATAAATTTATATGATGATAAATATAACCTTCAGAAGCAATTTATTTATATGTTTCAATGTACTTTAATCTAGGAAAATTTTCACGTATTAGATTCTAGGAAAATTCTAAACCTAAATCCAATCTTGTTATCTTAATTAGTTAATAAACAAACGTGTTATCCTAATTAGTTATTTTATAATATTCGAACCACGTAAAACATGTTTATAATATTATATATTCCATTAATTATTTGAATGCATCATCAACAGCAAAACACTATTATTTTAATTAAAAAATTCTAAAATAAAAATAAGTAACGTAAACATGCTTTTTTACATGTTTTTTTTATTATATTCCATTTGCTTTATTAAATTTCTATAATAATCCTCGGATGCTGGACGAAGGAAGGAAAATATGCAAAAAAAATGTGGATTTATTGGAATTCTTACCACAAAATAATCCCGAATATTTTTTTTTATAAAGATTATGAAAGGTTTATTTCCTACTTTTCTTTCTTAATAACACACAATATTCAAAGTAGAGAATAATACATTAAATATTTTAAATTTAAAAATAGAAGTTGCAATAAATTGGAAACTTATTTAATATGCTAATTATACTTGTAAATTAGCTTATTTTACAAGTATTAGTTGCATAAGCAACTATACACCCATACCTCGCTTTACGGCCTAGATATGTTCCACGAAACTAGGCCGCAAAGCGAAAAGCCGTATAACGAATCAATTATTGCGCTTGCGCAAGATTTGCATTATGTAGATATATCGACATGAAAAACAAGTTTGTTTGCCGTTATAGCGAAACATTTTAGGCCGTAAATCGAAAACGTGCCTTAATTGAAGAGGGCCGTTATAGCGAAATACCGTATAAAGAGCAGCCGTATAGTGAGGTATGGGTGTATAATAATATATCTTCGTATAAAAATGATGCAATTCCGAAATTATTCAGAATTAATTATCTATTATTAGATGAGTCTGAGTGTGAATATTCTGGAAAAGACTCGAATAAACTTATAAATATTTGTAATACTAATGTGTATATTCGTAGATATTTTTACGTTTAACAAATTTTAGAACTGTATTTATTTATGCAATTATATAGTTGATGTAATAAATTAAATTTATAAAAAAGCAAATATACCTAAAATAGAGTAATCTTTTATTGGTAAAGTTCAGATTAGTCAACACAATTTTTTATTTGTAATTAATTATTTAATTATAGAAATAAATATTGATATTATTATGATTAATTTCCATATGAATCAAACATAACAAATATATAAACATTACTTCAAACCACATTCAACAAATCTTAACATAATATCAGAATATGATACATTTATATAAATTTGACCAACATTTACTTTGTATATTGATATCAAGTATTTTCAATTATAAAAATAATCATTATTTTCTGCATAAGATTCTGCATTTCTTTCAATATTGAAAAATCTATTGAAAACCATATATCCTTTGCTGCAATAGATTTTTCTTTTATATTTCTTTATGTAATGACTTTATTTATTGTAATTATAATCAAATGTATTATTATTATCTTTATATCTTTAGTAGAAAACTGTTTAAAACTTTCAAAATCGTAGATTACTTTGAAAACTTTGAAAAGAATCTTAATATAAACAATAATAATATTGATTATCATTACTATAAATATTTCAGTTTCTTCCAATTATTATTTTAGTATTAATACTAAATTTATAGATGAAACTATAAAAAAAACGTAATATTTAACTAATTCGATGTTGTAATACATTTTTATATTTTCGTACAAAATTGTATAGGAAAATTTTAACGTATTACAGTTTAGGAAAATTCTAAAGCTTAATCTAAGTTTGAATCATAGTTTAATTTAAACGTGTTATCTTAATTAGTTTTTTTTTTATAATATTTGGGGTACGTAAAACGTGTTTAGATAAACATATATTCCATTAATAAGTTAATTATTTTATTACATCATCAACTGCAAAACACTTTATATTTTGCATATAAAGTGGATTACTATTATTTTAATTTTCAAAAATGAATGAAATGATTATTATTACTATAAATTTTTCAGTTTTTTCCAGTGATTGTTTTATTATGTAGATGAAACTGTACATAAAACTGTAATTTAACAAACTAAATCGATTTTGATGTGATGATATTCCGTTTAATAAAGTTAACACCTATTATTGCACCACGAAACGATCGGCGTTAAAATCTAGGTAAATATAATATCGTTGGAAAGGCAATGGGGATGATTGGATTTTTTTGTTGTGTAACAGAAAAGTGAGAGAAGCAAACCCAATTAAATCACGTCCATGCAAAGTGTACGGAATTGATTGTCGGCTCCAATTTTTCTCTGCACATCTATTTATTGCTCTCTCTCTTTTTCACATACTTTTTTTTCAAATTTCCTGCAAGCCCTGTTTGTCAATATTTAGCCAGTGAAAAATTCCTCTAAAGTGATTTGTGGCTGGGGAAACCT
Source organism: Nicrophorus orbicollis (assembly GCA_018845635.1). Lineage (NCBI taxonomy): Eukaryota > Metazoa > Arthropoda > Insecta > Coleoptera > Silphidae > Nicrophorus > Nicrophorus orbicollis. The sequence goes on from JAFMTC010000168.1 coordinate 647,686, forward strand.
CTATTATTCCGTGCCATCAAGAACCTTTTAGAGCCAATTTATTATTCACGGCTCCCCCGCGCCATCCGTTAATTGATAATAAACGGCCGTTATTATACACACACACGCCTAGGTCGCTATTTCCGGTTTTAACCGGTTTTTAAAAAGCTTTAATGTCGCTGCATAAAAATGAATACAATTCTGCGGATTTCAACTTCCGATGACATCTCACGCTTCATTGTAGTTCTAATTGGTCTTTTTGATTGCAGAAGATGAAGGGCCAAATCATCGTCGTTGCCTTGGCCTTGGTTTTGGGATACTCCGATGCCTACTCCAGTAATGTTTTTCTGTTTTGATTTTGATTATTTGCAATATTAAATTCGATTGGTTTTCAGAGTATGGAAGATCCTGCACGGATATCGGCTGCAGGAGCAACGAGGAATGCGTCATGGCTGAAGATCCTTGCTACAGTCGTGATCAACCATGCGGGATGTTAGTGTTAGTATCGGAAATGAATACTCTTGTTACTTAGGTCATACTTTCAGGTATCCCACGTGTCGTAAATTGAGTAACAGCGTTTCAACTTGCGAGACCTTCGTGTGCCCATCCACTACAGTGTGCATCGTCGACGGTGGCACACCGAAATGCGTGGACGACAAATCGCCGGCCGGTAAATTCAAGAAATTGTAATACCAATTTTTGTTATTAATCGCGTCTCAATTTCCCAACTTTCATTGCAGCGGCAAACGCTGGTAATTCCAGGGAAAGCCTCGCTCCCAGTGCTCCGTTGTATCCCCAAGTACCGTCGAGGGGTCAAACCACGAGCAGACCGCACGTGAACCGTGGTGGAGCACCGGGTGGTAACGGGTACCAAGGGGGGTCCATCGGTTCCGGTTACCCAGGACAATCTAACGGCGGATACCCGGGACAACCCTACTCCGGATACCCAGGGCAACCCAACTCCGGGTACCCAGGACAACCCAACTCCGGATACCCAGGACAACCCAACTCCGGTTACCCAGGACAACCGAACTCCGGGTATCCGGGCCAACCGAACTCTGGTTACCCGGGTTATTCCAACTACCCCAGCAATCCAAGTAACGGTTACATGCCCAACAACGGATATAACCCGTACGGAAGCAATCCTTACGGAAGCAACCCTTACGGAACGCGGCCCTTCGGAAGCGGAGCGTCGAGCACAACCTCGAATCCTCTGTACGACAACATCAAGGGCACTCTGAAGACAATAGGTACCAAATATTTGAAGGACTTTCTAAGTGGTCTGAGGAAGAATAATTAAAAACGTATTGCTCTTGTTCCAGGGCTATTCTGCTTTGTCGTGCACGCACTTGTTGCCAGAATTAATGGATACTAAAATATATATTAGAAAAAAATAACAAATTGTAAGATATTTCCAATTGTTCGTTACCCATAAATATTTATTATACGGGTCATGAAACCAAACAAATTAAAAATAAATCTATTACATATAAAAATTACCAATTTCTCTGGCGACAAATGCAATTGCTTTCCTCCTGGTAAGTACCGTGTGTATCTCTGTTGTGCTAAACCCAATGGTTATGGTTTTTTATCCTAAACACGCTTCGCAGAATAGCTCAAGCACATTCAATAATTTTTCTTAATTATTTGCTGAAAAAAGCTTGCCTTTAATTTTTTTATTTCATTTTCTTCTAGCATAGTTTGTATTGTGTAATTATATTATGTACCTAGTCCATATACTTTATTTTTTTAATACACCCCTACAATACAATAAGCAAAATGTATTTTTTCATCAGTAGATTAGTATATTTAGCATCAATTAAAATTATATAAAATAAAACATGCTGTTACTTCCAAATGCTGTTACCCAGGAAAATGCCAAATAATTGTTTATATCGAGATTACGCAACAATTTGTATTTATCAAATAATCTAGCTTTTAAGTGTATATTCTTATTGTGCTCTTATTGAATATACATCCAATGGTACTGTATAATTTTACATGAATAAATAAGAAGATATTTTCCTAAAAGTTATTCCAATAAAATCATTAAATAATAATAACATTTATTGCGACAACATTTACAAAAAATAAACTGAATACAATAAAAATTTAAGAAGAAAAATGAAATGTTATTGCTGTAAAGGGCTATTGACCATAGGACCTAAAAATGAATATGTATATATTATTATAATGTAAGTATAACAAATATATGAAACATGATTTACTTCTTCAACTATTCTTTTATAACTGAAAGATTATAGAAAACTATCATTAAATTTTCAAGTAAAACATTGTTTAATGCACATTTATTTATTCAGAGACTTTAAATTTTACTAGATTCATGAAAAGCAATTGCTTATATAATAACTTGGTGGTTATTCTGAAATAAGGAACGTTCATTAGCGGTGAATATTTTCGCATGAATAAAATTGATTCCTGAAAGGAAAGGACGCAAGGGAAACTCGGTATTAGAGTTTCCAATTAAGTATCAAGGAGAGAGAGAGAGAAAAAAGGGCGGACGATCTTTCGTTGCATAAAGAGTTTCGACAAAAAAAAGCAACGTAAATTAAAAGTTTGTTGCAAAAGTATTTTATTATTCATCGCACAGCCCAGAATTTACAAACACCGACAAAATAAAAGCTGCGAATAATGAAACAGAAAGAACAAGTAATACAAAAGTAATTGACGAAGAGATTATATTGATTATTTTTTAGAATTTTGTATTAATTTGTTGCAATTTATTGTTTATCCTCTAAAGCACTCTGATGATCTTCCAAGATTGGTTGGTTTTGTTTCTGCTGCTGCGCATCTTCGAACGTGGTTTGGAACTTCTCCTCTTCGTAGATGACTCGCTTCAAGGCTTTGCTGCCTAACAAGCATTTGTGTTGGCAGGTCTCGTTCCTTCGTCTCGATCTGATCTCTTTGCGAGGATTGAAGATCAACCTGAGGTGTCTGATGGACTGTTCGGGTGGTCCCCATTGTTCCTCCGGTTGGAAGAGACCGAGCAAATTCTAAAAAATGCATGTTCAGGGATTTATTTGCAAGCATCTATAAGATGTTACTCTTCGCTTTATGTAACGGAAAGTCTCGATGACGCTCATCACGGTCAGAGGACATCCCAGTAGGGAAACTGCGATCATTGCGTAGATGTTCATCTCGTCGCTCATCTCTTTGATGTGCAGCAAACAAACGATCTGTTCATAGTATTATTTAGTAATCTTATGAAATCGTTTGATCTGGACGACTTGTACCCCTAAGACCAATGGAGCGCAATACCAGCAAATCTTCCAGTAGCGTGCAGGTTGCACACCAATGATGAAATGGATGTCATCGCAGAGCTTTTGGACTCCGTATATCCAGGACACGAGCATTGTGAATATGAACGTTATGAAGACCTCGAAGTAGTCCAAAGATTGTTTGTACTTTATCACAGTATACATATATAATCCCTGCAAATGCAATAAACAATCAGTAGGTATAGCTTCAAACACAAATTTATCAGAAATTCAAAATAAAGTAATATCAAAGAGTTAAACAAAGACTTTTATTGAAAGTTCGTTAATAGTAGACCTATTAGAAGTACAATCTTCTAATAAACTACTGAAAGAATTTAAGTTAGTCTAATTGATGCCACGAGCATTTATCATGAAAAATTCTATTCACTAACTATAAATATAACAAATGTCTACATCAAATTTTCTTATAATGAAAAATGAATTTCTTAGTTTGTATTTTTCATTAAGTCAAGAAACTTTTGGGAAATGCAACTGAAATAATATACGTAAGAAGAGTGACGTAATCCAAAACCATAATCGAGTTTAACATATTTAATAAGCAACTTCTCGAAGCTATTTGCTTAGTAATTCGGTCGTATAAGCCGGTACGTTCAGAGCATGGTCGAGGAGGAGGCAATCCCATGTATTCAACAAGTCGTAAAGTACGAAAGTTTAAGGCGAAAAGTCACCGAAACTCTGCAGACACACACGCAAACACCGCATGTGGCGTGAAGAAAGTTGAAGATGTAAAATGATATTTTATGTTAAGTTAAGCGAAATATATAGAATTTCAATGAGGCAAACTTCCTAATTCGCATTAAGACTGAGGGGAAAAATGATTGCGTTATACGTTAAATAAGTTTCGAACTTTCGAGGACACTTGATTGTATTGAAAACTTTCAGAAATAACTTATTTTACAGCTTAATAAATATTATTATTATTTATCAAAGGAATATTAATTGTCAGCAATATTTGTACAAATTTGGAATACTATAATTATACTTACATTACTGACGAATATCACGCTCCCAATCAATGACAGTGACAAGAATGCGAACAGTATGTATTTCCGGTATCGCCGGAAGTTCATGTGCGAGTCTTCAATTGTAATTTCCACGATTCTCACGTTGATAATTATAAAACTGTAGCAGAAAATAATCGAAGCCAGAAAGTAAAGTACATTCCACAGCTGTGGCACATCTGCAACAATGTTAGTTTTTATTAAAGAATTAAACATCATCTTATTATTGCAATTAATTTGACTAATAATAATATTCATTTTTATTTATGTTTACATGAAATAATAAGAAACACTATGAAAAAAATAGGATGAAAATGATGATATTTGTATAGATATTTCTTTACTTATAGTACACCCAAACCTCGCTTTACGGCCTAGATATTATCCACGAAACTTGGCCGCAAAGCGAAAAGCCGTATAAGGAATCAATTATTGCGTTTGCTCAAGATTGGCAACATGTAGATATATCGACATGAAAAAAAGAGTTTTTGTCGTTATAGCGAAACATTTTAGGCCGTAAATCGAAAACGTGCCCTAATTGAAGAGCGCCGTTATAGCGAAATGCCGTAGAAAGAACGGTCGTATAACGAGGTATTGGTCTTATTACTAAAGTAATAGTACTATATTCTAGTATATTACCTATTCTACTTTACTTATAGTAGAAGTAAATGATGATATCTATTATATAATAGTAGTTATACTAGGTATACATACTAGTATATCCTAGTCCATTTGGTATGATGGTCAACTCTACTGGTTCATTGGGATTTCCGACTGCCTTACTCATGTTGGCCTTATCCAATTTTGCAGCGGTAGAAAGGATGGCAAAGTTTATGTGGAACATAATCGTGAAAACGGACACGAATATGACGAATATTATGTCACCCATAACGGTGATCAAACCTGAAGAACTGGAAGCCGATAGGTAGGATCCCGCAAGTATGAAACCTCCACGACCGAGGCTCGTCATCGCCACCATATCGGTCATGGCCTTCATCCACAGCTGCAGAATCCGGAAATGCGGAAAAAAGAAGAGGGGGCTTTAAATGTAATTTACAAAATCCAATTTGGATCTTACGTTCGGCTCGAGGAACTGATTAAAGGACAACTCCATGAGAATCCTTAGGCCGTTCGTGGCTCCATCTGTCATCGCTATCAGCACGAGCACTATCAAATTCAGGATGCAGAACGACACAAAGAACATGTATTTTAAAATCTGAAAGTTTAGTTAAATTGAATCTAATATAATGAAATAGACAAAAAAAAAGATGTTTCTTTATAAGCATATTCTACTATTGTTGTTGAATCAAAGCTTAATGAATTTGTATTAACTCTTTTTGTGATGTGCTTAGTGAAGATCAAGATACAGTAGACTATGATCCAGACGGTGCTGACGGTGACGAGTCGCCGGATGTCCGGTCCAGTCATCTTCGCTTCTGCCGGTATAGTCTGCATGAAAGTGTGGCTAAGAAGTTAGATGGTATTAATTTGCTGAAGAAGCTTTCACGTCTGCAGTACTTCCAATAAACGTAGGCGGGTGCAAAAACTTCGTCACTTATGCATTCTTGATCCTTGCAGACGGGTCCGTCCCAGCAAAATTTACTGTACGCCGTTTTGCACGTGTACCATGGTAACTTAGATTGCATACTATTAAGAAAGTAGAGCAAGCAATCTCCAGCCAAAGTACCCATTGGTAGCAGCCGGAAGATGGTGGCAATCAGGAAAGCGTATCCTATTCCGTGACCGACGGGACTCATGTACTTCAGGAAAATCGCCGGCATTTGCGTGTACTGGCCAATGGACACCTGCATGTACTGGATGGGCATTCCCACGACCAGCATGCAAATCAAGTACTGAACCATGTTCGGATCTTCGGCAATATCCAGATAATCCGATATTAGTTAACTAGTTCCCCTTACTTACAGTTCAGGTTCGTGTACTTTATGCGGCTGAAGTTGTCCGTGGAAATGCAGTAGAGGATGCTGATGAAAATGAACTCGACCGACGAAGACCAATGGTGTCTTATTGATGTGAACTAAATGTGGACCATCCAACTTAATGCCCGCACGATCCATTCGAAATTCACTCACCGTTATCGATTTGTGGCCGCTCGCCGAAGACTTGGTTTGCTCCGACTCCAAACTCAAGCTGTCCACCTCTTCGGTCATCATGAACACACACACACACACACAAAATAAATTACAACTAATTGCGCAACGTCAGACTTTGTCAAAGTTTACACTAATGACATACTTTTTCACGTCACTTTAACAGAAACTAATGCAAACCTCTTTTCTTTCAACTACACTAAAGTCACATTTGTTAACAACTTAATTAATTAATCCAGGGTTTTCCAAACTTTTCAGCAACAGAACACTTTTCATGAAACACCTTATTTATTTTGTAAGATAAGTAATAAAACTAATTAATAAAACATTTATTAATTATTTACTGCATAATTATTTTTCATGGAACACCATTAACTTTCTGCCCAACCAGTATTCCACGGAACATAGTTTGAAAAACCCTGAACTAATCGATCCTAAATTTGTATAAAATTTGTAATATTATTGTAATAAAGTAAAAATTCTTTTATTTTATAAAGTCACAAAATGTAATATTGGGTTGGTAACTAAGTGATTGCAGATTTTGTCAATAGGTTGTTATGTATAACCGTTATTGTTTATGTCATTCCTTATTTCCGTTTAAGATTTCATGCCCTGATCACTGGAAAGACCGGCTATCTTAATCTAGTCTACTATTCATGTAGTGATAAGACTACAAACCTTTTAGCACCCTGGTGTGACTATTTTCACCAATTCCCAAATATTAGGTTAAGAAATGTACACATCAGTGGGCGACTTTCCACCCACAGGGAAAACCTATCCCCTACTCCCACTGCGATGTTAATGTAATATCAAGCGAGCCCTTTAGTCTTCAGTCTTTGGTTAGCCTTAGCTAGGGGAACAACTAGCAACTTAAGAGAGAATGTAACTCTTAGTTAATAAAACAGGAGATCAAGACTTATACCGTAAAAACACTCAACTGTACAATAAAACTACTTAGAATATTCGTATTTGATATTCATAAACCCCTCAAAGACTCCACAACGACGTAACTACGAGATAATCCACGGTGTCCAGAGATTTTTAATCCCGGGACACGACAAGGTCTTATTTCATTCTCCTGTTTTTCAAAATAGGTGCTTTTGACAAAACAGAAGAACTTAAATTGTATTCATTTTCTTTGGAGTTTCACTTTTAATTTAGTAAAAAAAGGAAATTATTGAATCAAAAATTAAATAAAATGTTATTGTTGCAAAGGGCTATTGACCATTGATCCGTTTGCCCCATGTATTTAACTAGTATCTGTTTATGTGGCTCTTACAATAAATATAATTACTTATTATTGGAAATTAGTTGTAAATAAATAAGTAATATGAATATACAGAGTGTACATACAATGAAAACCAATAATAGTTGGTATATTTAACAGATATTTATGTTAGTCTTTAGGTGGATAAAGCATAATTGAATGTCAGATATATTCTTTTATTAAGCAAGTTTTATTTGAAATCCGATGAATAGAATGAGCGTATTTTACATTTATTCTGCAGCATTTACTTGCATATTTCTTCGAGGAAATTCCCAAGTTTTCAAATGTTCTGTTTATTATTTTTCTTCTCTCGTCTTTCATCCCTTTGTTTCCTCGCAAAGAAAAACGTATTCCGCTCCTTTTGTTTTCTATTATATAGCGAGTTCTCTCCGTCTCCGCGCAAAAGGGACAAATTTAATATAAAATAAGGAACGTGACGACAAAGGGGAAACGTCGTTTTTGGTGGATAAAGATTTACACTTATCTCGAGATAAAGTGACAACCGCGTCGAGGAACAAAGGGCGCGCAACGAAGCAGGGAAGTTCATCGCTAGTTATGATATTTTAAAGTGGAAAGAATAAAAAAAGAAGAGGTGAAGGTGGTGGTGGGTGTCCGATGGCAGTAATTTCCCGTCGGTGGCGTTTATTGAGTAGTCCTGCGTCGCCAGCACAATACCACCACCACCGTCCGTGGATTCTAAATCATCCCTTGAATACGGCGGAGTTCATGCATGGCACTTTTATGGAGTCGCAGGAGTATTTATTTGCGGAGGGTGAAACGTCCGAGGACAGGAAGGAGGAATCTTTGGAGCAACAATGAGGGACGGCCGTGTTCCTGCGCGAAACGGGAGGCAATTAGCATGTAAAGAGGCTAGTTAGAAGGAGTTGAGAGGAAAATTGAAAATTAACATCGGGGTGTGGGTGAAGTGAGAGTTTTCCGGGTTTTATTAAAATCGCACGCACACCGACTGTGACGACTTTTCAATTTGCAACCCTTTTTCCTTTTCGGCGGATACACTTACCCAATTACCGAGACTTGATGGGAAATAATGGAAGAGCTGAACAGGGGAAGCAAACTTAAATTTCCTTTCAACCGACAATTATAACCGAGCTGATTTCGCTCGCAATCACGACACATTTTGTACTATTCATTTATATTCAAATTTCACATTATATACACCTAATCATCAGATTATAATATAAAAATTTCTAATAACTATAATAATAATATAAAAAGAACTTGTTAAATACAGCAAACATATTTTTATAGGCGTTAAGACTAAATTGGATAGCCCTTTGTCCAACTTTTATTGGTGGTCAATAAACTATTATATTTTAAAAAGAAAACTATTTTTTATGAACATGGATTGTAAAATCATATCAAAAATATTAAAATTCCATCAAATATGACGTTTTCTTAGACATTTAAAACAATTTATTATTATTACAAATACAGAATGTCCACAAAATGTATACACTTTTTAACGAGTCATTACTCTCTGATTTAACTTGCTTTTCAGGGTTTAATTAATTGAAAATAATGAGTAGATCAGGATTAACTTTTGAATTAAATAAATTTACTTTAAAATGATATTGAAAGTACAAAAATATAGTAAAAGTAGAAAGAAATTATAGCAGTGAAAATTAATTGAGATGAAAAATGAATTTAAAACGAATAGAAGGAAGACTAAGAACTTCTCAGTTAAGAAAGAGTACTGAAATTTTATCGCAAAACATCCAGAAAAAACAAACATGATCAATCATGAGATTGACATCATGTGTCTATTGCATTTTAAGAGGTTGTAAATTGAAAAGTTACTTTTCAGTAATGATACATGTTATTAATCCAGAAATTGCAGACTTAATAAAACAAGTTTGTGAATGGTACTTGGAAAAATGTTAACAGGATGCAGTTTTCGGGGAAGATTGTTTCGAGCTATATTCAAATTGATTTTTCCTAAGTGGTTATTTTAAAGATAAAGTCTACAGCTTAAAACCGAAAAAAATAGTTAAATTAAAAGCCACAATAGATCAAAACTGCTGAATAACACCAAATTAAATGTTTGCTGTAGTTTATGCACCAATAGCCCTACATTATCACAAAGTATTGAATAGAACAGTAATAATGTTATATGGATTATTTTACTATTCAAATAATAATACAATATGTTGCAACAACTTTAAAAAAAATATAACAAAATGAAGAAATACAAAAGAAAACTATAAATAAACATTGCTTCAAAGGTTATAGACCAAAGGTCTTTCTGTCTGAAATTTAAATGTTATGTAAATAAAAACTGAAGTTATAATCATTCAAACAAGAAAACAACAGTGAAATGATGAAAACGGAGATTTTATCAACTCCATAAGTGAGATGATCAATTCCCTAAAGAAAGTAAGTGATTTGAACGAATCCCTTAACTGTTTTAGTTAAAAGATGAAATAGACAGGTCAAAACAGCAAAACACCTGAAAATATCAATTGAAAAAATGAAAGAAGTTTGGTTCAAGAACTTTAAAGACGTATTAGTGGAACAGTTTTGGTTGATGTACTGAAGGTTGATAGATGACCATTGGATGCAAGTTGGGAGTTCGTTATGTAAATTAAAACTGAAGTTATAATCATTGAAACAAGGAAACAACAGGGAAATGATGAAAACTGAGATTTTATCAACTCCATACGTGAGATGATCAATTTACAGAAGATGATAAAATTATAACTCTGTAGCATCTTTTCCCTAAAGAAAGTAAGTGATTTGATCGAATCCCTTAACTGTTTTAGTTAAAAGATGAAATAAACAAGTCAAGACTGCAAAACACCTGAAAAGATCTATTGAAAAAATGAAAGAAATTTGAAGAACTTTAAAGACGTTTTAGTGGAACAGTCTTGATAAATGTACCTAAGGTTGATAGATAACCATTGGATGTAAGTTGGGAGTTCGTTATGTAAATTAAAACTGAAGTTATAATCATTCAAACAAGGAAACAACAGGGAAATGATGAAAACTGAGATTTTATCAACTCCATACGTGAGATGATCAATTTACGAAAGACGATAAAATTATAACTCTGTAGCATCTTTTCCCTAAAGAAAGTAAGTGATTTGATCAAATCCCTTAGCTGTTTTAGTGAAAAGATGAAATAGACAGGTCAAAACAGCAAAACACCTGAAAAAATCAATTGAAAAAATGAAAGAAGTTTGTTTCAAGAACTTTAAAGACGTATTAGTGGAACAGTTTTGGTTGATGTACCTAAGGTTGATAGATGACCATTGGATGCAAGTTGGGAGTTCGTTATGTAAATTAAAACTGAAGTTATAATCATTGAAACAAGGAAACAACAGGGAAATGATGGAAACTGAAATTTGATCAACTTCATAAGTGAGATGATGATCAATTCACGAAAGATGATAAAATTATAACTCTGCAGCGCCATTTCCCTTAAGAAAGTAAGTGATTTGATCAAATCCCTTAACTGTTTTAGTGAAAAACTGAAATAAACAAGTCAAGACTGCAAAACAACTGAAAAGATCAATTAAAAAGATGAAAGAAGTTTGTTTCAAGAACATTAAAGACGTGTTAGTGGAACAGTTTTGATTGATGTACCTAAGGTAGATAGAGGCCCATTACATGTAAGTCGGGGGATACCTACATTAATAAAAGGCAGAAAGGTCAATAGCCCTTTGGACCATTAAAGAGGTTTAACTAAATATTGAAAAAATAATACGTTGGAAAGATAATTATTAGATGATATGTAAAAATCAATAATGTAATAACGAAAAAGATTATAACGTTTAGGTAAGGTATGCCATTATTCCGGGTATTAGTATAATACTAAAAAAAGAATGTGAGGGCAATCGAGACCCTCAGGCTCACTCTCACCACGCCGGAAACACTCCTGTTTCCGGCATGGCATTACAATATAACTGATAAAAATGAATTTATATGGCAATAAAATTGTATGTTATCGAAGAACGGCTTCGGAGCAACAATAAAAAAAAACCGCACACGTAAGGATAAAAAGCAGTATGAAGGGAGAACAGCGAAGGGGGTAATTGGTTTGCGTATGTGAGTCGGGATGGAGCGGCTAGGTGGATGTTTGAGTAAAGCATTTTCATAATGTTGCAAATAGCCGGGGGCGGCTGATTCGAAGTACCTCGCGCAATATTACCCATATACACGCGGCGGCTGAGTGTTGTAATAAGCCGCCCCCCGGGGGGACATTTCACCGCCTCCGCCGCAACAAACCGCGTACACTTCCCTCACATCAAATACACAAGCAGCGAAGGAGAAAAACGGGGGGATGGGGGCTGCGGGGAAAACGGGAGGCGGCGGAGGCGAAACTTGCAAACGCGATACATCAAATTGCAATAACCGATTCGTTGATTACAGTCAGCACAAAAAGAAACATTTTCCGGAATCCGGTTTTTACAAAATAATTGTTTTTTTGCACGAAAACATTGAAATTTAAGGCTCAAATTGTAAATAAATGATAATATTTATTGCAATAATAATTTTAAAAAAAACACAGGAAGTAAGTAATAGTTACAGAAATGTTTACATTTTTACCAACATATGCACCAATGTCTTCCTCTTTTGTTCAGATTCTTGAGGTATTCCATGAATTCCTGGTGCAACTGCTCTTCCATAATAAACAAATTTTGAAAGTCATAGTTGAAAACGTCCTCATAATGGAAATGATGTATCAGATATTCGAGTTCCGCTTTTTCCTGCTCATCTGCCAATCGGTTCAAGTTATTAATTTCCCAAATGCGAAATCGCCTCACGTATTGCGAATTCGCGTAATGTATTGTCAAAAAGTTTCTGAAGTGATTTCGGCATTGATCGTGTTTAAGCACATTCAATAAACGGTCATTGAACCAGTTCATCTGATCATTATCAAATATACTCATCTTGATTTAGTGTTAATACTATCTGTAAAACACATATTGTTAAAGTATGGATAACAATAAATTAACTTACCCACATAAAGTTTATAAGTACACTTCCAAACATCACATTTTCATTTAGTCAACTGCAAAATTTGCAGATTGAAGTAGACTCACTTCTGTGGTTTACATTGTACAGTTTGTGGTTTTTTTATCCAAGAAGTGAAGTCATACGTTCAATTATGAAAATATGTTTCAGTCTCGTTTTTTGCATTACGTACATTAAGTTTTTATTACAGGAAGCTTTTAAATACAATATTTGAAATAATGTATCTGCTGAACAATGATCACTTAATCATGCACGTAGTTCTGGATACAAAATGACTTGTAATAGAAAATGGTTACGAAACTTGGAACGTTATCTTGCAGTAACTTCATCCTTCAAAGATTATTATTAGAAATGCATTAATCATTCAATATAATATCAATATTTATTGCAACAGTCACAAACAGATAAAATAACGATAATACTGAATAAACAAATCTAAAAAACAACTGTACACAGCAATCTTACAGAATATTTTACTGATGTATATTATTTAAATATAAGTAACAACCATTGAGTCATAAATCATAAATAAATTTATTTTTTTATCATTATAGAAATTATAATAATTTTAAATAATTTCTTTCTGTCCTGTGCGATGAACTATCATGCAATTTGGGTACAATTTTTCCAAGTCTTTTTCGATTTAAAAATTCTTAATCACAATCAAATGCATGTTTTGAGTTCCTACTCACCTGCCAATCTATTCAAGTCATTAATTTCCAAATTTCAAGTCCTCACTGTAACATTTCATTATTCTTTCCTAAGTGCTCTTTAAAGCATTGTCTGCATCTATTGTGTAGATTGTTAAGCACATTCAATAAACGATCATTAAACCAGTTTATCTGTCATTTACAAAATGAAATCAAATAGTATTTTTACTTTAACAGACGTGTATTAAAAGCGATGAATGCCTAAATTACTTTAAAGGGTACTTCGGTTACTAACATTGAAATACTAAAGGGATTTCAAATTTAGGAAATAAAAAAGACAAACAGTAAGCAGGAAATAACGAAACTCGAAAATCTCACTGTTCATGATTATTAATTTCAATATTTGATGGATTTAGAAAATTTAATGACAAACAATGCAGTTTTTAGTATACTCAACTGAATACATTACTTTTTTGGAAAGATTATTAATTACTAAAATATGGAATTATTTTTCTTTATTAAATATAATTAGATATGTACCTTTATCAATTATAATTAAAAGAACGGAAAGGCTTCATTCAGTAGCCTTTTTTTATTGTAAAAACAATACTTTTTGTGTATTTTTATTTATTTTAACAAATTTTATATAATAGTTAATTAACTGAAATGAAAAAAAAGCATTGTCACTAAATGTTTTAAAAATCTTTTCTAAAATCTAATAAATTTGTAAAATATTGAGTCATCATAACTTAGTCAAAAACGTCTTGAGAATCGGTCCCTTCCGGTCAACATTCGCGCTTCCTTTTCCAGTTCCACCCTTTGTATCCAGTTCCGTACCAATTTTCAATGCTTCCTATCTTAGAACTTCTATCCAAAACCTTCAAAACCTCCTCTCCACATCCTTATCCTGGTAAAACAAGTGGCGTCTAAAAATAAATCCTTCCAAAACAAAACTTTTAGTTCCTTTCCGCTTTACATCGTCCTCGCCCCATATCACTTTTGTCGTTGGACGACACCCTCCGAGAAATACCTAGGAATCCTGCTAGATCCAAAACTCAATCTTAACTCCTATTCAAAAGAACTCAAATCCAAAATAAAAAAATGATCCCGCTAGTTCCGATCCCTAACATTCCGTAGTATTACGATATCCATCCAATGTAAAACATTCATCTGCCGTCCAATCCTCGAATATCGTCTCCCCTTCTCTCCCAATGCCGGAACCCTGTTCTGAAAAGTCTCTCCGTATCCGACCGTTCCTCCCTTCGTATCCTCACCCTCATCTGCAACTCCAAACAACCCAGTCCATAACCACCTGAATAACCTCCTCTATTCCAAAACCAAACTTGTTCCAGTCCTCGATAGATACCTCTCCCTTTCCCTTAAATTCATTCCAAAAGACTCAAATTTATCCTCTCTCTCCGAATTTTGTATCCCACGAAATCCATCAACCACTTCTAAATATAAGTATTCCACACGACCCCTATACCAGTATCTATTTTCACTATAAGTATGTTCTTTCCCTTTCCCAGATGCTGTTCTTTTTTATATAATAAACTTTTTTTTTCTTCTTATGTAATTTAATGCAGTATTGTTTCTTTATTGTTTATATATAGTTAATTGACTGTACTTCATTCATAGTAAATATTCATAGGCGGAACGAGAAATAGTCGTAAACTTTTTGACTTTGTGATATTGTTATTATGTTTACTTTGTCTATTTAAAATTTCTTATTGATTTATAATTACCTTATTTCAGATATTATTATTTATATTTAGAATTATAACTTGTTATTAGGACTTGTTGTTTTCACTGGCCAATATGTTATATTATTATTATATTGAATGATTTTTGTTTATCAATAAAATTATCAATATATTTGATGTGTGTATAATATTGGATAATCCTCTCTACATTGAATTTTGAAGAGGGTGATGAAACTACTTGGAGATAACGTTCGGAGCTTTCCAAGTTTAGTAAGCACATAAATATAAAAAGCACATGGGAGATATCTGAGATATGCATTGCTTCTTTGTAATAATCCGGTTTATTTGTTAGATCGAATGCTCGAGGGAGAGGAAAATAAACTGAAAGAGGGGAAAGTAAAACGGGCGAAGGCGAAATTGAATTACCGCGACCTATTAAAATATTTACGGCCGTGTAAAATCCATACACATCTCCGTTTTTTATTTCTCTTCTTGGCTGCTGCTGTTGTTGTTGTTGTTGTGCGCGTTGTTTCGTGCGAGGGTGAGGTAACGCCGGATTTGAAATGGGGCAGGATAAAAGCGATGATTAGATGTGTGGATTTGGCAGGGGCGCTTTTTTCCCCGGGTGATTAGATACGCCGATACACATGGCCCTTCCGTATATGTTTTCGCTGAAAAAATTGCCGCAAGTACGCGCGCACGGTTCCATATCGAGTCAGTTTTACGGCTTCATTTTACGAGTACTCTCTTTATATCCATCGAATCCCCCTCGGGGGTGGCCACAAAACAGCCGCGACCAAAACTTGACATATTAACTCCAATCTATCCATCGATTCGTCGGCCACCGCGAAATGAGCTTTCCGAGCCGTTCAACATTTACGCAACATTGTGGCGCGAGTTTCGAATCGCACCCCCGGGAGAACGTTGCGGAACACAGTTACCCCCTCGAATATCAATCTGCAATTAGGATTATCCTTGGCCGAGCTATAATCGCGATCAACTTACTCTAATCATCAACATCAACTAATCGTTAGAAAAAAACGATTTTTATTAACCGGTTTAGTCTTTTCTAAAATTTTATTGCAAAAAGGGTTTTCACAGAAATTAATTAGTAAACACATCACATTAACAAAATAATAATCATGTTTATTATAACAGTATTTACAATACAATTATAGGTACAATTTCAATATAATAATCAATCTGTTTCATCAGATCTGTAAGTTTCGCACTGCTCTCTCAAAGATTTTGAATTTTTCAAATTCGAAGTATCTTCCGCATTTTGTAATATCTTCCAGTGACCTTTCAGAAAACACATTCAATAAACGTCTATTAAAGTGGTTCATATTTACTTAATTTAATATAACAATCTTAATTTAATATTAATGCTATCTGCAAAACACATATTGCTAAATTAACAATAAACGTTTAATTACATAATTAATAGATTATTTGGAGTATTAATATACTTTAAAACTAGAATTTCACTTGACTAGTGCATAAAACGTAACTTCTTTTCTTTTTTTCTCGAGATATTTCAAAATCAGTTCTTACAACTTCAACAAATTTGTAGAATTTCAACATGATAATAAATCTGACTCATCAAATATGTTTTTTGTTTGGTCTTTTTGCAACGATATTTGCAAACTATCCAAATTCAGCAAATCACCACGTCGTTGCAGACACTTGTTCGGAACCGTTGCCCATTGACAACTAGTTCATTTTGATGGCTGCAGGTATTTGGAAGTACCAGGGTTTGAAACCGGGACCTCAAATTTTTGCGAACAACACCATTCGGCTATGCGTCGCCTATCAGATATGTGAGCTTCACATTTTCCAGCTCACTCCTCTCTAAGTTATTTTGTTTTTTTTTTAATTAGAAGTGATGGGTGATCTTTTAGAAAACGTTCTATAAACGTCTATTAAAGTGGCTCGTATTTGCTTAAATAAATATTACAGTCTTGATTTAATATTAAAACTATATGCAATTCAATTCAATTAGGATTTAATTCAAAATTTTCTCCAATATTGATAGTGATTTGGTGTCGATTCGAGATTTATAAGCATGACTAGTTAGCAGTTGAAAGGGTGCCGATACTTTCGTAAACAAGTCTGTTTTACTGTCAGGGTCTCTACCGACCCCAATACCTTCACATCCTGTAAACATTTTCCATTTCAAAACTTCGCTCGGGCGAAGTTCACACTATTAACTGCAATTTGATTTGATCCTAGTTAAGGTTAGGCATTTAGTATGGATTGAATGAGCTTTTACTTGCCTCACGATTCCCACCTCCAAAATCAGTTGGTTGGTGTTGCTTTATTATTTCGAGTGATTCTCCCCATATCTGTGCGAATCTAACGTATTCCCACGTGTTACTAATCATTTGTGTCTTTCTTTCAGCAAACAAAGTTTGCCTCTGGACTGTTGCTTTGGGGATTCAAGTCTTGCTGCTGGGTTGGGCACTCCAAAGGTGGATGAATTTAACATCAAAAATAATAGAACAAACCATATTGATTGATAACAAATATAAAACTTTCTAAAAAAAAAGGAAAGTGAAAAAAAAATCTCCTTTAATTATTACAATGATGTACTTCAATTATTAATGATGTAATTCAATTAATATCCTTTATTGTAATTATTGTAATAATGTAAATCATATTTTGATACAATATTTTAGATTTATGTAAACTGTTATTTCTATGTGTTCTTTGTAGGTATAATTCTATTCCAAATTTTCCTTATAATTAAGGTGACCAGATTTTGAATTTGGAACGCTGAATATATATATTTTAAATTTATAAATGATGGTATATAATATCTTCTTTATAATAAATCAAAACGTAGTATTCATTTGCTGTGATGGGAGCATCGACTTCCACCTGACCACATGTCCAGGTACTAAAGGTATATCCTCTTTGCTTCGAAGATGGTAACCAGGTATCAATTCAAGCGCAAAACAGCCTCTGAATTGATTCAAAAGTGTACGCATTTACCGCCAAGAAGTTGCACTTTAATTGCATTTTTATAATAAGTTTTAAAATTTGTTTCTTTGTATTTTTAGTTATAAAATAAATGCAATGATTTCAAGAAATGAATCCATACGTCTGTCAATTAATGTCAATAATGGAAAGATATTCTAACGATAATGAAATTAGAATATAAATAACAAAATAGAATGTTTTTTTGGGTGATAATTGACATTTGATAGTTAAATTAAGTTAAGCAACACGGATGACCGGATTCATTTTCGAAGTGGGGATACTATTCATTCTATAAGGGATGTCTGTTCTAACAATAGAAATAATAAATGCGAAATAAATAGTTTTTATTCGATTACTCAAATTCCATAATCATATAAAATCATTAATTCACAATCCACGTACAACGTAATAACAAAAATGTAAGAGTTACAAAAAAAAGTTTTACATTAATTTTAAAAAAGAACAGCTTAAAAGTTAAAAATTCTACCAAAAAAAATCATCTTACTGACACCGATAACATATTGGAAACGTTACCATTCTATATTTTATTAATTCAACATTTTCTCTCTTTGGAAACGCATATGAATAATGACGTTATAAGTATTTTAGCGGCATTTCGAACTGATCTTCTCGATGAGCTCATCGATCCTAGGGCTTGTGCCTTTGAAGGTCTTCGGATCAGGTCCGATCATCTGGATGAGCTGGGGCACCTCCTGCCGCGAAATCTCCACGAACTTGGCCAATGCTTTCAAGCATCTGAACAGATTCTCTTCACTCGGTTTACCGTTGAAGTACTGGAGCAGAGCCATCGTCAGCTCGACGGCAACATCATCGAACACCTACAACGCAAATCGAACCAATCAAATTCACACGAAAAATGTCAAAACTCGGCGTATTTCAAACAGAGTTACAAATCCATGTATTTAATTTGATAATTAAAGAAAGAAAAAACAAAAATTTAATAACTAGGTCATTTTGTGCTGCTGATGATGGACGTGGAAGGAAAATGCTAGATGATGATAAACAAAAACCAATTCGCATTAATAATGAGCAGAGTTTCATGATGTTGTTAAGTGCTTTCGTTTCGTCACAATTCTCAGTTTTCACTACCTTGGACAGACTGCCTTTGGGTAATCTTTGTCGAATCTTGAAATTTTTGAACATTTTCTGCAAACAAAATTCTACAGAACATCCGTCCAAAACAATAAATCAACACAAAACAAAAAGTAAAATAAAGAAAGAGCATTGATAGTAAACCAATGGTTTGGATGTGTAACTTGTTAGATTTAAATTTACGAACTATGTTAAAAGAATTTCTGATACAGACCACTGTTTTTACCTCCTTGCAGGCAAGGTTATGGATGATGGCCGAGCCGCGCTCTTGAAGAACGGAAGAGTCGGACAGGAGAGAATGAACCGCAACTTTGGTGGTAACTCGGATGTTGCTGGTTTGCTGATTGTTGTACGACCATTCGGAGATGTAGAGCATCCACTCGGATGAACTCAAGTTTTCAAACATGTTGCACATCTACAAGATCCGAATTAAAGCAAATCTAAAAAATCGAAGACGAAGATGTCTTACGAATAGAGCAACTCCTTCCTGCTCCTCCAAGCTGTGCCTATCGATGTCGAAGGCGTAGTTCATCAGGATGTGCTCCCTCCTGTCCTGGTGCAGCAATAGGATAACATCGTCTTTAAGAGCAGCCAGTGCTAGGACGTTCAAGGTCTTCACCCTGACTTCCACCGGAAGAGTTTTGTCGTTTAGAAGTCTTCCTGAAGTTTATTAATTTAATTAACCCCCGCATTCATGAAAATCAATTGCTGCGCTTTTTACCGATGAACACGAGGAAGGTTTCTCCAAGAACCCAGCTGCCTTCATCCTCCAACATAAACTTGTGCAATTCCTCCAAAGAAGTTTGCTCCTCCTGGCTCAATTTCCCATCGATCAAGCCGACCAAAGCGTCGAACTCAACGTTAATCTAATAGCATGTAAAATAATTATTTTAAGAAAAAAAATGTATTGATTACATTTACATCGTGCAAATCTTTGTAGATCACCGGTGGATCTCTTAGCCTTTTCCTCTCCTCCTCTTGCTTCCTCTCTTCCTCCTCCAGCTGCATCGCCTGCTCAGAGGGCAGAGACGATTCGGAGGGATTCAAAGCAGCTTCAGTATCAGCCATTTCACTTTCCTAAATATCAAAATAATAAATCAATAATTGATATTTTACTGAAGTAAATCTATATTAAAAATTGTGTACTTCTGGGATAAATATGTTTTCAAAGAATGATCGTAATCTCTAAATATAAGTTGTTTGCAAATGGATAAAAATAAGTGGAAATAATAAACAAATACGTTTATTTGTCAATAAGATTTTTGGCTCTAGAAAATGAGGTGGGCGAAACATATTTCATATATTATTTGCCGTTGCTTTCATTCTTTATGTAGTGAGAGTGGTAAGATTTTTGAGTCATATTAAATGGATTTTTTTCTATTTTTACGAAAGATCATTTGATAATTGTTCAAGAATTCCTCGAAAAATATGTTAATAATCTTTGTTATAATTTCATAACAAATATAAAAGTATTAGATGTTGTGCCAAAGTAAAGTGCAATTGGCAAAGTGTTTTATGTTGTTGTTACAAGTGCAATGCATAAACTCGAGTAGAAATATATGAAATCATAATCTTACTTCTAATTCAAGCACTTCGCTGTGACCTTCTTTGATCAACTTTTTCCGCCTCTTCTCCTTCTTGCGTTCCCTCTTGGCCAACTTTTCCTTCAACTTCTTGCGCCTCTGTTCGAGCACGAAGGACTTGTACCTAAAACGAAGACTCTATGCAAAAAGAGTATACCGTTGTGTACAATAAAAAAACACACACATAAAGTAACACACGCATGGTGCTGGTGCACGGCAAAACCCTGGAATCCACACTCATTTTCACAGTTTTGTTAATAAGCTAAAGACATCTAATCCACGCAAACACACAAACATAAATATAGAATAAATGGACACAGATTCGTTTTGCTTTCAGATTTATTTGTTCCAATCTATAAATCAATTTTGTTTACAACGCTAAAATAATTTTGAGCTACAAAGAGAAAATTTTGTTCAACTAAGGTCCATTGCAGAAACAGGACTCTAGTTATATATTTGTTTTAAATTGTTTTATTTTCTACTCTAATGATGCATTCGCAAACCACATTCTAATCGTGAAGAGAAAGAAACAAATCGAACTAAGTAAATTGAGTTTTGTTGAAATAAAGAAATCAAAAAATTGATGCGTCGATAGACTGTTCGTTTGAGCAGGCAATAATATAATAAGTTAGAAAAATTGTGCTAAAATAATAATAATAAATTGTACTAATAACATTAAATATAATTAACATGCATGTGGATTAAGTTTCAAGTTTTATTCGAGAAATAAAAGTGTCACGGTCATCAAGATGGCGGACGGCGTTAGAAATGTCCGCGGTAAATTTTGTAAATGCCAAAACTAAACCAAATCCACATAATCCCTGAAAAGTAAATGAATCGTCCCGCAATCAGATGCAGCAACAAAGGAAAAGGAACTGCTTCATTTGCAAAATACTATTGTGGCAACACCTCTTTTGCTGTGTTACATTTTTGAGTTAGCTTATTAAATATTATCTTTATCTCTCTCTATAAACACTCAGAAACATGATCTTCGACGTAATGATCATCGTCATCATTACTTCCGATTTAGCGTTTGTTTTTCTGACCTGGCCTCTTCGATTTGCTGGTCGAGATCTGGACTCTTCTCGCGGGTGGACGCCTCGCTCTGCCTCTGGACGGTGTTTCGTGCGCTCTGCTCCCACTGGCTGATCAAAGGTATCAAGGTACTGCCCAAGTTCGTCTGGAGCACCTCGTTCGGCAGTTCTAGGATGTACTTGGGTATGCCGGTGCCGCACAAGAACTGGGCCAACTCCTCCGAAAAGTTATTACAGTTGTGACTCAACAATTGGTAAGTGTTCTCGCTAAAAATAAACGATCTTTGCTAGAGGATCGGAGCAACAGCGGTAGGTGGGCCGTGAACTCACCCGTAGGACGACTGGCTAAGCCCGTTCAGATACTCGATGAAGACGGGATAAGGTACCTGGGTTTCGCCCAACTTGATCTGCTTCAGAGGAGGACCCAAAGCGGTGCTACCCTGAAACACACATACATATAAAACAAATTAAAACCGCAAAACTTTCTCCGCATTCACGACTTAAATATACACAATTCCTTCTAAAAATATTTGGCTTGGATCATTTTATTATTGTGTTTGAACCACCCACGCGACGCATTTGCATCGCGCATTTTTTTTGGCTGATTCCAAACTGAAGGAACAACAGGAAAAAAGAAGGGACCATGAAGTACTCACTTTCTCCGGATTTGCTAATGGGTTTTTGCGAGACGCGTTTCGACCGGTGGAACGCTTCTTCGACTGGTTTGTTACTACACACCCTTTATTTATAGCAAACATCCAAATTTAGTGTTCTCTGCAGCATCCAGAATTGGATACGCCGTGCCGCCATCTGGACACTCCAACCCCAATCACCGCGATATATTTAGACCGACTTATTTATACATGCATTTCCCGATTACGCAACGACCGCTGTCGTCCGCAAAGAGAGGAAAAGGAACTCCGCCTAATACTGATTAATTACTTTTAATTTGCCGGCACCGATGTTCTGCCAGTAAAACACAGATTTTTTGAATTCCCAAAGCTAATTTTACTACAATAATTCACAATTCAATTGATGCAACTGATTCCAATTTAATTACATCAACATATTTCTAAACTACATCACATTCATCACCTATATTCAATAGAATAGTTTAAACATTGCAATAAAATTAATTATATATTAGCAATATTAAATAGCAAAAAGACCTATGGTCAATAGCGTTTTGCAGCAATAGAATTTTATGTTTCTTTTCTTTGTATTCCTTTATTACTTTTATATTGAGTATATAATTTTTTAGTAATTGCAATAAATGTTATTAAAAATGCATTAATTAACATTTAAAATTAAATTAGCATTGCAGAGGGCTATAATTATTTCTGCCCTAAAAATGCAATATATTTTGTTTGATACTAATAATATTAGAGTTTTCAATAAATTAAATAATTAAATTTCAATTATAACAGAACAAGTTCAATGTAACTAAGAGTTACAAAATTATTACCTTATAAAAGTGTTTAAATTATCCTAAAATAAAACATGAAACATCTTATATAATATTTTATATTAGGAATAAGTTCAATGTATTGAAATACACCTTTTGTTTGAATACAAATTGGGATAAAGCCTGGAGAGAAATTGTTCTAAAGTTGATAGAGCGCTTATTGATTGGTAGCAAAATGCACTTTGATGGGAACGGTAGAGAGAGCGTGTGACATCAATATTTGAGTACCTAAAACCGAGTTTTAGAACAAGGTAGATTGGTTGCACGATACTCGGTTATTCTCTGCCCTATATTTATACTCCATTATTTTATTTCGCAGCTCAACAATTTCATAAAATCAATTCCAATTTCATTTGATTTCATAACACAATACCACAATTCATCCATTGCAAAAGTATCGATTTTAATATAAATAACTGGAAATTCAAAATTAAGTGCGGAAAAAAAAATAATTTGATTGTTCTTGTCCAAATTAGTGCAAATTATTAAATTAGGGCAGAAAAACCTATGGTCTATAGACCTATGCAACTTTCTTTCCTTTTGTATTTCTTAATTTTATTTTATTGAATTCATTTTTTATAGTTGTTGCAATAAATATTATTATTATTAAATAAATTGAAAAGTTAAATTAGTATATTTTTTATACTAATTGATGAAATAAAGATATTTTCTTAATTTTCCCATTTCAGTTGTTAATTTATAATTAATAAAATCAATTTGTATGTAATAATTTCTTGGTATTCCAGAAATAATTTTTCACCAAAATCGATACTGCGAAAACTAGGTTCTAATTTTTGGAATCACGCAAGTCTTGACCAACTTTATCACAACGTCCTTGCCGCATCGAAATGAATGAATTGAGCAATGAAAATATAAGTTTTTTAACGAATGAAATTTATAACATAAATTTTTGACCGATATTAGTAAATATACAAATACATTACGTTTTCGGCAAATCAGTAAAATAAATGGTTTTATCAGATAAATGTAATCATATAACCTTCAACCTTCAACCTATTTTATTAATTTAATTTTAAGGTAAAACTATTTTCAACAAAATAATCAAAATATTTAGCATTTCAATAAGAAACCACTCAAGATACATTTGATTCTAGAAATGTAATAAATTAAGCGTATTTGTAAAAAAAAATCAGACATCAAAACAACAATAATTATCCAAATTGCTCAATTACACAATGGCCTTCAACTAAATACAGTTTGCAATGAGTCAACGAATTACTTTGAAATTTGGATAATCACTACTTCTTTAAATGGAATATTTAAGATAGTTTTACTAAATTTATAAATTATCTCATACTCATGGTTATATTTCAATTTTATGAATTAAATAAGAAATAAAATCTGTTGAATCATTTCATCATTTCATATTTCCATATATAAATAATTCTAGTTCAATTTACAAGAGAAAAGCAATTGAATAAAGTTCATTTCTTAGTATAAAATGTCTACGATAGTAGAAATATATCAATTATTTAAAAGTAAACTATTTCATACTTTCAGTAACAAATCAAATAAGCTGAATCATTGCATATAAATGATTCTGTTTCAATTTACAACATAAGAGCAATCACACATTTCTTTATTAATTATTTCAAAGGAATTGATTTTAGTCATTCAGTAACAAACTAAAATCGTTATTCGTTCAATGATTCTACTTCGAATTATATAAGATGTAAAATTGCAGCACTATTTGGATTTTTGCTTTTTATATTAATTTAAACCCTACTACCCTTTATAAATTACTACAATGTGATTGTAGTATAATCGGTGTAAACTGATGCAATAACATGTGGTAATGAAGTACTTACGGGAATACAGTTTTCTACACCAGTGGCTGTGAAGAAGTATTCCCTCTCATAGACGGTGATTGAAGTATGCCAGACCCCATCGATTTTCTTTCCTGCAATAGAACAATCGATTAGCAAAGATGATTGTCATTGATGATACGCACAATATAATAAATGAGATTCTCTTGCCTATGATGATTGGTGACATGATTGCAGCCATCCCCTTCGAGAGGTCATAGATGTTAAGGTCCACCCTTGATGATGTCATTTTGCACTCTTTAAACTACTGCTAAATGCTAAGCGCGAGATGTTCTGGTCCAGATCTCGTCCAGTGGCCACCACTTTCTGAATCCTTGATTTTGACAGTGAATTCCTTGTTTGGAGGCAATCATTCACGCACACCTGTCACATATTTAAAGTACATTTGTCACAACATCGACGAAAAGGCAATTTCGAATATAAATTCACATCTTATACAATACAGTATACGATTATTAATGAGAAAATTAGATAACTCAAAGATTTAATCAAGTATTAATGAAATAATATTTGCTATATTTTATCCAAATCGTTACTATCTTCAGTTTGCAGAGATTCTTTAAATTTATTGATATCTGTTTCTTAGTAATTAATTTAAAATGACTCTGCAACAATCAATATATTTATATTATTTCGTACATATGAATAACTCATAACTAAACATTGTTAATAAATAATCAATTATTGATTTCCTGGATCCAAATATTTTATTGGTACTGAGAATTCTTTAACTTGCGTATTATTATATACAGGAAATAACAACTTTATTCTTAAACACATTTACTAATTTCCCTATTCTACCATTAATTTCTCTAATTTTTAAGAACACTTGTACGTAAACATAATTCTTACAACAAAATATATAGTAACAAATTAAGAATTGAAACATCTCTTAAATTTTAAAACATTACAAAAAATTTAAAATGTAATTATTTAGTTCAATAATATTTAAAAAAAAAATAATGTATAAAATTATTAATTTGTAAATTTATGTAAATTATTTTTAAATGTAGAATATAAATTTAATGAATGAATGAATCTTTAAATGAAAATTCAACAAAACAAAGATTTACGTTTACAAAAATCAAATTCAGTACACGTGTGGACTACAAAAATAGAAGTTGAAAGTTTATTATGCTTAAAATAAGTGTGCATTTTTAAAATGCAGCGAATATTCGCAAATCGAAAGCAAATGTTCAAATTGATTTCATTTACATGGATTCAACACTTCAATTACGTAAAGTACATACCGGAAACGTTTCGCACCTGAGATGATTATGAAACCGTGATCTCAACCTCTAACTAGATGCTTTTTTTAGTACAACGGTCGCAACAACAATGACCAAAATTTTCTGTTGATTCGTAGGAAATGCAGAGACTAAATTTAAAATCGCATTTCGCATTCCGAGCGTTCCCACCTCAGCTATTTTCGTTTCGGGCAGCACTAGCATCGCAAACGCACCTGCAATTTTCTATCCAAATCGCAATTACACATGTATAATTTTGGATAACTGCACGTTACCAAAAATTAATATTAAACACTCCAAAAAAATCGTTGATATTCTTTTCGAAAACTTTTATTAAAAATTAACTTTGTTATAAATAATTAGCTGAAAGAGTCGATTTTTTCGCGCTGCTGTTTATTTAACGTAATGAAATTTAATTAATGGTAGTTTTATTTTTTTATTATTTGAGTGGTGTATGCAATTTTGAAAATTTGAAATTTCTTTTCGTTGCCAACTTCGGTTCGGTCGATGACACAGGGAGAAAGGAGTTGAAAAAAAAGTTGACATTTCAGTGCTAGCAGTGTTGGTGTTGACAATTACTCAACAAATCGGCAAAGGAAGCATATACTTAAAAATTAAAGAAAGAAGGAAGAAACGGTCGACGCTAGGAGTCATGTCGAGAGACAAGATAATTGTAAGTTAAATAATATTCGGTTTTGAGGGAATCCGAAAATATCAACCTTGATCAACCAATACCATTGATCTCTGATTGACCATCAATTGCAAATTATTTAATTTGTAAACAAACAATTGACCTAGGCAATTGCATAACAGTGTGCAGAGCAGTTTGAGCCTGCTCGATCCACAGCTTTGTAGGTTATGATATCATAGTTATAAATAATCATTATTTTTAAATGTCTCTGCACATATGCTAATGTCAAGATTTTTAATAGAGATGAGTAGAAAAATAAGGTGCATGACACAGTACTTGTTTTGAAAATTATGTTTTGACATTCATCATCTGGCTGATGTTCACTTGCTGAACAATAGGTGTCACTGATTCTTATTATTGTTTAAATTAACAATTGTCATTTTTTGCAGATTATTCGGGTGCAATCATCTGAAGGCACAAAGAGAATAGAAGTCCCAGCCTCTGCAGCAACATGTCAATTATACGAGAAGGTCCACAATGCCTTCGATCTCAGCAGCTTTGCCTTTGCACTGCACAAGGAGAAGAATCAAAAGAAAGAGATTATAACAAGCAAATCTCGGACACTCATGTCAAGTGGTCTCCAGCACGGTGACATGATCTATTTGTCGTCTCTAGATGGGAGTTCACTATTTGCAGAACCATCCACATCGAATAATGTACGTTCATTTTATCCTAATCTCTTCTGTTATTATATGAAGAACTTAATAGATTGGGTTTTAATTAAGATAGTTTCTTTAACTTTTCGCTTTGTAGAATGTCTCGAACTCTGGCGAACCCGTGGTGATCGCTTCTGGAAGCGGGATGAGTAGCAGTCGTGGTAAAATCAATTCCGTTAGTTTGAACAAAGTGGCCGTTAAAGAGGATGACGTTGATGTACAGTTACTGAAAGTAGATGGAAAGATTTTTAGGAAAAAGGATGATAAATTGTAAGTAATTGTATTTAATTTAAAATTACATTTGTTGACTGTTGTTCTTTTTAGGTGTAGGCACAATAGTAACTCTAGATGCTTCCATTGTTCGGCTCTGGAGCCGTACGATGAGGCATATCTGCGAGAACAGAAAATT
Organism: Nicrophorus orbicollis; assembly: GCA_018845635.1. Lineage (NCBI taxonomy): Eukaryota > Metazoa > Arthropoda > Insecta > Coleoptera > Silphidae > Nicrophorus > Nicrophorus orbicollis. The sequence goes on from JAFMTC010000168.1 coordinate 675,715, forward strand.
AATCATTTATCCTTCCACTCTTACTTGCGCAAAATGACTTCGGGGGTCGACAGAGGGAAGTTCCTGGCGCTGGAGGATCTGACCTGTCGCATCCGCAGCGGATGCAAGGATCATCCGCCTTGGCCGAAGGGCATCTGCTCCAAGTGTCAGCCCAATGCTGTGACCCTGAACAGACAAGTCTACAGACATGTAGACAACGTTACATTTGAAAACACGAAGCTGGTCGAGAGATTCTTGAATTATTGGCGCACTACCGGTCATCAAAGGATCGGATTTTTATTTGGAAAATATGAAATGCATACTGATGTGCCTTTAGGTAAGAAACAATTTGAGTTTATGTAATTTTAGTTCTACCTTAAATATCTAAAGTATATATTACAAATCGTATTTATTGAAGTTTAGTAATTCTTTTAAATGAAGTTACTTCAAATGGATTAGTATGTTAATATGCTGTATTTTCGGGTGCTGCTTTTAATATTTAGTAAGTGGAAATAAACTGAAATTCCTAGGACAAGTTGAATGCCAAGTTTTCAGTTCCATTTGATTCCTTTTATAATTATAATGGTATAAGACTGCAACTGAATATTCTATACCACACTTTCTTTTATTATAAGCAACAACAGTTAGTGGTTTCAACTAGTATATCTGTTTGCTTCTAAAAGAACAAAATATTAAGATTAACAATTTGAGAGATTGACTTAATTAATTACAAACGCATATAGTATATTAGTTTTGTAACATGTTATGTTTTTTTTTAGGTATCAGGACTACAGTGGCTGCAATTTATGAGCCACCTCAAGAAAGCACACGCGACTCAGTACAATTATTGCCAGATGACAAGGCAGAACTGGTACAGCTTCTGGCCGAGGCCCTCGGATTGAAGATGGTCGGATGGATATTTACAGATTTGATAGCTGAAGACGTGCAGAAAGGCACTGTTAAACATACCCGTCACATTGACACATATTTCCTATCCGCCCAAGAATGCTACATGGCTGCTTACTACCAGAACATGTACCCCAACCCTTGCAAGCACTCGTCCAACGGCATCTTTGGGTCGAAATTTGTCACCGTATGCGTTACAGGTAATGTCTGAAGCAATCACACAACATTCTGGACAGGTGTTTCAAGGACATGCTATTTTCAGGTGATAAGACGAATCAGGTTCACATGGAAGGATACCAAGTGTCCAATCAATGCATGGCTCTGGTCAGGGATAACTGTTTCGTGCCCACGAGGGATGCTCCGGAATTAGGATACATCCGAGAATCAACAGATAAACAATACGTGCCAGATGTCTACTACAAAGTGAGTCAATTTATTTTGTATTTCTTTTATCTTTAACGCGTTTGCAATTTATTCACAATTAACTTACCTATATATATATTGTAGTGTATTTCTGAAATGAATCTTCATTATCACAAATTAGTTGAACAATCAAAACGAACAAGCAATTTAAGATTTATGTCGATTAAACATAGATCTCACCTGAACGTCTCATAGTTAAACATTAATAACAATTATTACGTAATAAGCTTTGTTTCATAGAAGCGATAAGTCTTTATGCAAGAAAACATTGTAAATATATTTAATGTGAAAGAAACGCGATAATTGCTAATATTTGAGAACAATGAAATCATTACATTTTTTTTGGCTGTACAATAAGTAATGCATCAAAGTTTGCGCGCAATCGCAACTTTTACCTTGAACTGGATTACCGTCATTAAGTAGGTGCATTTAATTTCTGGGATTAAGTGGTGTAATCAAGTGTCAGATTCTTAAGAGATTACATTCTTCGACCAAAGGAAAACACATTTTCCTCTCTTAAATTAAAGATGAATTTACACAAATTACTTCAAATAGCATTACAATTAATCATTTAAACATTATTTTCAATGGTTGATAAGGATAAATAAATAGGTACAAATTTATTTACGTCGTTTATTAACATTATAAAGCGTCCTAATTTCTTTTACAACACTAGAAAGTCTCGTTATTTCACGAAAATAGATTCCTTTCATATATATATTTTATTTTTTAAATTTCTATATACGTTTTTCGTTTTATTTCATTTTTAATTCACATTTACAAAGAGGTATACAAACATTGATACAATTAACAGGTACATTTTTCATTATATTTTTTTTTCTGCTGTGTTTTGTTTTTCTTCAATTAATATTATTTTATTATAAAATAGTAACTTGATAGTCAACTCGTAGGTAGCGTTTGACCAGAAATATTTAGCGTTATAACAAAGCGATCCCTCGTGATATGGTTAGACTTTTTCTGAATAAAAATCTTCATTTAGTTTACGGGAAGTGAATCTGAACAATCGCGCGTCCTTCGGAACACAAAGTTAATCAGCGACGATCTTGTTTATTAGTTTCCGTCGAATAGGAAAGTTCGGGTATCGTTGTTATAACTTCTGAAAAGTATGCTCTTTTCTTTATTGGGAAAACAAAAGAGGAACGAGTTTAGACATTTTCCCGCTAACATTTAGAAAGTTATTAAAAACATTTTTTTTTTCACGCACGAAACAATGCCGTTCTTATTACGTAAGAAAGTATTCGATTACTTTATTTTACCCCGTTTTTGGTGCGATATTTAGCGTCAGTTCGAAAGTAAATCATAGGCCGATTCGTAATAAAGTTTCACCGAGATTATTATTGTTTAAATCGAAACTGATTGCAATCATAAAACGTGTTTCCGACTAAATACTAAGTAATAACGACGATACAAAAATATATGTAATAAAAAATATATATCATGTTTTTTATATACTGTCAATAAATCTATATATATTAAATATTTGTATATATATCAAATCGAATCGCACACAATCGCGTGTGACTAATTGTTGAAATGTGAGGTCCCAAAGAATCTTGTTTAAAAGTACATCCATTTCACTACGAAGTGTTTATTGTATTGTTTCTTTCCGTAAACGCAACAATGTATAGCAGAGCGTCTGGAAACTAATCGAGATTTTATTCGTAGAGTCAAGAATTTATATATATATTATCTTAATTAATCTTCATATTTTAGACACCGCGAAGAATTGTACACAGAATAAGAAAATATATGTGTTTGCTTGATAAATTTTCAAATATTGAAATTATTTGTATTTCACAAGCGTTTCCTTTACTTATTGTATTTAAGTATTTTTTGTTCAAACCGATTTCGAATACTGAGTTTTGAGAAGGTATTATTACTTTCTGGCCGAAGCTTAACACTTATTCAACATTTAAATACGACTCATTCAAGCGACTTGCTTCTTTTTTTTTATCTCTCTTAATATTTACAACATTTATTACACGATTATGATTACCATTAAGATTATGAATAAATACGCGTCGATGCCAAATATTTTTTAAAAATTCGTTTCGGATAAGTTTCGAGAACTGAACGGGCGCTCTCGATTTGATTGTTGATCGATTAAAAAAATATTCGGGTCTCTTTAAATATGCGTTAAGAACTAATTCGTAATTACTGGCCGTGGCGTTGGCACCGATTGCCTCCTTTTTAAAGTTTGCCGCATTTGGCTATGAGGATGGTTTTGGTGGGCTTTCCGTTTGTGTCACCGTACGTGCTGAGTTTCTCGATCAGCTCAAGGCCCTCTATAACGTGGCCGAAGATGCCGGTGAAGCCGCGCATCTCCTGCAGGATTATACGAAACTGGGAACCTACCATGCCTAGGTTGTCGTGCCTCTTCTGGGTGCGACGCATTCCGACGGTGCCTCGAACTGCTAGCAGCTTGGTATCGTCCGGAAGAAAGAAGGATTCCTCGAAGATGGAACGGCCGCCGCGACCGTTGTTCAACTCGTAGTCACCGGTGATGACGCTCTCGCCTTCCCAGCACTGGAAGATGTTGCAGCCCTTGTATCCGATACCGGATTCTCCTGTAGCTAAGAGCCCGAAGTTCTTGGACATCTTCGGTGCGACGTCTGAACGAACCTCGATTATCACCCTTCCGACGGGCGCTCCATTCACTTCGATGTTGAAGTAATAGAGAGGACAGGCGGTGATCGGATTCCTGGACATTTGAGGCGAGTGCATGATGATCGGTTCGTACTTCGCAGGTACGACTGGGAGGTAGTTTTGTGTCGGTTGGATAGAATGCAGGTAATCGATATTACCGTTGATCTGCTTAGTGATAACGTGACGGGAGTACAGCTGAGACATGCAGTAGTTCGCCAAGAAGAGAATCGGATTCTGCTGGTTAGTGGCCATCCTAGAGTTGGCCGAATAGGGCATATCCCCGTTCTGTATGTTGGCCAATGCTTGCTTCAGCAGTTGAAAGTCGAAGAGCACCGGCGAGTTGCGGATGAGGTCGTCCAGCTGGCACTGGTGGAACATGTCTTGGTAACGCATCTGCATACGTTGCTTCTCAACATTTAAACTAGAGTACAAGCTTTGCACGTCAGCCAGATTATCCACCATGCCTACATTCATGCGAATCTTGGCAAGCAACTCCCTAATTTCGTTAACTTCCAAATGGGCGGAATGGTTAGTCAAATCTGCCTCTACGTGAGTCTTCAACGTGACGCAAGCTTCCAAGATCTTTACCAAGAACTCGCGCTGCTGCATCGCCAATCGCGAAATTTCGTTAAGCATCTTATTCATGGACTGCAATTCGGTCTGCAGATCGTTCACCAACTGATCCTTGGTTTCATTCTGCGATTTGACCTGGTGACTGCTGTGATCAGAGGTGGCGGCGCAGGCCCGGCACACCGGGATGCCGCACGTTTGACACCACAGCGCAAGAGGCATCGCATGGGTGTGACAGTTCTCCGAAATAACTTTACTTCCACAAGCGATCGGTGGTGGAGGTTTGTCCTGCTTGAGCCGCATCTCCGAGAAGTTCTTTGCAAGGCAGAGGACCGGAGTGTAGGTGGGCAGCGACTCCGGACCCTTCTCTCCTAATTCTGTGCGCTTCCAGCAGTGCACGCACAGCAGTTCCTGACCCTTGTTCAGCCAAGTCCTCATGCACTGCAGGCAGAAGTAGTGCTTGCAAGACAGCATCTTCGGGCTCTGATCATTGTCGTTGTACCGCAACTTGCAGTATCCGCACACCATGAGCTCCTCGATCTCCGCACCGCCCGACTCCATCCCGACCCTGCAAAACAAATTCGCGCCGATATAGAAAACAAACATATTGATCAACGGCGCTTTTATATTGATATTTTCATCAAAAGTAATAACGATAATTAATATTAGCAAACGTAGTGGTTATCGGTGCGTATTGCACTATATCCAATCCAGTTTTGTCTCTTATCTACGCGTTTCCGCATTCTTGCTTTATTTTTCGTGAACTGAAATTGATGCTAAATTATGAACAGAGTATTGATTTGCATACGCGTGCGATGACCTTTCAAAGGAAGTGCGTCCCTACGGAGGATTTTCTTGTTTATTTATCTATCGCATCCAGTTTGATGAGCATGCACGCACCGGTCTCTACGAAATTTACGATTTTTATGTAATGTTTGCGTATGCTCCCACTAAATTCTGGACTGCTCAGAGTCACGATTATGGACCTTATGTATTGAGGTCATTGCGACCTCTCGCTCTGACGTCTCTACACTATCCAAACATTACAATTGATGTTTATGTTTTTCTTAATATTTTTTGCAATTGAACCAGAAATACTACAGATGATAATAATATAATAGCAATTAATATTAGCTAGGTATGAAACATTACTATTTAAGTTAACTATTCGATCTAGAAATGTACCAGTGATTGTTAGCAATGAACATAGGTGTAATGATCAATGAATTGATAAGTGGTGATTCAACAGCGAAGAGGATTAAAATGCTTACCGTATTCTTTATGAGATTATCGGTTTTTCTGTTGTTCTTGTTGATGTCGTAACACAGCCTTTATGTTGCTTTCAGTAAATCTGAGGTTTTCAATTTGGTCGTCTCTCCTATTCGTCAACTTATTTAACTATCGGTTTCGTTAATTCGCGAATCGTCGATTTATACTTGTTTGTATACGCAAAGTTTATAACTTCGAACGCGATTTACAGCTTTCCTATGGTATTCATGCTTTGTACTTGTAAACTCTCCTTTAATCCGGTAATTAAGTGTGCGTGTTTTCTGTATTATTATGTATCAATTTAGAAATAATAGTGGATCGAATATGATGAGTGTTGTAAACAAATACTAGACTATCCTGACATGTGGTTATATTATGGTTGTTGCTTGTTTTTACTATTTGTTGTTGCTGATGGTGTGGAGTCTCCTTTATGTTTATTTATTTGTTGTACCGTACACGCGTCTCCTCCACTCGGTCGTCGGGGGGTGGCGGATCTCTCGGAATACTATTTTCGTGCAAATTTTGCGGTGATGTGCGTTTTTTTTTACTCTTGGGCGGGGGTGGATTTTCGGATTTTTTTTGTCGGTGCTTGTCGGTAAAAAACTTAAAAAATTACGGGTGGCCGCTACACGATGTGCCACATCATGTTGACGACTGGACTAAACGCCATTCGCGAGGAGAGCTCTCTGTTTGTCTGTGTGTGTGTATGTATGGGAGAGTGTGCCGCGACCTTGGCCGTCAGAGAGGAGGCGCGATTCCGCGAGTCGCGTCCGCCCGCAAAACGAAGAGCGGGAATTTCGAAACGGCAATCAATAAACCGGAACACGGACGAGCTTCGCCGCCGCCGGCAACAAGGAATCTTCTGAAGCAACAGGGTCCGGGGCCGTGTGACCCAGATCCTAGTGTACGCTGGATGCGTGCATGTTTGCTTTACCGGGTCACGCGATTCGATCAGCGCAGAAGCTTTTCAATTTTCATTGTCGTTTTTCAATTTTCCTTGCGAATTTTCCTGAAAGGACCTGCACTTGACACGAAGGACACGGACTTGACCTGATTATCAATTCCTTTTTTTTAAATTTTAATATTATTTCCATTATCTGGATCAACAAGTGCATAACGATCCAGATACAATTATTGCATATAATTGAGTTCATTCTTTATACAATTCTTACGTATTCAACTGAAACGTATGTATCTTTGGAGACTGAAAACTGGACATCAAATTCAAAGAATGTATGAATAATATGAAAATTCAGGAACGATTAGAACCATTGCTAGTTGGGAAACTACAGTACAAATGACTAGTCAAATAATTGACATAACACCTTATACACCAACAACAAGTACACCTTATACTTATTCATGTTGTAGATACTATTTACTTCGCAAATAACTTGTATTACATACATATCTTCTTTCATTAATCCTTAAAGGTGGGAAACTACTTCACAAATGCCAAGTACAAGTGTCAAACTATTAGTTTCATAACTTTTATATAGTTATGCGTTGGATCAACAAGTACACCTCTTACTCATTCGATTTGTAAACATTTTTTGTTTAGCAAATAACATGTATTGAATACAAATCTTCTAACCAATTATAAGAGTAATTCGAATCCTTTTAGATCAACAAGTCTAATATTTCAATTCATCATTTAATAAACTAATGACTATTGTACAGAAGCTTTGTAGATATGATATGATGCTGGTAGCAGGAAGTGTTGTTTGAAGCTACAATTGTCAGACAGAAATACTTGACCTCATTACGATATCTATTGTTTGCGTCCTTTGCACCAAAGGGGTGTAACAGACATTCCGTATTACATTTCACTGCCAATGAATCCCTGCTCTCATGTTCTTTGAATATCAACAAACATATTAGGAAAAACTTAACATTTTTATGCAAAATCTCATGATGAACATTTCTTTAAGTTATTTAATATTTTACCGTTTCAATAAAATGAATACTGAAGAAGCGCTTTGATAAAATGATGAATGTTAGTGTTTGCCAAGGTTAACGCTCTCAGATGAGAATTAAAGTACAATTGTGAATACAGAGACCTTCAGAGCTTGTCCCCAAAAACGTAACCGTGACATTCAACGAAGACGCGCAGTAATCTTGAGGTGCTGGAATTTAATTTCACTGTTGAGATTTATTTATTAATTTCTTATTTTTCGTATGCTGTGATTTAAAAGAATGGACCTTCGGAGGTATTGATTTTGCGCTTGGGTAAAACATAATTCACTTCGGGAGTGAGTGACATATTGCTTTTGCCTCCATAATCGGAATAATCTCTTAATACGGATTACCAACATCAACTCCGATTTAATGAACTTACATTGTATTCTGTTTGAAACGTACGCGTTATGTTAATTTTAGATGAAATCGTTCACACGAACGTACACACTTTTGAAGTAGCTGTTGTTTTATTACTAAGAGTGAATCTTAGCTCATAAATGTGAGACTTTTTGCTAATTGTTATATTTGTTATTTCGCAGGAGAAAGACTCATACGGAAATGAGGTGTCCAGACTGGCGCGTCCACTTCCAGTTGAATATCTTCTTCTGGACGTACCGGCTTCCACTCCTCTGACGCCGATCTACACCTTCAACCCTGATGATTCTAAACAGCTATTCCCAGTGGAGAACCGTCTGGTCGATGGTCACATCCAGGACTTTAATGCACTATCGCAATATCTGTCACAGTTCAATCCCGACGAATTCCTGACTGCCATCAGCGATTTCCATCTGCTGCTCTACATTGCCACCATGGACATGCTTCCATTGCGCGAATACATGGCACCGCTCCTGGAGGCAATCAAAACCGGAAGCGTAGAGGATGCCCGACAATGGGCCAGGTCCGAGCAGTGGGCCACCCTGGAACAGCTGATCGCAGCCAGTTCACCTCCTAATTCCAGGTACGTCACCCTATGCTCAACCGATTCTGAATGATACTAATATACTTATGATGTTTTAGACCTGGTAGCGTTGCCGGAGGAAGCATACACGCGGGAACGAATTCCAGCGGTCCACAATGGACGTGCCCTTACTGCACCTTCTTAAACTCCCCGGACTACTCCAATTGCGAAATGTGCAATCTACCGAGAGGCGGGTCTCATTAGTGCGTAAGTAATTACTCTTAACCAATGGAAAATTGCTTTAACCAAGGCTTCTATGTTTCAGGGTCCCTTTAATTATATTCATTTCCCTTAATATTTTAGATTACTATATATTTTTTTAAAAATGGTTACTTTATTCCCCCCCAATCTCCTCCGATACCGAATCGATCGATGTTCGAAATTTCCGACGAATGTAACTATTGTATGCTTTTCGCGTACGATGCACTTACTTAAATATAACTGAAATGAAATAATGTGTTTTGGACAGGATACAAATCGCGGCAAGGACCTTGCTACTAGTAGTTTGATGATACGAAGAATATAATATGAACGCTTTCGGATTATATTTTTTTAAATACGATAATACTAGAGAGTAATAGAAATTAATTGATGATGATAATAATAACAATAACGAGGGATGAAACCGTTTGTACCGTTTACTAGATATATTTTTTCTGTTTTAATTGTTACTAAATCGAACAATACTATACGACAGTCCAAGAATTTATTATAACATTCTTATTTATATTTCGTTTTATTATTTTTTTCTGATTTTCCGTTTCGACGTTTGTTTGCCGGGAGAACGTTAACAGTTTGTTGTAAATATGATCGGTTTATGTTGCGTTTCATTGATTGGGCGAGTCTCGAGTTCGGAACTGTTTGGTTTTATTATTGATGGAAGTGTATATCAAAAATATAATATAAAATTTAACAGAAGATTTTTAAACAAATTTAAGAAATACTGCAAGAGAGGAAACATCGCAAACAGGATGTATATGGATTTATTGTCGTTGTTTGTAAGTTCAATAAATGTATGGTGGATTGATCGAGTTTGTTTTATTATAACACATTGCTGTATGTTTGGTTGCTTACAATTTTAAGAGCAACTTTTTTGTAGAATATCCTTATTTCTTTAACAATTAGTTTAGATAAGTAAAGCAACTTTAGATACTATAATTGCTTAATGATTATTTAAAAAAAATACATAAGCAAATTAAAAATGTTAAACTTTCTTGCATTAAAAAACGAAGATATTAATTACAATTTTTATTTAGAAATTTAACATATAGATATTAAACTAATATTTTGCCACTTTCCATTATTTCTTATTTATTTCGTTTTGGAAATTTTATATTAAACGTCTATTTCCATAAGCTTATCACTAAATTCTTTGAACAATGTAATCTTGGATTTACCAAATTTGTGCTTAATTTAAATTTTGTAATAAATTATAACGATGCACAAGTATTATATTGATTAATTTATGATCTTATATTTAACAAATCGGAACCAGTATGAAATATTTAAAAAAATTAACATGCAAACAATATTAACTTTAAACATACAATTAATTAATTCTATTTAATGTAGGAATTCAATTGGATCCAAAGTCTCATCGATTTTCTTGTTAACGATGATGTTCTGATAAACGAAAGCAGACTTCTTCGGTATTCTCTCCCTATTAGGATCATTGAAATTAATGTAATACAAGCCGAAGCGTAATCTAAAATAAACTTTTTTCATTAAGATTTCGTTGATTTTTTTAGTAAATAATCGTACGTGTATCCTTCTGACCATTCGAAGTTATCCATTAAGCTCCAAGCCATGTAAGCAGTGACATTGCATTTGTCCTCGTAAATCGCTTTCAAAATTTCTTTTAGGTACAGCTACAGAAATGCTTTGAAATTATCAAAAATCTGAGATGTTAGGGTAAACTTACGTTATTATATTCGATCCTCTCTAAATCAGTAGTCGTTTCATCCTGATCTCCCGCATATCCATTTTCAGTTATCATAACTTCGATGTTTCCGTACTCTTGTTTCACCCAAATTAACAACTTCCTAATACCCCATGCAACCTGCTTGTATACTGTTCGAGCCGATTCCTTCGACTCGTCTATCTGGTACCTGGTAGCGTCCATATCGTTGTAATTAGAAATATCCTGCTTCTCGGCACCGTTTCTCACCAGGAACGTAGTATAATGATTCAAACCTAAAAAATCGATGGCTCCTTTGATCCGCGAAATCTCGTCTTCGCTGAAAAGGGGTAAACGACTTCTAGGGAAGTTCTGCTCTTTGCTTTTCCTGTCGACTTGCGTTCTCATCAAAGGTGGATAATCCCCTTTGAAGATGGGATGCAGGAACCATCCCAACTTCGCAAAATTCTTAATAAGTTCAATTTACTTTAAGCCCAAAATACTTACATACATCTGCATCACCCTTTCTGCAGCTTCAAGATCTACTTTGCTAGCGGATGCGGGTTCCCACCAGGACGATTCCACGGTGATTCCCACACGTCCGTGTTGCTTAGGTTTGAACTCAGAGTTGTAAATGTGGTAGGCTGCAGCGTGCGCAAGGAGTAAGTTATGTGCACTTGCGTAACTTCCAATGCCCATGGATATGCAGTATGGAGCCATACTGCCATCCCCGTAGCCCCATTCGCAAATTGAATACGGTTCGTTGACGGTTATCCAGTTTTTGACCTTATCCCCGAACAAGTCGTAACAGATTCTCGCGTAATCTCCGAAATAATCGACTATAGCCTTACTGGTCCATCCTCCCAAATCTTGGATACTCTGAGGCAAGTCCCAATGATACAAAGTTACCAACGGCTCAATATCGTTAGCAATAAGTTTATCAATTAGTTCACTGTAATAACGAACTCCATCTTCGTTTATATCGTTTGCAAATCCACTTGGCAACAGTCTGGTCCAAGACAACGAAAACCTGTAAACTTGGACTTTAAGCTGCTTAAGATTATCAATATCTTCATCGAGTTTATTGTAAGAATCGCACGCTACATCTCCGCTACTTCCATCAACGATATTATCCGGAAATACGTGCGTCTGATAATCCCATATACTCTCCCCTTTTCCTATAACATTGTCGAATATTTACACGAATTGCATATAACTTTAAATTGAAAATTTCAATACCATTTGCGTCCCATCCTCCTTCGGTTTGGTAAGCAGACGTGGCGACACCAAATTTAAAATCTTCCGGGAATTTGTAAGAGGCAACCATCGCAACTGAAATTCTGATTTGAAAAGTATTTTCTATCTTATCTCATAAAAGTAAATTATGAGTAACAACTGTTGCAATACCACAACAAGCGCAGTCATTTATACTTAATTCTTCAAGGATAAAATAATAGGTAAACTCTAAGTAAATTGTGTTGTTATATTACCAGATAAGATTAATGCTTATTAATAACATTTATTTGATGTTACACATTTATTGATTTAATTGTAAAAATAACTTTTGCTTCGTAATGCAAGCAGTCGCATTACCTTTAATACAGAGTTAGACAATATTATTTAAGGAATTGATCAAAGAATGCAGACGACCTTCTATAGTTAAATTAATTTTGTACAAATAAGTTGAATGCACACACACACGAGATGTTTTGAAGCCACGTTCACAGTGCATATTTTCAAGAAAAAAATAACATTCTAACTTTTATTGTTCATTATTATTTCCAACAGTATAGACTTCGCTTAGTAAAATCATTTATTCAATAATATATGATAATTTATGAAAAATTTAATAAAGTTTAAGTATACTTACATTAGTTTTAAATTTTCTATGATAAAATGATCAACACATATACAATACTAAAAACATGAGTAGTAAATGGATCTAGCAGTATCGTTAAAAATTTCGACTATCAAAAAAAAATAGATTCGTGCAAACCGGAATAAACCGAAGAAAAGTGGTAAAACGAAGAAGTAGGTTCGTGACGATTAAGAAGAAAAATACATTTTTTGTTGCTTTCACAGATAAATAATTATTTTCATACATAAATAAATTTGCAAATCTACCGTGTTCCAATTTTAAATAGAAATAAATACAAGTTCAAAGTTCAATGCAAGAATTGATGAAGATCTAAAGATGTATCGATTTTCTTTGTTGCAACGATGTTTTGGTAAATGAAAGCAGACCTCTTCGGAGTTCTCGTCCTATTCGGATCCTTAAAGTCGACATAATACATCCCGAATCGCATTCTACAAAAAAACAGTTCATTAACTTTTTTATTGCTTAATTTATATTAAGAAACGTACGTGTAACCATCGGTCCATTCGTAATTATCCATGAAGCTCCATGCCGTGTACCCGGTAACTTTGCACTTGTCTTCGTGGATGGCTTTCAAGACTTCAGTCAAGTACAGCTGAAATATTTCATGAATATATTATGTAGGGTATTATAATTAGTATTATAATTACGTTGTAATATTCGATGCGTTCAACGTCGTCCGTAGTTTCGTCTCCTTTTCCGGCATATCCGTTTTCGGTGATTATTACTTCGATGTTCCTATACTCATTCTTCACCCAAACCAGTAACTTTCGCAAACCCCACGGTACAAGTCTGAAGAAATGACGAGCCGATTGCTTCCATTCGGGTAACTGATAAACGATTGTTCCAACATCGTTGATGTTGGAAGGAACGGGTCCATCAGTTCCACTCTTCGCCATGAAAGTGGTGTAATGATTCAATCCTAAGAAGTCTATAGTTCCCTTGATTTCTAAAATATCTTTAATGCTGAAGCGTGGAAGACGGCTGCGAGGGAAGTGCTGCTCCTTGCTCTTCTTGTCGACGCGTTGCCTCATCACCTTAGGATAATCTCCTTTGATGATCGGATGCAAGAACCAACCGAACTTGATTTGATTTGATTAATTTTCATTTAAATAAATTAATATCGTTTATAATACTTACATACATCTGCATCATGTTTTCCGCGGCTGTTCGATCTTCTTTTGAATTCGAAGCAGGTTCCCAAGAGGATTCAACAGTTATACCAACGCGTCCCCACTGCTTGAACCTGAATTCCCTTGAATAGATGTTATAGGCTTTGGCATGGGACAGGATCAGATTGTGTCCACAGGCGTAACTTCCTATACCAGTGGAATTGTAATACGGTGCCAAAATAACATTACCATAGCCAAATTCGCAGATCGAGTATGGTTCGTTGATCGTGATCCACTTCTTCACACGATCACCAAAAAGCTTGAAACAGACCCTAGCATAATCGCCGAAGTAATCAACAATGTCCCGATTCGTCCATCCACCTAAATTCTCAATACTTTGAGGCAAATCCCAATGGAAAATGGTAGCCATAGGCTCAATGCCGTTGGCGATCAGTTTATCAATGAGCTCGTTGTAATAGCGTACACCATCTTCGCTGATTCCATCGGCAAAACCACTTGGTAAAAGCCTAGGCCAGGATATGGAAAACCTGTAGAAATCAACTTTAAGCGCTTTCAAATTCTTAATATCCTCATCAATCTTATTGTATGAGTCGCAAGCTATGTCTCCGTTGCTTTTATCCAAGATCCTGTTCGGAAACGTATGCGTCTGATAATCCCAAATACTTTCCCCTTTACCTAATAAACATTTTCAATAAAAATCAATTATAAATTTTGTTCAAATTACCTCCTGCTTTCCATCCACCTTCAATTTGGTAAGAAGCTGTGGCAACACCAAATTGAAAATTTTTAGGGAATTTGTAATCGCCTTCCGCAGCGAACGCAAATCTACAAAATCCGAAATATCTAAACATCAAACTGTATTTTTTTATCACTCTTACATAACAGAAATTACTGGTAAAGCGGCTAGCAACATTTTACTGTTAAGTTTTTTTGCTGCTGCACTGATGATTGTGGAGAACTCCTAGAAAACTTTTAACTTATATACCCGTTGATATGCTAATCAGGTAATTTCACAACTAAAAATTAATTCTAATTAAGTTGTCTTATCTTTTAAAACAAATTATGAAATAATGAACATTAAAAAAAAACAATTTATTTTCTATTTTATTTTGTAAAATGGTTTACTGGAAACTATTTGATCAACGTTGCACTGGGAGATTGCGGTTAGTTAAACAATAGTAAGATAGTAGGATTTTTTTGTATTTAAGATGTTTTGCTTTTATATTATTTTTTATAACAAATCGTAAAAGTAGTCGAGTCCTTGTCCGAGCTCCCAAATGGAGATGCCCGTGCCGAGATCTTGAGCCATTTGCAAACGTTTCTGGATCGAGTAAAGCGTTGGATAGAAGACGATATGTTTTCCGTTGTTTTCCTTCACTTCGAAGTAATTCTCCACCGATCGAGAGTCGTACTGCAATCGGCCCTTGTGCTTCTTAAGCAAATTGATGTAATCGTGACCGAGTATTGGTCCACCCCCAGCTGGGGTGTATTCGTTGCCATAGAAATTCAGTCCAGTTAGTATTTGTGGGCTTGCCGCTACAGATTCCACGCAATTCTTCACCCAGTTCAGAGGAGCGTTAGGACCTTAAATTTTAATGGTAATTATCGTAAAACTTTCCCCTAACTGAATTAAATAAAACCTGGTCTTCCGACAGTCGAGAAATCGTAAGTCATAAGTGAGAAAGCTGTAACAGAATCTTGCAACAATTCGAAATGCTCATCGGTGAAGTAATATTCTTCACCGCGTTTGGGAGGAACAACCAAGATGATTTCGTAACCCGCACCTCTCATACTTTTTCCTAAAACAATAAAATATTACTTATAAGTATTTGAACTTGGCAATCTGCAACCAATTAAGTTAATCATGTTCACGACCAAATCGTGCTTAACTCTTCCAGCCAACTGTGACCAAATCTCCAACACGAAACCATCCAATTTGTATTTTTTGCACGCATAATTCAAAGTATTCGCTAAGGCTGTAATCTCGACTTCCCTCGTTAACAGCGAGATGAACTCCTGTCCAGTCCATCCTTCAAAGAGGACGCGTGGAACCACTGCAATTATCATGGATATGTTACAATTCAACTGATTATGAATTCAACATTTGCAATTATACATTTAACTTTTGGGTTCACTGCCTTCACATCTTTCATCCATTTGGCATCAATATCATGAGTACCAGTCAGCACATACTTCTGCTCTGACTTCCTCTTGATTTGCAACCATACTGGGCTTATGTGTGTGAACTTCTTTGCAAACCATTTTGCTACATCATAGCCATGGTTGTTCCACTGCAAAAAGTATACATCATAATATATTTATAATAATCTAAAGAAATTGAAGCTATTACCGGCGTTACATAGCCAAGAACTAACCCCTTGAAGCGCTTTTCTACATTTTTGTTATAGGCCTGATTATTAGCAACTATTTCGTTGGACGTTGGATTCTCAACGATTAAATTCCTATCGAACACAGAGTAATTCTGGGGCCCAACCCTTACTTTGTGTTTTTCCTCTTTCTCTTTGTTCTTTGGCGATTTAGGAGTCAAAGTGCACTCCACCCCCAATGCGATAACGGCTAACAGAAGGTAGTTTAAATTTCGCATTTCTAACTAATAACACCGCCTCCGTTAGAATTTGAGGTTACAAATTCATGTAAATTCTACTACCTGTATTATTTATTTTGACGTTAATTTAAGGTGGCAATAGTTATGTTGGTAGTTTTCTTTAACAAATTATTATCTTATTGTAATCCCACATAAAAGTTTAAAATTTCAAATTTGAAAATATTCCATTTGCCGCATGCATCGCAGGGTACAAGGCTAAGTGGCATACTTCCAGAAATGCTATGATACGTCTCTATATGGGTCATTGTTGCAACTGGTTCCAAGAGGACCAAGTCTTATATAAAAATAATTGTATCGGACTGTGGTGGCCATGTGGAAGGCCACGTGGAAGTCGTTTCTCCCATCACAGCAAATGAGAACAAACGCATGACCAGGAAAGATTTAAATGGATATGTATGAAAGTAAATATTTATTAAATAAATATAAATAAAAGTAAATATATTATCTTATATCTCAGCTGTCTCAAATATATTAAATTTTATTGTACAGTGTCTTCACATTTTACCAAATATCTTTACAACCATACCTTAAAAATACAACCATGAATACTCAATGAAAACTTTAATGTCTAAGCTGCAATTGGAGAAATTTCCTGATCCTGTTCGAAATACCTGAATTATGCAAACAATCTCAACTATGTAAACACTCAACTATCTCAAATTCGATATTATACAACCTTATTGAAAATTTGTTGTGTCCCAGGGATGGAAATCTGGATACCGTGGGAAAATGTCTGGTATTGTTATGGAGTCTTAGTAGTTTGAATTAAGTAAATTCAATTAGTCTTATCTAAGACTAAGGTTGAGATTCTACTGAGACCAATTGTAAATACATATTCTACTTAAGAATTGTTATTAATCGTGGGGTGGGAGTAGGGCTTTGTTTATATTTGATGAAGCGTTCCGACTTAATTCGGCGTGGGTGGTTTGTTACGCCTGCATTACTTTTTGGAGAATTTGGAGAATCGTTAACGGGGTGAAGAAGATGTGGATACACAGAGAATTATTCGTCTGATACACAAGATATATATTCGAATGCTTATACAGATGGTACAGAGTATGA
>JAFMTC010000168.1:693322-722891 GCA_018845635.1 Nicrophorus orbicollis
TTCTCCTTAACGACGTACATTTCCGTTTAGGAAGATTCCATCCCCTACTCACTGGAAAGACCGGCTATCTTAATCTAGTCTACTATTCATGTTATCACTACAAACTACAAACCTTTTAGCACCCTGGTGTGACTATTTTCACCACTTCCCAAATATTAGGATAAGAAATGTACACATCAGTTACTTTCCACCCACAGGGAAAACCCATCCCCTACTCCCACTGCGATTAGTTTGTATAAAATAAGATGTTAATGTAACATCAAGCGAGCCTTTAGTCTTCAGTCTTTGAACGACCGTCTTCGAAGGACCGTCTTAACTGGGGAAGTTAACGAGGTTTATAATATGTAACAACAATAATATTAATAATACTGGTTGGGCACAACAAGATGTTACTAACTATAAGACTCGTACATTTAACATAGCCAAACACAAAAGAAAACTGATGGCATCATAACAAATTAGTAACGATTCTTTTATGGCAATTAATTATTAATAGAAGTATTTCTTAAACTTCAACATTTTCATTTTGTTATACGTTTAAATTGTGAATTATAGTGAATATATGTTAGTTTCTGTCAATAGATGTCGTATCATTAGCTCGTTTGCACATTTAGGTGTATACCTGCGGAAGTGCTCCCATTTTTTTTCATTTTTAATTTAAGATCATACTTCACAGGATCATTACTGTAGTATATCTTCACAACACATATCACAAACGTGACATGTATACAAACCACGATGACGAGTCGTAGTTCTGCTATCTGAGCGTGAGGCAGAAGCTCTGGATTCTTACGAATCCGGATCTTCATCGATGACCGTTCTCTTTACTTCTTCGGAGGTTTAGTGAAGGATAGTAGAACATTCTGAGTGGCTTTTTAATTTAACCTAAAAATAATTTTAATTGATATTAATACTTATTTATGGAAGCGTGTTCAGGGTCACGGGACAGCATTTTTGGGATCAGTTAGCAGTGTACACGTGCTTTGGAGAGAAGAATTGCAACGGTAATGCAGATTTCTGTATTTATTTATAATTTATATATAATATTATTTATTCCTGTGTATTATTATAATCTACCTCTAAATTATATTTTAAATAATAAGTATATATAGAAACATACTGATAATACAAGCATGCAACCACATTCGCACATATATGCGTTAAATATGTTACAGTTGGCAATGTATCTCGCTAACCAGTGGACTGAGAAGAGAAAAAAATATCAATGCATGACTACCCTGGGCGTGTCTTTAAGACATTTTAAAATTGTTGTATATTGCTTTTAATTAATTGAATTACGGAATTTCAGAACAGACAATTCAAACAAAAAGTTTTGTTTTTTATTAGCATTTGTAAAAAATATTTTATTGGTTTTCGCATCATTTCTATAACATACAAACAACATATGTGAAGTTGTTTAAGAATAAAGAGAGGAGTAAAATTAAACATGAAAAAACGACCATCGAACGAATATATAACATGAACAAAAAGAGGCTTCAACAAATACACAAAATATATCAAAAAAGAAACATGTAAACTCATTAGGAATGTGCATAAATGTGTGTTGTTTCATATATTTACAAATTACTTCAATATTGTATCATAGTTACATACTGCACTTGCTCGTTATAGTTCAACTCTCAAAGAATTATAATAATAAAAAATAACTACAAAGCTTAAGCGGTTGAAAAATCTAAATGTGTGTTGATATTAATTCATCATTATCAATATTATTATGAAATTCTAGGCAACAATGGTGTTTTCATTAATTAATTGTCTCTTTTCATTGCTTCTTCTTAGAACTTTCTTATATTATCTCTACATATTTTCAGCTTTTGTCAAACGCATAGATTAAAATTATCTCTGTAAGATAAGAAGTGAACACCTGCACAATCTATATAAGGAGTGAACACCTGCACTTCGCAGCTATATAAAAACATAATGAATAAATTATCTCTATAAGATAAGGAGTGAACACTTGCACTACAATTCTATTAGTATTTTTCTTATAAAGAATTTATTTGAAAATATGTTATTTGGTAAGTTACGTATACTATTCACGATATGCATTTACATAACTTCATTTATGCTTGTTTATTTCGTTTATCGAATCTCTACAATTTGTGATGCTAATAAATTATTTTAATATAAAAACATCTTTCCAATCAGAAGTGCGTAATAATTAGTGCAAATGCATGGCTTGTTAATTAGATTTAAGTGGAAAATCCATCTTGGCAGATGCTGGTCCAACTGAATTTCGGCAAAGAAACGTGATTAAATCGTGTTTTTAGCCCAAAAATTTCGCATTATAAACAATCGCTGTTTTTTGTTGCAGTTCAACGAACATTTATCTATACACGTCTCTGACTGAACAAAAAAATAGCAGTCCATTTTTATTGAAACAAAAAATATATGAAAATAAAAGTATAAGGCAAATTCAATATCGTTAAGTTGAGCTCTCCTTTTTTTATTTTCGTTCTACAAGAGATAAACGATGTGGTGATTGATTTTTTTGTAGTTTCAAATGCGCGGTGCTGATTGGCCGAGTCGCATGACCTCATCTCAACAGCTCCGCAGCATGGCGCTGTAGCGCGTTGGTTATCATGGCGGATGCATCGTCTTCAAGCGTCTCCAAAGAAAATTCAATTTTGTGCATTCATTAATCGCTGTACTTTCAAAAGGTTAGTGTATTAACACAAAACAAAGGCTCATTTACTAATTGCCGTTATTCCAATCACATATAATCGTTTATTAGAGCCGCAAATTCGATTTGCATCTACACATTTCAAATGACGCTTCTTATCGATTTTGAAATTTTCTTGTCACGATCCAAGTTACAGTTGTCCGCGTCCCTTTCTTAAGTCAACATCATTCCAATTAGAAATGCGCAATAATAAGTAATATTACGTGGCTTTTCAATAAAAAATACCGACTATGTTGAACGATCATGAGTAATACCAAACTTTATTTTCCCGTTTTTTTTCTTACAGCTTCGATGCTTTTTATTATTTTTTCGTTATTTATATGGATGCAAGGTATTGCAAATACCAGGCCATTCTATGTTAATAACGTTCGCAGTGAATAGCATAGAATAGCAAGACCGTCTGTGCGAAAACCTTCTCGAGGTACTTCCGTTGAGGGGTTGTTCGTATTCGAATATACGAGCAATCACCGACTAATCACAGCGGCTCTAGGGGCTCGCAGTTTCCCCGAAATTTCAATATTGTATCGCGATAAATGGCGATAAGACTCAGTCTTACATTCTGTTAACATGTTTGTACGTTTCTTTGAAGACAAGTTATAGCTTATGGCTCTTGTTCTTCAAACGGCAAGTCTCGTTATTAGTGTGACTTTTAAAAACACGGATCGCGATTGTTAAATTTCCGGCAGTTTGTACGTATTTGTTATTCGTGAGTGCCATCTACGAGGGCTGAGATTTGGATAGATGCTGATCCAAGTGCAGATGATGATGCTTTTACTGGAGACATCAAGTGGTAAGTAATTTAACACCACACGACATTCATTACAACAATCCATTCCTCTCACCTCTATCAAACATTTCCACTTTTTACCATTCTATTTCTTACATTCTATTGTTTCTTTTCAGTTGGGTGGACCCCATGACGCAGATAACTTGATTATCTTCTAAGTAGTAAGTGATTTTATACCACACGGGATTCAAAAACGCAAGCCCTCCCACTCGACCTAAAACTATTTTGCAATTTGATTTGAAAGTAAATTCATTTTTTCATCTTTTCAGGTTTGGCGGCTTATTCAATAACACTTTGCACTCTTTTTCTTAAAATTAAATTCATTTCTTTTTCAGGGTAATTATTTGACTTCCCTTTTCTATTGTCCGTATTTCCGTTTTGTGTGTTTAGGTTGCATTAAATTACTATTGATTTGGAAAAGATCTCAATATCATTTCAATTTGTTTAAGCAATTATTTGCTAATGTTTTAATTAATTAGTTTTTATTTAAGTTAATTTGATTGTATTTGTTTTTAATATTCCTATTAGATTCTTGATGATGATGATTTTGTAGGTTGATTTTGTACTACATAGACATTATTTGTGTTGACGTTAAAGTGACTTCAATATAAATAACACATTGTACGCTGAATCATAATTACTTAGTTATTATCATTTTGAAATAGCACCTTGCACCTAATTACTTAAAAATAACAAATGTTTAAAATATACAGATGGTTTACAAAGTCTGCTTAATTAATTGAAACTATCTTTTTAGATTTTGTCTATTTTTTTGACTTAAATATTACATATTATGGTTTAGGAAACTCTATAATTAACCACCCTTAAACAAATTTATTTTTATTTCAAATTTTTAAATGTTTTTCTTGTTTCCAAAATAGGTATGTTAGTGTTATGTGAGGTTTTGGCATGCATGAAAGCGAGCTCGCAATTGTTTCTGTATGTGTTTGGATGTTTGTGCAAATGTATCTCCTGTATGTTGTTTGATTTCGGTTGATTTCAGTGACTGAATGTTGTTATGATTCTGTTGAGAAAGTTTGTATGTTTGTGCAAATGTGTTTCGTGTAGTTGATTGTTGTTTGATTTCGGATGTTTTGAGTGAGTAAATCTTGTTGTGATTGTGTAAGTTATTAGAGAATGTTGAATATTCATTATCATTTTCAATTTGTTTTCGGTGCTTGATTAGAATTCGATTAATTTATCAAAATGAATTAAACATTTGTTATTTCCTATGCATCCTCTATACCTTTTAAAAAATTATTTTTGTTCTTAAAAATAGAAATTATCGTATTATTTCAATGTTAAAACTATATGATCAATTTCCAATTTTTTATTTCAACTCAATTAGGATTTAGTTTAAAATCTTCTCTAATTTTGATGGTGATTTCATGTCGCCTCGCGATTTATGAGCATGAGTAGTTAGTGGGCAAATCTAACGTATTTGTCAGCTTTGCATGTTTTTGCTTTCAGCTGGATCTAACGTATCCACCGTGCCCGAGGTCACTCGAAAATCGTGCTGAAAGAGTCTTGTCTTTATCAAGACTTGTTGATAGACTCTTTATGTACGATCTAGTTTTTGTTAAAGGATGTTTCAGTGCCCTACCCTCCCCCTCTGAGCATATCTCAAGGGTTCTTTAGTCTTTGATTTGTCCCTATGGGTAGTGAGACGGTTGCACACTATCACTACCCGCCGCCCTCCTTGTTTGCTTTCAATTCAATGTTTTCA
Organism: Nicrophorus orbicollis; assembly: GCA_018845635.1. Taxonomy (NCBI): domain Eukaryota; kingdom Metazoa; phylum Arthropoda; class Insecta; order Coleoptera; family Silphidae; genus Nicrophorus; species Nicrophorus orbicollis. Next base: position 698,540 of record JAFMTC010000168.1, read on the forward strand.
TTCAATCATATATAATTTTGCATTAACTTCTTATAATTAAAGTAGCTTCATTTTATTGCATAGAAATCTTTGGTATTTGATTGGCAAATGGTTTCCTTCTCTCCGCCCGACCGCCCCTCATAAGGCGCCTGCCTTTTGATGGGGGTGCTTCCCATCCTCTAACCACTTTCCATTTCAATACCATAGAATTCTCTTCGCTCGGGCGAAGTTCACTTTTAACTTCAATTTGATTTGATCCTGGTTAAGGTTAGGCATGTAGTATGGATCGAATGAGCTTTTGCTTGGCTCACGATTCTCACCTCCAAAATCAGTTGGTTGGTGTTGCTTTCTTATTTCGAGTGATTCTCCCCATATCTGTGTACCATGTCTGTGCGAATCTAACGTATTCCCACGTGTTACTAATCATTTGTGTCTTTCTTTCAGCAAATAAAGTTTGCCTCTGGACTGTTGCGCTCGGTCTGTTCCCTGCTGTGGGGGTTCAGGTCTTGCTGCTGGGTCGGGCACTCCAGAGGTGAACCAAACAATAGAATTTCACAGCAAAAACAATAAAACTTGTCTTCAACAAACAATAGAATTTGATAATTAGGGGTGGCAATTGATTATCTATCATAATTGTCCAATTGGGCAGTTGTGATTGCATAATACGATTGCAAGAGGACTAATTAATGTAGTAAAGTGCAATTTGCTATAGTGGTCAGTTCTCTTTAGTTCTCTTTAGTTCATTTTGCGCTGTTTGTAATACGCCCATTTTGCGCACATTCCTCCAAACTCTCAATCCCCCAAAAAAGCTAAAAAAAAAGTTAATAAGCAAAAATAATTAAAAAAAGATAAAATAATAAAAGAAAAGAAAATATAATTTAAAAAGACAAAAAAAAACAAAAAGAAACAAAAATACTAAAAAAAGTAAAAATAGTATGAAAAGCATAACCCTATCCGAAGACTCTCCGTCCCCTCCTAGAATCGCCGAGTCTCCGGTTCGAACATATCCTTATTCCTTCTGTGTATCCTTATTTTGCCACCATGTACTGCGCCTGAGGAATGAAATGGGACGTAATTTATATATATTTGTAGATTATTGTGAATAGCTTAACTGCTAAAATAGCACAATTAGCCTATATTGTGCAGCATTGCATTACAAATGAGAAAAAATATAAAAAAAAATACAAAAAGAAAGTGATTTATTCGCAATGCAATTATTATCCTTTATTGTAATTATTGTATTTTTGTATATGTTTGTGTTCTCTTTCAGGTGTAATTCTATTTTGTTTTTATTTTATCCCTTTTGGTCACAGTATTCCTTCTATTCCAAACTTTCCTTATAATTAAGGTGACCAGATGTCGATATTCGAGTTACTATTTTTTTCCTTACATTTTTAAATAATGTTATATAATATTTTCATTTAATAAATCAAATTGCAGTATTCATTTTTAATTAAAATAATAAAACATTTCATACATATGCATTTAAACTTTTAGGCTCTCACACTTCATTGTTTTTCGGGACAAATGTCACGTATGGTCACCTTATTTATCATCTTCTCCAGGTGTGCGGCCATGCGTTTGCTCTCATTTGCTGTGATGGGAGCCGCGACTTCCACGTGGCCGCATGTCCAGGTGCTAAAGGTATATCATCTTCTTTCGAAGATGGTAACCAGGTATCAATTCAAGCGCAAGACACAGCCTCTGAATTGATGTGCAAAAGCTTACGAACACATTTACCTCCACGAGGGTGCACCTGCTTATAATCTGATAATGTGACGTATCACTTTTCGATTGTATGTTTAAGTTTGCCATTTACAGAAGTCGTATATTAACAGATAATCACATAACAATAAAATACAGTGTTATTTGAAAATCTGTTTAGTTATTTCTTCGGATTTGGTAACATTAAATGTACTGTTAAACATTCTGTTAAACATACTGTTACGTCTGTTAAACATTCATTAAAATCCACATATTTATCTATAAATAAGAATAGTGTTCTGAAAATAAAGCTTGCATTATAATTTTCGCTCATTCACATTTGGAAGTAGGATTATTCGACTACTTATGAAGATTATACTGATCCAAAAAACGTTAATTATTATTTTTTATATTAGTCATTGTTTAAACTTGATTTACTAACTGTTATAGTGATAATAGTTTAAAATTAATATGCGTTACATTCCCCAACTATCCAAGTTACATAAACATCTTCCAGATCAACTCTATTATAGTCTCCGAGAAAATCGTGAAAATCGTTTATATAGTTGTGACATCAATATAAATACATAATGTTGGTGTTGCTGCAGTATATGAGGACCAGTGTCAAGTAGAGCCTGATTTATATATTTAATTGTAAATTGAATTGTAAAGTATATATTGAGGATATGTAATTTTGTTTTGGTTAATAGTACCCGGTATCTCACTTGGAGCGCCACTTGATTTCCAGAATTGCCATGATACGCCACTACATTTTAAATGTACATCCTTGTTACCCCTCTGCCAGTTTCATTAATTTCAATAAATATAAGTGGCGGAGAGATCAATGGTCGATAGCCCTTTCTGTTATTATTTTTATTGTTATTTAGTTTATATTTAGATTTTGTTGTTTTTAAGTGGACAATAATTTAAAGTAAAAGTAAAGAACCATCTACTGAAGAAATATGGAACCAACACTCAATTGTCAAAAAACAATAATAAACATAACCTACAAACTTCCTGTAGAAGCTTTTGCTAATATTAAACGTTTAATATATACTGATATTAATGTTAAACAATGGCAAATCCACCTGGACTTTCAAATAGAAATAAAAAGCATTTCCTAGGAGTTCCTGCTCCTTTAGGATATGTTGCTGGTGTTGGCAGAGGGTAAGTTATTGACTATACGTGAAATATATCAACAACATATTAATTATTTTTAATAATATTGCAGAGCCACTGGTTTCACAACACGTTCTGATATTGGTCCAGCCAGAGATGCAAATGATGTTTCGTAAGTATTGAAACTTTTAATGATTTCAAACAATAAATTATATATTTCACAGTGACGACAGGCATGCACCGCCTGCAACTAAAAGAACTAAGAAGAAAGATGAGGAGGAGGAGCAGGAAGAAGAAGATTTGAATGATTCCAATTATGATGAGTTCAGTGGATATGGTGGATCTTTGTTCTCCAAAGATCCCTATGATAAAGATGATGCAGAAGCTGATGCTATATATGAGGCAATTGATAAAAGGATGGATGAGAAAAGGAAGGAGTACAGAGAGAAAAGATTGAGAGAAGAATTGGAAAGGTACAGACAGGAAAGACCAAAAATCCAGCAACAGTTTTCTGATCTGAAAAGGGATTTGGTTATGGTCAGCGATGATCAGTGGAAGAACATACCAGAAGTTGGAGATGCGCGAAACAGGAAACAGAGGAATCCATTGGCTGAGAAGTTTTCACCTCTTCCGGATAGTGTGCTTTCGAGAAATTTAGGCGGCGAATCATCATCCACACTTGATCCATCTTCGGGATTAGCAAGCATGGTTCCTGGAGGATCTACACCAGGCATGTTAACACCAACTGGAGATATGGACTTAAGGAAAATTGGACAAGCCAGAAACACGTTGATGAACGTCAAATTATCGCAGGTCTCGGATTCGGTAACAGGACAAACGGTGGTTGATCCAAAGGGTTACCTAACTGATTTACAATCTATGATACCCACTTACGGTGGTGACATAAACGATATTAAGAAAGCCCGATTACTGTTGAAATCTGTGAGGGAAACGAACCCCAACCATCCACCTGCTTGGATTGCTAGTGCCAGATTGGAAGAAGTTACAGGAAAGGTTCAAGCTGCTCGAAATTTGATCATGAAAGGTTGCGAGGATAATCCGCAAAGCGAAGATTTGTGGTTGGAAGCCGCCCGATTGCAGCCACCGGAAACAGCTAAGGCTGTCATTGCTCAAGCTGCTCGACACATTCCCACTTCCGTAATAATTCACTTTAATTATCAAAGAGCAATGTGCTTAAATGTTTTCATTTCGTTAGGTTCGCATATGGATTAAAGCCGCTGATTTGGAAACTGAAACTAAAGCTAAAAGAAGGGTCTACAGAAAAGCGTTGGAGCATATTCCCAATTCGGTGAGGCTATGGAAGGCAGCCGTGGAATTGGAGAATCCCGAAGATGCCAGGATCTTATTGTCTCGCGCGGTCGAATGTTGTTCGACCTCTGTGGAATTGTGGTTGGCTTTAGCCAGACTGGAAACTTACGAGAATGCGCGTAAAGTGCTCAACAAAGCTAGAGAAAATGTACCTACAGACAAACAAATTTGGACCACTGCAGCAAAATTAGAAGAAGCCAATGGTACATAAGAAATTATAAAATGCACATTTTGTTAACAATATACAATTTTAGGTAATGATCATATGGTTGAGAAGATCATTGAGAGAGCAATCAGTTCTTTGAGCGCAAACGGCGTCGAAATCAATCGTGAACACTGGTTTAAAGAGGCCATCGAGAGTGAGAAAGGCGGACACGTTCATTGCTGCAAAGCTATCATTAAATCTATAATAAGTCATGGAGTGGAGCCGGAAGATCAAAAACATACATGGATGGAAGATGCTGAGCATGTAATTTTTATTTATATATATGCGATTTAAAAAATTATAATTTACTCTTTTTATTAGTGTATCAATCAAGGAGCCTTCGAGTGTGCAAGGGCGATCTACACTCACGCTTTGGCTACTTTTCCGGCAAAAAAATCAATTTGGCTCAGAGCTGCTCACTTGGAAAAGACCCATGGTACCAGGGAGAGTTTAGAGACTTTACTGCAGCGCGCGGTTGCTCATTGCCCAAAAAGCGAGGTAATTTTATTTGTTCAAAGATGAAGCTAAATTAATTTATTATATAATTTCGTTTCATTTAGGTGCTTTGGTTAATGGGTGCCAAGAGCAAATGGCTAGCCGGAGACGTACCAGCAGCTCGTGGTATTCTATCGTTAGCTTTCCAAGCAAATCCTAACTCTGAAGAAATTTGGTTGGCTGCCGTTAAATTGGAGTCCGAAAATCACGAATACGAAAGGGCCAGGAAACTATTGGCTAAGGCAAGAGGATCGGCCCCAACACCTAAAGTAATGATGAAGAGCGCAAAACTAGAATGGTCGTTGAACGATCTGGATGCTGCTCTTAAGTTATTGGACGAAGCTTTAAAGGTATTCCCAGACTTTCCCAAGCTTTGGATGATGATGGGTCAAATCTACGAGCAGCGCAATGATCCCAGCAATGCGTTCGATGCATACTATCAAGGCGTGAGTTTTACAATTGAATTATTGCCATTTTTGTTCATGTAATTTTTTATATGTTTAGATGAAAAAATGTCCTTCGTCTATTCCTTTGTGGTTGCTACTTTCAAGGCTGGAAGAGAAACGCAATCTCTTGATTAAATCGCGCAGTGTGTTGGAAAGGGCTAGATTGAAGAATCCCAAGAACGATGTACTGTGGTTAGAGGCCATCCGCGTGGAAATTCGGGCAGGACTCCGGGATGTTGCTATGTCTATGATGGCTAAAGCGTTGCAAGAGTGTCCAACTTCTGGAATCCTTTGGGCGGAATCCATTTTCATGGAACCTCGTCCTCAGCGAAAAACGAAATCTGTAAGTAAATTAACATATGATTGCACATGGTTATCTTTTGTAGTTTATTTTATAAAATTGATGTATGGATCTGGAGAATATCAACAAAGTTATCTTACAATAATTAGTATGTCAGGAATTTGTGTCAATATAGCGATGTTTATAATTAAACTGAACATACACGTGTTGCTTATCATAATTTTATGCCATTAGCTTTTCTATTATGTCTGTTAATTTTTAGTTAAATAAGTATTTAACAGATAAAAAAAAAATAAGTATGATGTTGACTGTTTAATGTAATTTGCGTAGGTTGATGCGTTGAAGAAATGCGAACACGATCCGAACGTGCTCTTAGCCGTGAGCAAACTGTTCTGGGCCGAGAGGAAGATCAATAAATGCCGGGAGTGGTTTGCCAGGACACTCAAGATCGAGCCTGACCTAGGAGATGCTTGGTCGCATTGGTACAGATTCGAGCAGCTGCATGGAACTCCGGAGCAAAGGGAGGAGGTGAAACGGAGATGTCTGGCTTCGGAACCGCATCACGGAGAGCTGTGGTGTTCCGTCAGTAAGAACATCGACAATTGGTCCATGAACTTGGAGCAGATTCTGAACCTGGTCGCCAGGGTCGTAAAAATTCCTGTATAATGAAATAAATTTACGTACGCATAAATGCTTATCAGTATTTTTCCTTCCCGGTTTATATTGATTTTCTATTGGAGATAATGATAATAGATTGCGGTGTATGTACATATGATAACATCTACCTGGTCTCGGTTTGCTTATCAATATTTTCAGTTTCATTTATGTAACGATCACGATGAGATCACTGTTTGTGTTTTTTGCGGTTATCGCATTGTGCGGTGCCGATGACTCGGAATGCAGAAACAAGAAGGAATTCTGCACAAAGATCAAAGAATGCACGACTTGCATAGCCGGTGATTCGTGCTGCATTTGGATTTATGACTCGGTAAATATACATTTTTAGTAAAAACGACTTACTCAAAATCTCACATTTAGCGTAAGTTATATAGAATTATAATTAAATCTAATTGATTTAAGCAGTAGTTTTAAAACATTAACAGAAAATGTTGTAAATGTAAGTTCACAATTTTAGTGTTTATGTATTCTAGAAACCAGTAAATTTACATCAAAATGAATCACAAATTGAGACATGCTATTATCTAAATGCAAATAGAACCAACTAAAAATGTAAATATAAGCAGCCTTTATTACATACTGTATATTTTATATTGTGTTTCATTATAACAACAAATAAACATTAGTTTCTGTAAACTAATTTATTGACTACTTTTCCTGTTTATAAAATTAATATTAATATATATTTGTTATTTTATAGATATTGTTAATACTAATTATTGTCAAATTTTATTTGTATTTTGTTTTTGATTTATTCTTATCTTAGAAGTGATAATAATAATAATAACAACAGGGAAGAAAGTCCTATGGTTTATATCATTTTGCAACAATAACATTGTATTTTCTTTGTTATAATTGTTGCAATAAATGTTTTTATAATGTCATTATTATTAATAACTAATGACCATAGGTATTTCTACCCTAAATTATTTCATTATACTGAATTTGTCTTAATTATTATTAGAAATACACTGGAAAACGCTGCAATATTAACGAAGAAGTCGTAGGCACAGATTTACAGCATTTTGGTAATTTGAAGAAACCAGAAATCGAGATTTTAATGGATAACGATTTCTCAAAACCTAAAATGGGCGTGGATACAGCTGCGGTGCAAATACGTCCTCAAAAGATATCAGTAGTGTTACGAAAAGGTGCAATTCTTAAGAGATAACGTGTATAATTTTAATTTACAAATAATATTTTAGGTCAAAGTGTGAATGTGACTTTGCGGTATAAAGCAGCGAAGAACTACCCTTTGGATCTTTATTATCTAATGGATTTGACTTTCTCGATGAAGCAGCACATCAAAACTTTGCAGACTTTAGGTACAGCTTTGACGAAGAAGCTCCTCCAAATGACGGAAACCTACCATTTGGCGTTGGGATACTTTGCAGATAAAGTACTGATGCCCTACATGAAGATGACCGAAAGCTTCTTAAGCAATCCTTGCGGGAAATTCACAAATTCTATTAATGAGTGTCAACCGGGATTCGATTTCGTGCATACGTTGAACTTCACGGATAACGTTGATGAGTTCATCAAACAAGTATTTTGTGATTTTCTGTTTATTTTTAAAGGTTTTCATGTAAGAGATTTTAGGTGAAAGCTGTGAAATATACAGCTAATTTGGACGATATGGAAGGAGGGATGGATGCCGTTTCTCAAGTGATCTCTTGCCAAAGAGAGTTTATGTGGAGGACGCATTCGCGAAAAATCATTGTTTTGGTAACCGATGGTTACCTGCACTTTGCAGGGGATGGTATTTTGGGAGGAAAGGTCGAAGCCCTTCCTTCTGGTTGTTTGGTGTATCGTGATGGTAACATCGCCATTTACGATGGTCTCCAATACGATTATCCTTCCTTAAGTTATATCCATAAACTGTTAAGAGAAAACAAGGTGCGTTGATTATATAAATATATTCAATGTTAAACATTGTTTTGAATCATTCATTAATTTCAGATAACTCTCTTGATGGTGACTAAACAGCAAATTTCGAAATATTATCAGATGATGCACAACTTGATGGATGACGTGACGAAAGTGGGCGAGCTGCAGGAGGATTCTCAGAACGTGCTGGATCTTGTGGAAGAGGCTTATTTGGAGCTTATTCAGAACGTGCGATTAGGTGCAGAAGTGGACAAAGACGTGGCTTCGGTGGAGTTCTACTCGACCTGCAACAAACGCTTTGGATGGAATCGTACATCGACATGCAATAACATCAAAATTGAGAAGGAGTACGAATTCAATGTTGAGATCAAGCTGCACGAATACAAAGGAGAGAGCGTAATGAAATATAAAATCAAATATTTGTGTTTAATCGAATGCGATGATCAATATTATTCATGTATAGACTAAAATCATCATCGAGGAAATGAACATCGAGGAAAAATTGGAAATCGAAATTAAATATCTGGGAAATTGCAAATGCCATGACAACAAGAACGATGTCTGCAAGAACGGTGGAAGTTATTCTTGCGGAGTTTGCAAGTGTCCAACCGGATGGTAAAGACTTTATAATTGCAAAAAATTATTATTGTTTGATTGCTTTAAGGACTGGAGATTATTGCGAATTAGAATGCGATCGAAATGCTGGACGTTGGAGGAACGAAACCTACACTTCAACAACATGCAATCTCAGGTCATTTGCTTTAATAGTATTTCAGTTAGGTGGTTATGCTTGAATTCTTAATTTTCAGAGGCGAAGTCAATCTTTATACCTGTAAGTGCGAATGCGATGATGCTTACATGGGAGAATATTGCGAATGGGAACAATGTGATAGGTATTATTTAGTATTAATAGCAAATACAATATGCTAATATCTGTTGTATAGAGATAGCAGCGGGAAAGTGTGCAGTGACCATGGAAAATGCATAGAGTCGAAATGCCAATGCGATGAAAACTACAGTGGAAAGATTTGCGATTGTACGACTTTACTCGACTCTTGTATAGCGCCTTCAGGAAAAGTTTGCGATGGGCACGGTGATTGTGAATGCGGAAACTGCATTTGTCGCCTAGAAGGAAACATTACGTACAGCGGAAAGTATTGTGATCGGTGTGCAGAGTGTAGCAACAAATGCGATGTTTATGCTGATGATGTTGTATCTATAATAAGCGAAAATCCAGATGTTCCCTTGCATAAATATTTGATGACGGAAGTCGAGCATTCCACTGAAACAAGTACACGTTTTTGAAAACCTACTATTTTGATGTTTACCTAAGAAAATGTCTTTGTGTTTCAGTGTACTGTTTGAAGAGATACATAAAGGATAACAAGGAGTGCACTGTGAAATTCAACTACGAGATCAGCAACATCACTGAAATTGAGTACGCAGTGAATTGCTTGCAAATGGCCAATTTCGCCGTTATAAGCATAGCAGTCGCGCTGTGTGTGATTATGGTACCTTTAATATTGATGCTAATCTGGCGATTTACCACGTACATAAAAGATAAGAAAGAATGGGCTCAGCACATGAAACAGCTCAAGAGTTCTCAGTATAATGCTCTGAATCCGTTATACAAATCTCCAATAACGACGTTCAACAACCCGATGCAAAATACAACTATGGAGACAAAACATTGATAAGACTTGTTTTTAGTATATAGTTTATATCGACTGATTTACATTTAAAAATCATAAAAACAGTATGTGTGTGTATGTACAAAATTATATAGCCCGTAATAAATACATTTTATAATACTTAAAACTGTACAGTGTGAAAAATGTGTAATCCGATTAGTTGTAGTTATCGGAATTGTCAGAGTCCTCCACATTCTCTCCGAGCTCCCTCAGCCGATTCTTGAATGTATTCAATTTCAAATCCTGGTCCGTCAACAGCTCCAGAAGATCTTCCTGGTCTTTACGTAGCTGCTCCAATTCGGTCGTCTTTTCAACGTTCTCAGCCTCCAACTGCTTCATTTTCTCATCACCGCCGTTCGAGTTGCTAAACGAAGCCTTGTATATAACGTTTTCATCTTTGTATTGCGCGTTCGCGCTTTTCAGTTCATCAATCTGAACTAACAATTGTTTGTTCTCATCCAACGACTTTGTTAATTCCTTTTGCATATCCTGCAATCTTTTATCTTGCTCTCTGATTAACTCCTTATATTGCAGAAGAAGTGCATTTTCGTGAGCAGTTAAACTCAGCTCTGACATGCCATTGGATAAATCTCGTTGGACGCCCAAGGCGTTGACGATAACGCTTTCTAGAGCCTTGAACAGCTTGCAGAATTCGAACTCGAGCAGCAAATCTGTGGAAACCTTGGCTTTAATTTGTGGCTGTTTGGCAGCCTTCGCGTAGGCCTCGTTCCTGGATATTAAGCTTAATTTAGAGACGTACGTCTCGATGCCGACTCGCTTCTCAATCAGCTGGCTGAGATTCTCCCTGGAATAATTCTGAACGGTATTATCATTGAACGCCACGCAAATGCCCATCAGGAAGGCGCACAGACCTTGCAGCAATTCCTCGTTGTTGTCGCATTCGTCTGCAGATGTCTGAGCAGTGAGGAAAGCCACCGATCCGGGAACGCTGAGGAACATTTGAACAGCCTGTTGATTGTGTGACATCCACATGGCAAGGAGCATCAGGATGGAGATTTTCGCTTGAAACTTCAACGTTTGTTGGAGATGTGTGGTCATTTGATGAATTAACGTGACTGGTTGAGCACCGATGTTAGGTGCTAGGAGCACATGAAGGAGATGCTCCTTCTGTGCAGGATTCTCAATCAAACAATGAGATATTGCTACTGCTGAGAACCAATTGCTTAAAGCATCGGTGCTGAATAATCCACTGCACAAGAGCTGACCAGTAGTCAGAGAGGCTGTATTGGAGCTGGGCAAGAGTGTCTGGACCACCTGCAATTGGGTGATCTCGTTTTTGAAGAGGAAACATTGGAAACAGTACAAAACAGAGCATCGCAATTGGAATGGTTGTTTTTCGTTAACCATAGACATCAGCAGCACGACAATCGCAGGTCGAGGTGGATTGCTAGGTGCCGTAACATTAGCAAAGTATTCCTGATTAGCCAAATTACCTCTTATTACTTCACCTACTGTGCTTATAGTTTCCGTTAGGATATCGGCCGGAACTCCAGAAGCCATAAGAATATTGCACAAGGCCTCCAACAAATTTGCATTACGTATAGCCTTTTGACAAGCCGAAGTCATTTGGACGGGATTGTTCGGTCCAACGAGGCAACGGACTAGCTGCAACACGCAATGGAAATTTGACACCTTCTGGGGACTCCAACCAATTTCCTCGACGTTTTCTGGCACTTGAAACATAGGAGCCAACTTTCCCACATAAGAGCCTTCTTTGAAGAAGTTAATGTTGCTGCTGTTATTCTTCAATAAATTCAACATGAGCAGTAAGCAATCCTCGACAACAATGCCACCTTCCGTGTATCCTTCCTCTTTAATCACATCGAATAACCGATCGAAAGCGTTCTCGAACGCAACAATTTTCTGTATGTTCGCATTACTTTTTGTCAACTGAATCAACAGCAACAGCGCATCGTTCCTCACGACTTCTCTGTTTTCCAACAACAAATCCATCAACTTGGATACGCCCATTGGGCTGACTAAAATGATATCTTGTATCTCTTTAGGTTTGCTGCCCAGCAGCGATGTGAGAAGTTTAACAGCGGGCCAACGCACCCTAAAGTCGTACTCCTCCAGAAAAGCAAGAACCGTGCTCACGTTACCCGTATTCTTCACGAACATTTCCGTGAATTGTTCACCAACATTCACGTTGACGCGATCCTGCTCCTCCTCAAAACACTCTCGCGACGTTACATTGCATAAAGTGTCCAGAGCATATCCAATTATCTCACAGTCTGTACAATCCAATTCCAATATTTGGAGCAGAGCATCCATTCCCTGTGCTCCAACCTCCAGTCTGAACTTCCTGGACAGGGCTTTGAGAGCCCTGCATGCATCTCTCCTGTCATCCAGCAATGTAGAAGATGTGACCCTATTTACTAATCTCTCAACCTACAAACCAAAAAATCAATACTTCAGTATTTATGAAAGACAGAACCTAATAAGAAAATCACCAAACAAACAGATTACTTTCGTACTACCATTGAAAGATAATTACAAGATTTTTTTGCGGGGGAGGTAGAATATGGTGATGTATTTAACGTTAATTAAGATAAACTTACTGTTTCGGCACCCGTAGGCTGACTTCCGGGTTGGGGTGTTCCCAGAACGGATTTCAAACCACTACGGAAGTACTCCATTTCCGGTATACCGCGACGTTTAAAGATAAATAAACGTCCTTTTTCACTTTCTTCTTTTTGCTACTTGTCAATGCATTTGTAATCAAAAACACGTCAGCTGTCTAAACCCAAGTATAGCTTTCTTCATTACCGACTCTTCTGAAGTTGTAATGATTTTCAAATATTTAACTTCCGCAAAATTTATTTCAACATCTTTATTGGACCAAAGGGCCGAGGTCTTCCTGCCTTTATTTACAATAATTCTATATTACTTTTTAATTGTTAAATACAAATTTTATGCATAATTTTAAGGACAGTAATTCTCAATTTACGAAATAAGTTTTATATGTACAACTACCTATATATTTTATAAGAGTAAAATATATTAATAAACAAAAAAAAGAAGATATAATATATATTTTGGTTTCATATTAAATACATTTAGACATTTAGATATATTATCACAGATTACGGAAACACACATATGTATAGTTATAATTCCTCCTTATAATTTACCTGTAGATTATAAAGAGTTTTGCGTAACGCATACCTAGCTTATTGTTGGCAATTGGTCCGTAACGCATTTCCATATCAACCTGAATGAGACGATTATAATTAATTTAGTAACATGAGTGGTCATTTTTCGTTTGGCCCCTCATGTTTACCCAGTTTATCCAGCAATTCGACAATAATGGAGGACTTGCGAGGAACCAAAGCCAATTGTAAATGCAAACTTCTCAGAAGCTGTAACTTGAAAATAATTTTCTTCTTTCTTCTAGGAATTGAAAGTCTCCATTCTTTCAACGTTCTACCTATTTCAGCCATATTATCCACGCGCATTGTTCTCACGCACTCATCGCGATCTTTAGGAATCTAAATTACAAAAAGTATAATTTTAATTAGAGTTACCATTTACATTTCAATATTATTACCTTAGTGTAGTTGCAGACAGCCCACATAACGTGCATCCTATCAGAGGAGGTCTTTACATTAGCCAAAATAAAGCCCAAAAGATTATTAGCGGTGATCGGGAGTTCTGGTGGTAAAGCTCGGCTTTCTGATTTCCTGCAATATTTAAATAATTAATATGATTGAAATTAAGTGATTTTCAATTGTACTAACAATACAGATGGGAAGATAATGATCGTGGGATATGTTTCCATCGTGTATTCCCATGGTAGAGAATTCAGATCACCATCGATTCTTGTGAATTTAATTTTATGCTTCAGACTTTTAAGCATATTGGCAACGGTTAGATATTCGTGGGCAATGCCGCTGCACATCGCGCAATATTTTGAGTAGTAAAACACGAGTACAGTCTGGAAATTGCGAGTTTAGTAACTGTAAGTAAACATGTTTAGTTTGTGCATCACCTTTCCAATTTCGTTAATGGATGGTAGGAAATTCTCGCTATATAATTCTTCGATGCAAATCACATCAGGCTTCGAACATTCACTAGAATATTTTTTGTACACGTGCGTATATTCATAATTACCGGAGCTTGAAAATAAAGCCCTGTTGCTACCGGACCCTGTAAAATTTGCTACGAACTGAATTATCGATTCCGTAGTTACTTTACCCGTATGAATGTAATGGGCCTCGTCCTACAAATTAAAATTAACTTTAAGAAATACAATAGACAAAGCTTATAAAACCTTTTCATTTATAATGACCATTGCAGTCTTTTGTGGCATTTTCAAGATATCCAGTCCCAATCTCTCGGCAAAGTGAAAAAATCTCAGACTGTTCATTGCTCTAAATGTTAGAGTTCCATTCCCCGCGCAGAGGTTGTATTTTTGGAAATATTTTAAAGTATTGTCTTGATCAGTGAATATGGGTTTATTGTACTTGTTTGCCAATTTGATGATTTTACATCTATGCGTGTTCCAAAAGTCCATCAACTCACTAGCTGATCTAGACTCATCTACAAAAAATAAAAGCTTACTTTAGCATTAATTCGTCAAAATAAGACTGTGTACATTTACCTTGAATAATAGACGTTTTATATCTATTAATTCGGTACTTATTGCCGAACGGTAAACGAACGCATACCTTATTTTTTTTCGTACATTCTTTTATTAATGGTTCTAGTTGCACGAAATTTTCTGAAAGATGATATATTCTTACAATAAATCAAATTATTCGATAACAGTTAATTAACTCACTAAATCTATCATTCATTAGTTGAGGAATATAAAATGGTATACTTTTAGTGCTGTTGCACATCTTGTATTCAATTGCTATGATTTTGAGCTGCAGCAAAATTAATGTTACAATGCACGTTTCGTTTAAATTCTAGTATCTTACCAAACTGTATAGGTCGTTTGATGGAAACAGAGGGTTGTATGGTGTAAACAGGACGAGGGTAGGTCCTGCTACTTGTGCTGCCAGTTGATTGCTCTTAACGCCAAGTGGAGTTAGCCAAGATGATGCATGCGCCAAGTTCTTTTGTACCCAATTGACGATGGCTGAGCCGGAAACCATGTCGTACTCCATTTTTCTACCATGACTGGAAACTGTGTTATTCCACACGAAAAATTCCATTTGTTGGCGACCTTTTGTACACATGATGGCAAACTTTACTTGGTTCATAGGGTCTTGCGATATCATGGTAAGTGCTGCTTGGTAGACCTTAGGGAACATGCGGCTTCTAGGTGAGCAGTCAATCTGCGCTAGAAGAACCGCCTGGCAAGAAACAAATAGCTTGAGTGACGCTGTGATTAGTAATTAATATTAAGTAAATTTTTACCTCGTGGCTAATGAAAAGCGGCGGAACTTCTTCAAACGAATTTACTCGAACATAAGGATTTATGACACTCTCAAGAAAACTAATCATATAAGCTGATCTTTTTGGTCCGTTATACTCGACTACTTTTCCGTTGCTCAAGTGGGCGAAAAAAAATGGCCATTTGCCGTAAACAGCCTAAATTAAATAATAAATATTTTCAATTACAAAAAATATAATAAAAATGCCTAAAAATAGTTTCTAAGTTAATTTAGGAAAATTAGACTATTATTTTTAAAATCATCAACAAATTTGCATAAAATGGAAAATATGATTTATAAGATTGACTTTGCTGAATAGTATTGAATATTGTTGGACGAGTTGAATTATGCTATGTGGCATTTACGTGGAAAATGTACAAACATACTTTAATGAAATGCTTTTTGCAAGTACTTCCTGGTATCCAACAGTTGAGTCCTATAAAAGTGGCCAGACGTTTTAAATGTCCGGCGGCATAATGGAACTCCCTGCGGGCTTCTTTACTCGCCGAGTCCCATGGAGAATATAGCATTGCAAAACTGACATCAGACTTAGAGGTGTGGGCAAGGGCTGATTTGATGTCTCCATGGTAGAAGTCATCAACGATCGAATCGTTTTCAAAAAACGGAGTAGCAATTTGATTATCTATTATCGTCGATGGATTCCTGAAAATTCGCGTATTTCTCGTTAGCTGTGATCTAGAATCGTGGTCGGTTTAGGTAATTACTTGTTGTTGAGGGCCGCATAGGTGACGAACAACACCAAAATGAGCACAAGCTCCTTCAGGAAAAACAACATTTCTATGATCGCGGTTCTACTAAGTCTGTAATCTTCGATATTTTTTTCGACAGCCGTGTCATCAGCATCGTTGTTATCGTGTTCCTCTTCGCTTGGAACCTGATTTCCACCGTCCGAATCCGTGCCTGACATCACAACACCACATAACGCTCTACAGCGTCCGTTAACTCCTATTAATAATACGCGCACAAACAATTTAAAATCAATAGCACATTAATTCAATTAAAACATTCGGCAAATCGAATCTACCTCAGCAGAGGTTAGGGTACGGTGACGTTGCTTGTCACAGTGATGAGAATTCAGTACAACAGGTTGTCTAAAAACACTTAGCAACAATCGATAATTTATAAAAAGGTGATCAGTTTTTCATAAACATTGTACAGAAGAATAAATTTATTTAAAAATGAAGTAGAATCATGAGATACTATACATTACAACAGTCATCAATCTACTTATTAATAATCAATAATTTTGAAATATCCATCATATATTACAATAACTTAATAATAATAATAGTAACTGCATCGTCAACGATCGTAGTCCTGTTCTATCGCAATATCAGTCATATCGAGGCTACCGACCAACTTCAGATTTTGCTCGTTCGCCAGATGAAGTAAAGCGAAAAAGGCCAAAGGGCAACTCAGCTCCTTCTCCATCTTCTTTGGTATCATTGTCGGGAGCTTTTTGTAAATTGCAGAGAAATTCATCATGTGCGCCTCCTTTGTAGCCATATCATTCGTTATCACCTGCTCATTAGATTTATCCCCGATCAGCACCTTCCACACGTTCGCTTTCAGCTTCTTCATATCGATCTTCTTCGATTGCGTTGCATAGTTGATTTTGATATTTTGCACCATTTCAGGCATCTCTATCAAGTTCTCCCCGACGAACTGTTGGTTCTGAGCCTGGATCTCCTCTTCCTCTTCGAAACCACCACCGCAATCGTTATCATTATCCATCGCATCCATATCGGCTGGACAGTCGTCTGCGTTCTCCTCCACACTCTTAGGACAATACTGAGAGTCATTGGGATTATCATAATTGTATGGGCCCACCTCGTAATCATCATTGGCTGGTTGAGTTTTCTTGAATTTTCCGAAATCGGCGACGAACGGTTTCAGCATGAAACTGCAGAGGTGTTTCATCATATCTGGTAGATAATTGATAGGAGTTTGAACTTTTTCGGGATCGTTGATGCGCAGTTTCCTCTTCACCAATTTCCCTTTAAAGTCAACATCGCGCACGAACTCTTCACTGAACACTAACGGTGGAATATCCTTTTTCATTCGTTTTTTCTGCTGAGGAACTTCCTCGGATTTATCCGTAACTCCGGAAAACCTCAATGACGGTCTCTGGCTGATGTGTTTCAATTTCCAATGACTGGGACCTGCCCATATTTGAGAGAGCATTTTCCGACCAGGCATCTCGAGGCTCTGGTAGAGGTAGTCGTTGGTATCGTTAGAACTTTGATCTACTGGCCTCAGGTCCACAATACTAGCTACATCGCCTCTAATAGCAAGCTGTGCTTCATGGCTTTCCTCCTCCTCACCAGAACTAACAAGATCATCTGCATCAACAAGCAAACATTGAAATATAATAATAATATTGATGTTTAATTAAAAAAATAATATTGAAAATTTGTAACAATATTTACCTGCAGGTTGTTCAAATATGTCTCTTATGGAACCATCAAGTTCTGGTATAGGAAAACCATTTCCATCCAATAGCAAATCGTCCATAGTTTTGTTGATTGAGCTTAAATTAAGTATACCAAATTAACAACTGTTAAACTAATCCAGAGATTAATATACTTACAACTCATCGTTGTCGGGATCCCACACATCAACAGCAAAAGCACGAAAGCATGGACATATGTCAACTGTAACTGAAAAGCTTTGTTTATCCACAGGGATTTTCTTATTTATATTCATTATTTCATCAGTGTCATCACAATTGACAAAAGCATTAGCTTTCCCCCTGTAAGGACATTCAAAAATAAAAATAATCAATTACAAATACTATAATAACATAAGATTTTATAGACTTACATAAGTGCAAATTTCGTTCCACATCGTTCTCTATCCAAACGAGTCGTGAAATAATTGTCGACTGCACTGAATTTTGCGTTCGTCCGCGTTAAGAACAGAGGTGATTCCCTTTTCTGCACATTTCCCACCAATGAATTAATATCTTTCGCCACACAATGCTTTGCGCCATTGTTCAAACACATCTTCCGTTTTTTCTTTACTTTCCGGGCTGGAACATCCTCTTCCATTTCATTTGTATCACCATTAACTCCCACATCACCAGTTTCATCTAAAATAAATCTTTCATTAGGTTGCAATATGCAAACATTTATTATACCATATACCATTTTTCTTTGCATTTCGAGACATCTGAGAAGCCAATTTAAACCCTTCTGAGTATATATCATCCACCCTAATACCATAGACTTTGGCACTCACATCCAAGGAGCTGCTTGCCACTTTCAGGGAATCCTTTCCAAATCTTGTCGAAGAGAGCATTGTCTGCATGTATTCTATGACCCTTAGGTTCCAAGCATTTTTTATGTTTATTTTCTGAAACATTAACATTGCAATTATTCAAATTGGATTTACAGCCGAGTTCGACTAAATTTAACCTTAATAGGTTGAAAACATTGTAACTCAGACAAACTCTTACTGGAACCCAGCATTGACAGGAGACACAAAATGTAGCATAAGTGGCAAGCTCTTTTTAATCTAATTTTTAAAAAATGTAACTCGGGTACTCACATTGTCTGCATACATTTTAAGGCATACATCAAAATGATTTTTGATTTCCTCATCACCAACTGTAGATGTTGAAGCAGAGGCATCAGCATTTGATGCATTAAACGTATTCATCTTCTTCTGTATATTAACAATGCTCCTTCGTTCTCTCCTCTGTGCTTCATCATCCATGGGCTTCAGGTACTGCAAACAGTGGCAAAAACGAAATATAAATAAACACCCTATGACTAATGTGCACAATTAAAAAAACAGAACCTTATCGCATTAAAATAACAAATGCAACACTTTGGCAAAATAAACAAACGATAATTACCTCCATCGAAGAGTTTAATGCGGACGAGTTCAAAGTAATCCTTTTACGCCTGTTCGGTGTAGCCATATTTACTATATTTTATCGTATTGTTTATAAACTTGAAGCACTTCTCGAATTACTTCGATTTTTTAACAATTAGCATGCATGGGTAGCGTTGTGATTTTAGGGACCGTTACAATATTGTTTTCAAACGCTTTTTGAGCTTCCATTGGTGAAAGGTTGCATGCATACTTGCTTGCCTGTATTCCAATTACGTAGCGCCACCTATACCCAAAACCCAGACCTCATTTAAAGCTATCTTTAGTTTGATAACTCGTTATTAATTCAATATTAATTGTCAATTAAGTAATTGATTAGCAATGGCAAGCATTCATAAATGGTTGAACAAACATCTGTACGACTAATTTAACAGATACCCAACGATATTTGTAAAACACATCTTTTTAGTCGAAAGTTGCTTCTTCCTTCCTGAAAGAACCTTACTTGAGAACTTATATAAAGAAATAATAAAGAATTATTTCGAGTATAAAATCAAAACTTAGGTCTTTCTAGTGGGCCTAATAGCAGGTTTGTAGTGTTTATCAGATTTTTGTAATAATCTTTCAATATTTCTTAAATTTGTATTAGAATACACGTGTTTTTAATTGAAAATTTGAATAATAAATAATTAGTTTAAAACAAAAAATAAACAATTATATTACTAATAATTATTGTATTTAACTAATGACCCTAAAGTATACTTCATAGTGCTTCATTTAATAAATAACTTGTCATAGTTATATGAAAGCGTGGTATTTTGACTATATATAATTTATGTATTTACTATACATTTTGTTAATAGAATAAATGTTTATTTATATAATAATAAACATTGAAATAGTTACGATTTAGCTAAATGTAAACATCAAAAATCAGGTATGTTAAGTAAGTTTCCAGTTCATAGTAGTAATATTAAAATATATATAGTATTATTTTGTTGTTAACTAATTAAAATATGTAGATTTTTGGTAAAGAACCATAAATATTGACTGGTTGGTGCTGTTTTCAAGATGAATCTTCGAAAGAAATAAATAAATAATGCTGAATTCGATTCTTACCCTGTCACATTATAGACCACGTGAATAACGAACACACTTTTATCTGCTAAGGTTTATCTATGAATGTTTTAAGTGTGCCTCTTGTTATCTTTATGAGAATTCCTTTTTGGTCGGCCGCTTTAAAATGAACAAAAAAAACAACTTTGCATAATAAAATGTCGTCCATCGAAAAAAAATCGTAAGTTCCTTATGCAAACAGAGAGTCGTACAGCTAAATTTAAACTGAAAGGCTCGAAGGTCACAAATCGAAGGTTCTACTGAACAAAAAAATAATATATAAGAGGAAGCTCCATGCGGTGCGGATTCTGGATGTCCGAGAGTGTAGGAGTGTATTTCTGGCAGAAATATCGGATATTGGATTTTAAAATGAAACAGTGTGTGGCGCGTGTGATGTTGGTCAGAGATTTTTCGCGAAGCGATCTCTAAATTTAGAGCAGTGATCTGTACATACAATGAGCTTACGAGCATTACGCGTGGGCTCAACGACCCCATACTGCCTGATTAAATTCGATTTTTTTAAATTATGTAGTTGCTACAAACATCTTACGAATCTCTTTTATGCAATAAAAAGTATTTTTGTTTCTATTTGCTATTAATATTTTGTTTTCTATTAATCATTTGAAACTTGCCCTACTTTAGTTATTAGTTTAAGAAAAATCATTTCATGCAATAGTTGTATTGCCGTGTCCCGGGTTTATGAATCTCTAGGATTAACTCCTAATTACTTCGTTGTGAAGTCTTTGAGGGATTTGAATATCAAATGCTGTTCTAAGTAGTTTTATTGTACAGTTGAGTGTTTTATTGAGATTTTAACTATATTGGTGTTGATTTCAGGGTTTCTAACTCTTCTTAGGTACTAAGTTAATAACGTACTAAGACCATCTTATTCCTTAGCTCCCCTAGCTAAGATCTTTGTTCAAAGACTAACTTCTTCGTTAGTTCAACTTAGACTAACTTTGTATTGCAATACTGAGAGAGAGTACAATGTTTGGTAAGGAATAAAGTAATTAAAGTAAGGAAAGGTTTAGTAAGGGTATTATAATGTGATTAGTCGAATATCTGTAGTAATTATAGAATAACTTAGTAATTAAGAATCGTCATTACATATTGACTAAAGTAGTCATTAAACATTGATTAGTATGGTGAATCTTTCTATGTACATATCGTTATTCGTTTTACGTTTCATTTAAATTTACCCTTACTACTTGGAATTATAAGTTTCATAAAAAAACTTCACTTGTATAGCAGTTTTCATTTCTAATTGGTGACTTGATAATTAAGGAAACTTTAGATCTTAATGTAATTAAACATCAAGACAATTGGAATTTATCATACATTATTAATTAGAATTGTAAAAATCTTGGACAATAACACTTTTTTTTTGTTCTGAGAAGAGGAAAACCTTACATAGGAACCATAATGGAATCGTGATACTCTGGGATTCTTACACACTAAAAACCTCTCTTTTTTCATCAGCATCCAGGTCCTGTTACAGCTCTGAAATGTTGATTGTCTTACCTGTTAGTCCTGTTCATTGTTGGCTTCCACTGCCATTTGTACATTGTCGAATTGTATTGAAATTTTGCTGTTAATACTATTTGTTGTCTTTAATTCAAAACTTTATAACCACATTATTTATTAGTTTTGGGTAAATAACAACTATTATACAATAGTTGCAATGTATTTAATGTACATTCATTAATAATATCAAAAACTGATGAGAAAGATGAAAAAGTGATGAGAGTATCAAAATTGAGAGAATATATATGACATTGTCTTTTATATTTTTTTGTAACTTTTGTGTAAATATTGAAAATATTGTAGTTCCATAATGTTAACATAATATTTTATGTACATTTTGTGGTTTTAAACGTTTCACACTCAAATGTATTTATAACTACAAAAAACACCTGTATGTGGCATTCAAGTAATTCTTGGCATTTGCTACTATTTCTTTCTATTTCTGTTACGGAAAGAAGTTCCTCATGTGTCTACAAGTCTGTAAAATACATTACAATCTTTCTTATTTCAATTGAATAACTATGTTTATTCTTTAGATTAACAATGATTTTCATAAACATATTTCTCAAAACGTTACCCTTCCTAAATCATTGTTAATCAATAACAATTTATTTCAATAATTATTAATTTCAAATACCTTACATCAGTGTTTCTTAAACTTTTTACTAAAAACAACATGTTCCTTATAAATTGCAATTACAATGCGATTCAGAAATGATACAATAAACGAATCTTGAACTAGATTTTTCTATAAACTGTTCATCGTGGTAACTATTTTAAGTAGATTTCTCCAGTTTCCCTCAACGCAAAAGCAATTCAAATTCCCACTTTCGTAGCTTTCTCATCCAGCATTAAGTATTCCAAGCATATACAACCAAAAAAAAATGTTCAAGATACGCGATGTTTTTAATTAAAACCAGATTTTAAATGGAAATTGATTTCATTACCTGAAAACAATATGCGAATTATTCTATAACCTTACATTTCTGTTCACCTTGATGAACAAATTGTTTTGATTCATGAAAATGTAGGTTTAAACACTCTGTAATCAAAGTGGGTTGTATAAATATGATACAAATGTATTACATTTGCACCACGTTTCATTATTAACTATTGTTCATTATATTATTAAAATTAGTTGTTGCAAGAAAGTTTAAATTGTCGTGCTTTGAAGGTTGAATAGTGCAGAAATGGAGCATTACATACGTTCATTGCAAAATCGTCTATTATTAATATAATATTAGTTATTGCTTTTCTGTTCACACTTTGCATGAAATAAGATCAATTTTTGCTTCCGTATATTCATAAAATTATCATTGGAATTGTTTATTTATATGATTAGTAATACAAATATGGAAACTAGAAGCGATAAGTTACGTTAATAATTGTGTCAAAGAAATACATTATGATTAAACGGTATTAAAACAAAACAAAGGTCAATGCAAAATATAATTGTAATGCATTAAAGACCTATAAATCACTTTGCTATTTTTGCTTTGCCTTTAGAAATATATAATAACAGATTTCGTCATTTACAATAGTTTGTTTGTTTTTAATAATAATTTGCCTAGATAATTGCTAAAACCAAAGCTTTTTCAATGATTATTATCTTATTATTTATGATTTCAATGTTCTTGTAAAAATATTACCTTTACTTAATTAGTTTTTATTATAACTTGAATTACTTCTAGTTTTTTTAATATGAAATTACTCACTGAAGATTTTCACATTCCTCCTTACTTTCCACAAAGAAAATAAACATAAATCAAATAGAAAAAAGAAAATTTTCCGACTTTCCATTAATTTGCTCAATTTTTTTTTTTTTGGTCATAAACTCCTCATAACTTGGACTTTAATATAAATTTACGGGCTAAAAAACTTCTAAATAGATTTTAATTGAAACTTATTAAACTACTTCAATTCTACTTGTATAATTTTATATATTGAAATCCCTTACATTCCTCACAGAAAAATAAAAACGTCAAGGTTATGACGAATCCTTACATTCGTTCAGTGTTTGTCAAAATAAAATAAACGTCAAATTTTCGATATTTCTTATATTCGTTCAGTATTTCTTAGATTATCAATTCAAAAATAACAATTTAGAGTTTAGTATTTACGTATAAATTTATCAATCAGAAGATTTCTAAATTATTTATTATTGTAACTTATCCTCGAAAGCTCGAACTACATCAATTACTACTCGTATATATATTTTTATAGAACATTACTCATTGAAGACCTCCATATACTTCCTCAACTTTCCTCATTTGTATATAGAAACAAATTAAAGAACTTAAGTTTCTGGATTTCCTTATATTAGTTCAAAATTTTACAGATGATCTACTCATAAAACACAATTTAAACTTCAATAGGAATGTATGCACTTCTACATTATTTTTCACTATAATTTTTCATGGAAAGCTCCAAACTACTTCAGTTGCTATTCTTATATATATTTTTATATAAAATTACTCATTGAAGACTTCCACATTCTTTACATATTTTCCTCACTTTTCTATGTAAATATATGAAATAAAAAACCTAAGATTCTTATTTTCCTTATATATATTCAGTGTTTTCAGATCATCAATTCATTTTTTTTTTTTTTTTTA
>JAFMTC010000168.1:725810-744682 GCA_018845635.1 Nicrophorus orbicollis
CAGGGACAAAGAATGGCGGCGGTTTAGATACAGAGACAGGCTTCGGTCTTGTAGTCTGATCGGGTAAATCTCTAGCTTGAGATTCTTCTGTCAATTCATAAAGCACAAATTTAACCTTAATAGGAATGTATGCATATCTAAGTTATCTTTCACAATAATTTCTCATGGAAAGCTCCAAACTACTTCAGTTACTATTTGTATATATATTTTTATTTAACATTACTTATTGAAGACCTCTACGTTCTTTGTTGACTTTCCTGATTTTTCAGATAATCTTCTCATAAAACACAATGTAAACTTTAGTAGGAATGAATGCACTTCTAAATTATTTTTCACTATAATTTCTCATGGAAAGCTTCAAACTACTTCAGTTACTACTCCTATATATATTTTTATATAAATTACTCATTGAAGACCTCCACATTCTTTACATATTTTCCTCACTTTTCAATGAAAATATATGAAATAAATAAACTAAGATTCTTATTTCCCTTATATACATTCAGTGTTTTCAAATCATCAATTAACAAAGCACAAATTAAAATTGAATGAGAATTTATGCACATATAAATTATCTTTCACAATAATTTATCTTGGAAAGCTCCAAAATGCTTCAGTTTCTACTCGTATATGTATATTTATATAAAATTACTCATTGAAGACCTCCACATTCTTTACATATTTTCCTCCCTTTCTATGTAAATTTATGAAGTAAAAAACCTAAGATTCTTATTTTCCTTATATCTATTCAGTGTTTTCAAATCATCAATTAATAAAGCACAAATTAAACTTGAATGGGAATTTATGCACATCTAAATTATCTTTCACTGTAATTTATATTGAAAAGCTTCAAACTACTTCAATTACAACTTGTATATATTTTTATATAGAATTACTCATTGAAGACCTCCACATTCCTCTTAGACTCTTAGAAAATGGAAAGAAATAAAGAAACAAATCAAATTTCCGGCTTCTTTTTACATTCTCTCAGTGCTTCTTTCTTTTAGTCGATGCGTAACTCATAACTGCGAAGATGTAGAAAAAAAAGGTTTATGCGACCGGCGAAAGTTCCAATGAGTCGTGCATTTAGTTTTAGAATTTAGTGGGTCTGTTTATTTATCGGCTCAAGCGGATGATCCGATGATCCTCAGGGACACGCATCTTGGACGTGGATCTAAATGAGGATCGCAATCCATCAAAGGCTTTCCTTTTTTTTAATCCCTCTGCGAATATTTTTGCTCTCCACCTCCGTGGGCCGGGGTGATTTATGCTCGGACAAAATATAAAATAAAACAAATACATAAAAAATTTCGCATGCAGGAACGTGTACACGCGAAACGCACCAGACTTTAACTCTTCCTTTCCCCTCTCACTCGCTCCTTTTTATACATATCTTTTTTTTTGGTATCCGTTATCCTTTTTTTTTCATCCTTCTCTCGCTCCGATCGTTTGGTCTGGCCCGTGTCCAGCCAATGGACCAATTGTGTATATGCCGCATCCCGACGCGTTGTACTCGGATGCGTGGATGCGTCGCGACGCCAGTTCCTCAACACACGCCGCTCCTACACACACGCCTTCCTCATCTAACACAGACAAAAAAAATATATAGAAAGATAAAAAGAACATTTCGTAACAAACCGGGGATAAAAAAAAATATAAAGACATTCTTCGGCAAATCTTCGCGAGGAGGAGAAAGTTGTTGTTGTTAACCCAAATATTGCAGTGCAAGTGCGCGGATCTTTTCGTTTCTCTCTCGCTCTCTTTTTCGCCGTAACTTTCCGTCCTTTGATTTGCCGATCTTTGATCCTCGTTACGAAACATGGCTGAAGGACCGTGGAGGTAAGACATAACTCATATGACATTTATTACTATTATCATCGTCATCTTCGTTTTGTCCATTTCGCTTTTGCTGTGCGATGTTTGCGCGTCCGTTTTATAAATAAATCCTCGGGATGCGCCCAAGAGGTGGATCGGACTATTAGGTCTTAATATAATCCACTAGGATGGAAATCTGTGCCAAATGTTAGCGACACACGGGGGCTAAATATAAATTCCGCGTCGGGGCCCCAAATTTCCTGAAAATATGAAACCCACCGTGGTTATTAATAAAGGACTCGAGTGTCCAGAAGAAACAAACAAAAAAAAAACAACTGGATTCCAGAAAGATCCAATTTCCAATACGATTTAAGCTCTGTTGATTCACATGCATTACTTCGTCACTTCGAAGTGATACAATATTTTAGTTAACTTTACATGCTAAATAACATATTTATAGCTAAGACTGAAAGGCATGGGTCAATGTCCTTTTAACAAAATATTATTTTCAATAAATATCATTCTATCAATAAATACATTTTGTTTATAAAAATAACACAACTTATTGAATTAGAATACGATTTACTTCAATAAACAATGTAATTCAATATTTCAAATAAATTACTAACAAAATTTATTAATTGTTAAAAGAACTCAAAGATTATTATAATTGCTTATATTTCTTAGTAACAATATGTTCATACGATAAAAACATAATTCAATTACAAAAGCAAAACAAAAATCTATTTTTGTAAATCTTTCTGCCTAAATTTCTCAAATTAATATTAATTATTTGCTTCATTTATTTGTTGTTTCAAAAAAATCAGTGCAAAAATTGTCGGAAATAGTATTAAAAGGAATTATTTTTGTTAACAAATCAGTAATTTAAAAGCATTTTTGGTCAACTAATTAATTAATTTATAATAATCAAACTGTCTTCAAATAATTAACCTGATTATTGTGATACCGTATAAATTGCTTAAGCTTGTTTTCAATTGTTCTATCTGTGATAGAACAATGGAAATGGAATGATATTTAAAGCAATATCTTGTTAAACAAAAATGTATCTGTCAAATACTGACATTGACAGAGAAATTTGTATATTTTATATTTATATTAGTAACAATTTCTAAACTCTCCATTGAACTGCTTATCGATTCTAATAGGATTATTATATTAAACTCGAAGGCAAAGGAATTCTTCCAAAAACTGTTTACAAATTCATTAGTATTCATAAATTCATCTGTCATAACAAAATATTCAATTTGGAGACACCTTTTGAGAAACTCACTAAATCTTGTAACAAGAAGAATCGAGTCTACTTTCTTATTTTAACGTCGATCTGTACAAGATCAAAAAACCTGTTGATGCTTTCCATTAAGTAACAAATCTATTCCACACAAAAGGAAAAAAAATAGTTATTTAAATTTCGTAATTAATAATTTCTTAATTTTTCACTGATTCACATAAAATTGATTGAGTTAATAAATTTTCTATAACATTCCATTCATTAAACTAGAAGTAGGTAAATTGCAAGCGCATATTTTATCTGCGTAATTATAATTTATGTGAACCATTAAATAAATTAGATTAGATATGAGTTGCAATTTATTAATGGTCACGGTATTACGAAACATCCATTTACTGCGCACTTTTGCAATATTGTTCGTTCGTTCATTAAGTAAGTCGTTGGTGGTGCACAAAAAGCAAGTCGAAAAATGAAACGACGATTTATCAATTTAATTTGACAAGAACTAATCAGATGCAATTTACTTGCAACGCTCGTTTGCGTATTCAATTAAGAACTTTTGCTCTGACTCACTCCTGCAGCCGTAATTAACGTATGCTCTGTTAATGCAAAAAAAAAGCACTTTAATTATGTTCGTAGAAATCGATTTCTGGTGCATGCAGTTATTACAGATTTTATATAATCCAAATTTCAATCAGTAATAAGTTTTTTTCCTTTGCTACTTTAATCGAGTTTTAATTGAATTATCAGAATAACTTTAATCATTTCCTGTAATCATTTTTGTTTCATTAATAAACATTATTTATGTGGAATAAAATGTACACAATAATTGTTGAAATTGTAGTGTAATTGATGTTTCTTTTATTGTTCGAGGGGCACATTTCTGTCACGAAGTTGTTCCAATGAAATAATTACGGTTTAATTGAATCTCGAGAGAAAGTAAACTCGTGTTTCGTGCTCAATAAAATCTCATAAATTTGACCAATAAAACTAAAAGCGTTAATGGAAATATCCGGTTTTAAGAAACGTCTCTTACAATTATGCAATTGTCTATTTGTTAATTCAAGTCTTCTGCCCAAAAAAAGGAAATCA
Organism: Nicrophorus orbicollis; assembly: GCA_018845635.1. NCBI lineage: Eukaryota > Metazoa > Arthropoda > Insecta > Coleoptera > Silphidae > Nicrophorus > Nicrophorus orbicollis. Next base: position 729,967 of record JAFMTC010000168.1, read on the forward strand.
ATTAATGCAAAAAATTGCGTAATTGAGAATTACGTAAACTTTAATGTTAATTTTAAATAATCGATTATAAGCAAAAATTGCGATGTTAATAAATATCTTTTATTAATTAAAAACATACAGATTTGGATGTGATATGTAGAAATAAGTAAATTTTAAATAAAAATACACCTTTGCAACTTTACAGTTTCCTTTTTTAGCTAATAAAAAAACTTTACAAAAAATATATTATATTATTTATTGAAAAAAAAAAATTCAATATTCATTTCAAAAAACATATTTTTTATACTTTATAAAAGCGTTTTTCGATGTTAGGAATATTCAGTATTATATTCGCAATGAAATAACACATGTCACCGTAAAACGTCAAATAAATGTTGTAAACAATTGAATCGCAATCAAATATTTTGAATCGTGAGGCAAAACGATTGAGAAATACAGCTTTTTTTAAAATAAATTAAGAAATACTGAAATAACACATGTCATCTTACGTTATTTTTCGTTATTCTCTACTTTTTTTACAATATTCTTATATAAATTTAAAATAATTTGTAAGAGCGTTTTTCAATGTAAGGAATGTTAAATATTTTATTGGTAATGAAATAACACATGTCACCTTAAAACGTCAAAAAATGTTATATACTATTGAGTCGCAAACAAATATTTTGAATTGTAAGGTTAAAAGATTGAGAAACCCTGATTTTTTTAATAAATTAAGAAATATCTGAAATATCACATGTCTTCTTATGTTAAAACGTCATTTTAAATATTCTTATATACATTTAAAATCATTTATAGGAGCTTTTTCAATGTAAGAAATGTCAAATAATTTATTCGTAATGAAACAAAACATGTCACCTTAAAACGTCAAAAAATGTTATAAACAATTGAGTTGCAATCAAATATTGTATTTTGAATCGTGCGGCAAAAAAAGATGAGAAACGCTGCTTCCTTTAATAAATTAATAATTATGTAAAGTAACATGTGACTTTTCGTTAAAACGTCAAAAAATGATATAAACCATTGAGTAGCAAACAAATATTTTGAATCGTGGGGCAAAATCATTGAGAACTGCTGCTTTTTCAAATAAATTAAGAAATATCTGACGTTAAAACGTCAAAGTAAATGTTTTTTTTCTTGATTATTTTTTAAACATTCTTATATAAATTTGAAATAAAAAAATGTTATAAACAATTGAGTCACAATCAAATATTGTATTTTGAATCGTGTGTCAAAAAAGATGAGAAACGCTGTTTCTTTTAATAAATTAACAATTATGTAAAACAACATATAATTTTTCGTTAAAACCTCTAAAAATGTTATAAACTATTGAGTCGCAAACAAATATTTTGAATCGTGAGGCAAAATCATTGAGAAATGCTCATTTTTCAAATAAATTAAGAAATATCTGACGTTAAAACCTCAAAGTAAATGTTTTTTTTCTTGATTATATTTTAAACATTCTTATATAAATTTGAAATAAAAAAATGTTATAAACAATTGAGTCGCAATCAAATATTGTATTTTGAATCGTGCGTCAAAAAAGATGAAAAACGCTGCTTCTTTTAATACATTAACAATTATGTAAAATAACATGTCATTTTTCATTAAAACGTCAAAAAACTATTGAGTCGCAAACAAATATTTGGAATCATGTGGTAAATTCATTGAGAAATACTGCTTTTTAAAATAAATTATGAAATATCTGACGTTAAAACGTAAAAAAAATGTTTTTTTTCTTGATTCTTCTTTTTTAAACATTCTTATATAATTTTTGAAATAAAAAAATGTTATAAACAATTGAGTCACAATCAAATATTGTATTTTAAATAGTGCGGCAAAAAAGATGAGAAACGCTGCTTCTTTTAATAAATTAACAATTATTTAAAATAACATGTCATTTTTCATTAAAACGTCAAAAAATGTTATAAACCATTGAGTAGCAAACAAATATTTTGAATCGTGGTGCAAAATCATTGAGAAATGCTGGTTTTTCAAATAAATTAAGAAATATCTGACGTTAAAACGTCAAAAATATATATTTTTTCTTGATTCTTTTTTTTTAATATTCTTATATAAATTTGAAATCAAAACATGTTATAAACAATTGAGTCACAATCAAATATTGTATTTTGAATCGTGCGTCAAAAAAGATGAAAAACGCTGCTTCTTTTAATAAATTAACAATTATGTAAAATAACATGTCACTTTTCGTTAAAACGAAATATCTTGAATCGCGGGGCGAAATCATTGAAATTCAAATAAATTAAGAAATATCTGATTTTAAAACGTCAAAAAAATCTTTCTTCTTGATTATGTTCTTTTTTTAAATATTCTTATATTCATTTGAAATTATTCATAAGAGCGTTTTTCAATGTAAGGAATATCAAATATTTTATTCGTAATGAAATAATACATGTTGCCTTCCATTAAAATATCAAATAAATGTTATAAACAAATCTTTATGACTTCTAATGCTTGAATCAGCTATAGGTTTTTCTGATCGGAAAATAATAATAAAATTTAAAAAAAAACCGAAATTATAACTAAAGTTCAAATAATTTCAATTAATTAAAGTTAACTATAAGAATTAGCTATAAGTAGAATTTGTATTTTAGACTGTTTTGATTCTAATAGAATCTCCAAATGTGTCTTTTTATTGCTTAGGAATTCCATTAAAACCCTACGCAAGAGAAATCTTGCATCTTCGATGTTTGGGATAACTGTAAAACGAAATAACTCGATTAGTAAACATTGTGTGTGTTTGTATACAAAGCGTTTAATAAAGGATAGGAACGTCAATCAAGATGTGGTTCTTCGAAGCCCAAAAGCGGCGTTTACATTCTCAATCAGATAAACAACACGAAGAAAGCCAAAAATCCAAATCAAAAATTCCAGATCGATCTCTCGAATTTCGGATCAGACGTGCCTAAGAGAGAGGTGTTTTTCCGATTGTCTTCGTTTATTTTTACACGTGCTAAATGCTTATAAAAGAGACAAGTGTCGTTTAATACACAATTGGAGCGTGAAAAAATGAGAGGCTGCGTGCTCTTCCTGGATTAAATTTGGCATCGGACAAGTATAACATACACGCACGCAGCAGCAGCAGCTCAGAAACCAGAAATTGTGTCTATCTATTTCAAACTGGATGCTGTGTGTGGTGTATTCGAATAGAAGTTGTTATGTATGCCCCATTGCACAACGCGTTTTATTTATTTATTTAGATTTCCGACTGGCAGCATGTGTGCTTATGGTCCGTTGCGGGGAGCGAAGAAGTGAAAAAGCGGAGCTCCGTATGCAAATGAAGAAATTCTTTTGTGGTTCTCGTTGTGCGGGCGACATTCCGATAGGAATCTGTGTGAGAGAGTTTCTCGGGGATTAAGTGAAGGAGTAGACGAGGAGGAGGAAAAATTGAAATTTGCCCTCCGGGGTCTACTCGGTAGACAGGAAACACCCAAATCATCTATATAATACAATACCAGAGAAACCATGAATGCCGCCCCCTCTTCATCTCACTTTTTCTTCTGCTCTTGTTATGATTCCCATATGTTTTTTTCCCTACTTCTTCTTTCACGTTGCGTCTATGGCATTCCTGTGACGTTACATCACTGGCAGGGTGGATTTTTTTGCTGTTGTTGTGCCTCCGCCGTAACCAGAATGACTCATGACTCACGTCTTGAGGAAAGCCGAGGAAAGAATGCGTGTCTTGGGTATCGTAGTTAAAAGGCAATTAGAAGATTAATAGATTCGTGCGGTGTCCGTTTCCGATGCTTTCTAACTAATTCGACGACACTTAGATTTATGTCTAATTTAAAAACGGTCCACTCTATTTCATTAGTTTCACTAAATAGCTTTCCAGCATTTCGGATTTAGTTTGACACGAAATTTAGATTATGTTCAATTAATGAAAAGGATTTGAATTATACACAAATTTGTAATTAATCCAATGATCGAATTTTCTAATGAAAATCATTAAAAATCAATTTGAATTATTAAACATTATATATAAAACGTAATTAAATTATTTTGATCTAATCTCAATATTTGCAATTAATGAAAATGATTAAAATTATTCAAAATTATTTCATACAAGAAACAGAAACAATAAAAAAGTTAGTAATACGAGACTTTAATTAAAATAATTATGTTTTTCAATGTGATATACACCCATACCTCGCTATATGGCATTTCGCTATAACGATCCTCTTCAATTAAGGCACGTTTTCGATTTACGGCCTAAAATGTTTCGCTATAACGGCAGAAAAAACTTCTTTTCCATGTCGATATACATGTTGCCAATCTTGCGCAAGCGCAATAATTGATTCCTTATACGGCTTTTCGCTTTGCGGCCAAGTTTCGTGGAACGTATCTAGGCCGTAAAGCAAGGTATAAGTGTATTTCATTTTCTCTTGAATTGTTGTTAGTTGAAAATTATTGAATTGGAGAATTGAATTAAAGTGGAACGTTTTAAATTAAACTAACAATAATCTGAAATGAAAATATTAAGTTAAGAACTGTTTTATTTGATAATTAATAAATTTTTGATTTTAGTTAGAAATTATTTTGCAACTAGATATTATTTTAATCAATAGAACAACCAAATAATTGACACAATCAACATGATTATGTTTAAACTAAAATGTTCTACTCTAATTAGTTTCTACGATTTGTTTATATAAGTCATGACTTAGTTGACACGAATCTTTGAAATACACTAAATAAAATAGTAAATTTAACATATAACATCTCAATATTATAAATCCATATAAATCTTAACTAGATTTAGTTAAATTCATTTGAAATAATAAAGTCCCACGAAATTATTAAATAAGTAGTAAATGAAAATAGTATTTAAGATTATTGACTGCAGTTTTTGAATAATTTTGTGAAATTTGTGAAAATAATTCGGAAATTCACCATTTAAATTAATGATTAAGTTAAGGTAAAACTAAAAAAACATGCAATTACCTTAATAAAGTGCTATCAATATTGATGAATGATTAATCATAATTCTTTGTTCATGAATCTGTTGTTTTCGTTCTTTCACAATGAAACAACAGAGAAACAAAGAAAGTTACGTAGAATTTACGAGGCACATGACATTTCGCAAAGCAATGCACAATTATTGCGTTTTAAATTCAAATACCTATTTTGAATAATATAAATGCTTCAAGACACGTATTTTTCTTATGTAGTTCAAGTTGAAAATATGATTCAATTTTATTTATGAAAGTGCATTTATTTAGTTTTCGAATTGGATAATCTCAATCTTATATAAAATGCTATTAACAACTTGTAAAAGTTGCAAATAAAAATGTTATAATTTATAATTGAAAATATATTTTAATTTAGTTTATGAAAGTGCTGCATTTGGTTTTCGAATTGGATAATCTCAATACTGTTCTATCTCATATAAAATGCTATTAACAACTTGTAAAAGTTGCAAATAAATATGTTGTAAATTATAATTGAAAATATATTTTAATTTAGTTTATGAAAGTCCTGTATTTGGTTTTCGAATTGCATAAATATGTTCTAACTCAAATAAAATGATATCAATATTGTAAAAGAGAGTAACTAGTTTTAAATATAGAGGTAAATACGAATTGTCTTAGGTAATTTCAAATAAAAATATGTTTAGATGAGAATCCATTCTCGTGAATGCGTTTTCTAATGGGATGAATCATAGAGTGGATAGAGAGCAGTGAGGAATCTATGTGCATTAAACGTCTGACCTTCGTCCACATAGTTTGATCTCTATTATTGTGAATATAGGTTACAGCCCTTCAGGCCTCTCCGCTATTAATGGAATTCACAAGAACTAATTACTATGAAGTAATTGCGTCGTCAATCAATTTCCAATCGCTTATTATAAGAGATTTGCAAACTCAATAAAAATATGTAATAAAATGTTAAGAAACATCATTTAAAAAAGGATAATTTACAACGTTTCTATTAATTATACAGTTTTGTTAATAAACTAGAAAACTGGGAAAATGGGATGAATCATCCACAAACTGAAAGTGTAACTTTACTTTACAGTAATTGCAAGATAAGTAATAGATTCAATAACGTTATTGATTATAAAAAAAGAAAATATACAAAAACTCATTTAAATATTCATTTACTAATCTTCAAAGTTCCCATAATTATATTATCAGAATAAACAAATCAATCAGTGATATTTGATTTCATGACTAGACTGATGCAATGAGTCAATGAATCATAAACAAACTGAAAAGTGTATATTTCATATTTTAACCAATTATTGTAAACTTTTTGTATTACAAAAGTAAAATTTTAAAAAAATCAGTAATTATAATGATTAGAAAATCGATTAATTACAGATTTTACAGTAATACACATGAATCAATGGCAAAAAATAAGATTCATTCAATTACAGCATGTATAATTTACAAACGAAAACTGCAAAATTCTCATGAAAATTGTTTCGTAAATCCACATTTCACGAAAGTTAATTCATAAATCCTCGGGGCGTTTCTTCAGTTTTACTTTTACGATGATGTAATAACTGTTATTAAATGTTAAATGTTATAATTATACTGTTTGTCGACATGGCAATTTATAAACTCTCGCATTTTGCATGCAAAAAAAAAAACAATTTCCGAAATCTATGAGTCACGAAGTCTAGGAATAGTTTAAACCAGTTTTCTTTGATGGACTTAATTGCTACATGCGGTTAGAAATGGCAATAGTCGTAACGGTGAAAAAAAATATATAAATTGCAAACATTATTATTTTTTTGCTATGAACAAAATTTCGACGAATTTCAACTTGAACCGTAATATACAAAAAAAAATAATAGAATTTTAAATAGAATTAAGCAACTCTTCAAAACCGGAAATACTTGATGATTTTAGGTAATCAAAACATTTTGATAATTTGATTATTTGTACTTATTTTGTTAATGTAAATTTGAGATTTATAACTAAAGTAATAGAAGTTTATTAATATATTCATGTTTGTTAGATTTTCAAAATATCATTAAAAAATTTCGAAATTATTGATATTTAAAGAATTAAATGCAAATAAATTGCTAATTTCAGGGATTTTTTTACCTATGGATAGAAATTTAGATTTTTTACTTGAAAGTAAAATTTAACTTACATTTGTGACCTTTACAATAATGTTTTCTGTAAGTGTGTAAAAATGCTTTGAAAATAATAACTAACATATAACAGAAGAAGCTGAGACAAGTATTAATGTTTATTGATGATTGAACCACTTGAAAATAGTGCAGTTATTTCTAGAATGAAGTTCAAATAAATTATTAACTTCGAATATACATTTTTTTTAAAGATTTATAACGATAAGGTGAAAATGTCTTTAATCTATAAAAACATTCATTTTACTAAGACTTTAGAAAGTCATTTTTTTCTGTACGTCGCTAAAAGTAATAAATTTCAATGTCTGAAGATGCTGAGACAAATATTGACTTATTGATGATTGAACCAGTTGAAATAGTACAGTTATTTATAGAATTAAACGCCAATAAATTACTAGCATCAAGGATATTTTCTTAAAGGATCAATGACAGATTGAAATTGACTTTACTTGTCACAATTTTAAGTGACTTCTAAGAAGTTATTTCTTCTATAAGAATGCTTTGAAAATCACTTTTAAATGTTGAAAATTCATTACAAATTATAGAATTTCTATTAGTTATATTCTTATAAAATGTATAGTTAAACTTTTTGATTTATTTTTAGAATAAAATGAAAATGTTTGGTTTAAATAGTTTGTTTTTAAAGATTTATTATGAGAAATTGATGTTTATTTTTATTTAAGCAATTTTCTGAAGGATAATTTATATATATATATTTAATTCATTTGTTGAGTTTTATATCATTTTCAAGTGAAATTAAACTGTTTATTCTTGTTTCGAAATTGAGTTTAGTTTGTGACCTTTAAGTCGTTTTTAATGTAAAAAAAAAGTTTTGAAATTCCAATTGCCTCTTAAAGCCAATATAAATATATTTATGACACATTTATTGACTTATTACTTGTAATGGAATCCATTTGAAGTCCACCTACAAAGAGCTGGCTTCATTACAGAAACGTGACTAAGAACGTGCATGAATAATACACAGAATTTATTGGTTTCGGATAATCGAACAGAACCGAACCACCTTTCCTCCCGCAAGATGTGTTCACTTGAAAAGAAAAACAACGGTCTTACTTAACAGTGCGAAAAGGCATTTAAAGGCATGTTTATGTCTGAAGGGGAAATGTCAGGCGTCGCGTAAATTAATGGAAATACCGAAACTTTCGTTCGTCCCAAAAAAACACGACAGAATGCAATGCCATCCGTTGCGTGCGTTTCCTTCCGACTTATGACGTATCCGTTTTGGATAGATAAGAAGGACTTGCGTCACAGAAATATCGGGTTTCTTAAGACATTCATCAAGGGATTCCCGCGAATCGTAGCCGACTCGATGCATTAGAAACGACATTATCAGTTCTGAAACGGTATTATGTAACTTCTGATAAAACTAGTGACAAATATTTGTTTTTCATGCCAATGACCGTCGTCTGAGAAAATACAATTCACTATAATTTCAATACAATTCAATTACAAAACTTCTTCCTAAAATAATTCATGATTTCGATTCGAGTGAAAATATCTGGGCGGAAACTGTCGTTCGTGACGTGCGAACATTTTGTATTAAACATTTGCACGAAGCTTATGTGCTTATTATTCTAAAGAGATTCTATTTTCGCGGTGTAATATATTCATAGCATCGGCCTCGCCGCTTTTTTTTTCTCATATATTTCAGCGAAATTTTTGTAGGTACATTTTTTTTACCATCGGATTATTTTTATAACGTTTTCTCTTTGTTTACATTACGCGATTCGATTCCTGAAAAAAAAAAGAGAAACACTTTCAACAAACGTTCAAGAAAACTTACGAAAATAATTGTTGCAATTCGATCTTCAATTCAATATGTTATTTTATTAGATTTGTAATTATAAAGTTAAAAAATGCCTTATTTTTCTTTAATTAATACTAATTTTAGCTATAATTCTAAAGAATTTGTCATTACAGTTTAAGATTTACGGATTAAACAAAAACTTTCTTAACTCAATTAACGGATTAACACACTATTTAGTATGTAGGTCAATAATTGCTATATTTTTCTAATTCACTAAATTGGTGATTTTCATTAATAGTTGACACGCATTTTCCATTTTCCATGAATTGCGAAAATTAGTTTAATGATTTCCGATGAATTGGAACGCGTTTCGTGCAATGGGATATGCGAATTTTTAGTGCACTTTCACTGAAATTAGCAAGAACGAGTTTCGGTTGTAAAATTTTCCGAACGCGCACCACTTACACCATTCCTAATTTTAGACGTTCGATTCCATGCGCAAACTTATCTACAAACACCGACAAAACAACATTTTGCATGCAATATTTGTTATTAAACTTAATATTAGTACGATCTACGTAATTCTCTAGAAAGTTTCTATTGATTCTTTGATGAAAAAGATTGTACAATTGTAGAAAATAACTCAATATTAATGTTTTTGAAAGTTTCTATTGATTCTTCGATGAAAAATATAGTAAAATTGCAGAAAATGACATAATATTCTATTGATTCCTTGATGAAAATGTAGTGAAATTTCAGAAAATGACATAATATTAGCCTAAGTAATGTTTTTGAAAGTCTCTATTGATTCTTTGATAAGAAATGTAGTAGATTTGCAGAAAACGACTTAATATTAATCTATATAATGTTTTTGAAAGTTTCTATTGATTCTTCAATGAAAAATATAGTAAAATTGCTGAAAATGACATAATATTCTATTGATTCCTTGATGAAAATGTAGTGAAATTTCAGACAATGACATAATATTAGCCTATTTAATGTTTTTGAAAGTCTCTATTGATTCTTTGATAAGAAATGTAGTAGATTTGCAGAAAATGACTTAATATTAATCTACGTAATGTTTTTGAAAGTTTCTATTAATTTTTTGCTGAAAAATGTATGTAATTGACTATAATTTAATTACAATATACACATTGATTTTAATAATTACTGTTTACTTGCAATGTTATTCTCAATGCCAAATAATTAATATATATATTATAATCAATTCCAAAATAATGAAAGTAAACAAAGTGTATTGCATTTTCTAATAATAACTTTAACTTTTTGATTATAATCTTTGTTTCTTTACAAGATTTATTAATTACAAAAATAATAATTATTAAAAAAGACGACTTTTCTCATTAATTATAAATATATTAAGTAATATAGATTAAATAATTATGAAAAGAAGTGAATAGCCGTTTATGTGGAACATGCAATATATAATTGTAAAATTGTATTAACTTATTTGTTTACAAATAAAAATTGATTAACTGTTATCGACTTAATACATAATCTTATCAAGTTTGTTCCTGCAATGAAATAAATGTTTGCAATTTATTAATAAAGTGGCGAAATTTACTGATTTTTTCAAAATATTTTTTCGAAAAGCGCGTTATATTTAAAATATATTTATTGCATCTGCGTAATCTGCGGTTTTATTTATTTTCCTTCTTTTTTTTCCTGGACTTCATTTCAGATAAAACTGTCCTGAAGGTTGGCGATCAACGACCTTTCCGATCGCACCGTGGGTGGAAATTTATTGCGATTAATCTGCAAATATTTTCTCGCGCATTTTCTCTCTTTTCTTCACTATCTCTAGGCGTTTTTTTTTTATTTTCACTTACTATTTCCGATTCAGAATCAAAGGGAAATGGTGTATTTTTATAGCGTGCGTTGATATTATTACGATTTTTTCCTTGTGCGAAGGTTAAAGTCGCCGTTTATCATCTGTGCACGAGTTGTTTGAAATGAAAGGGAAATTCTGCCAACAAAACGAGGATGCGCTTCCAGTCTTAATTAGTTTATCATTAGAGGTCCTTTGGGTAATTGATAAAGGCGCGCCCTGCGATTGGTCGTGGTTCTGTGGTGGGGGGGCGCGCTCGCTTGGTTCTGGGTGTGCAGGGAACAATAAAAAGAACGCCGCCTCGGGTTGGTCTTAAATAGAGGCGAGCCGGTTTGTTGGCGTTTATTATACGCGTCTCGACGGTCGTGTCGTGTCGTTTCGTGTCTTCTCTTGGTCGTGGGTGTCTCTTGTGCAGCACCAGAAGCAGCAGTGAGAGTGTTTGTTCGATAGCCATCATCACCATGCATCACTTCGACGCGCAAAGGAACGTCGACGACGATGGTCTGAGCGTGTCCAGCGTGGACAGCGGCTACGACAAGGCCTCGACCACCAGCTTAAACTCGGATGGTACTCCCACGTACGCGTCGTACCGCAAGTACCTGGACAGCTACGGCAAGAAGGAGTTCCGGTCGGTGCGTCCCCCCAAAAACGAGACGAATCTCAAGAGCGAGATCTTCATAAACCTCGAGAACTCAGACCAGACGGACCACAGACCCATAAACATCACCATCAATTTGAACGGCGAAGGCATCAAAGTGGATAAGAACGAGTGCACCATCAACGTGATGAACAAACCCAGCGAGGAACCCAGCAAAACCGGATACGTGGCGAACATGAGCAGGAACGTCTTCAACGCGAAGCCCAGCTTCGCGAAACCAGCCCCGAAACCAGTTTCGCCTATCCAAAAAATCCACCTGGAAAACACCTTCAAAGCTCTGCACCAAAAACCCATGCACACAACCAAAATCGAGGAAATCCCGATTAAGCCGATCCACGTGAAAGTTGAAGATTCTTCAGCGAAAAGACCAATTCACGTAGCCCAAATCCAGGATTCTCCCATACAATCTCTGAAGCACATTGACACTTCGGTGCCTCCACCACCGCCTCCACCGATGATGATGGCTCAAGCCGCTCCGAAGATACAACAGCTGCATCAACAACAACAACAACCCAACAAATTGCAGAAAACAATCCAATCACCGAAAACAGCCACCGATGAGCTCAAAGATTCCGTGATCAACGAGATCAAAACGTTCGGAAGATCCTCGTTGCGCAAGAGGAGCGAAGCTTACGTGCCTCAAAACAACTACCAGTTCACCAGAAGCTTCGCAAACGAATCTCGAAACAACTACAACACATTACCCAAAGGCTGGAAAACCAACAAACCCGAACCTAAACCCATCGAGGAGAAAACCGAGGCTCCGACAGACGAGAAGAACGTGAACAAAGACGATCCGAACCTGAAGAAACTCGTCTACAACCATTACAGAAACATGCTGGGAGCGTACAACGCAAAGGCCAACAATTTCATATCGACTCTGCCGAGGCACAGGGTCGTCGAGGATAAAGGCATCAGCGAGCAACTCCAGAGCATTGCGTAAGTCTGCAATTAATGAAACACACGCATTCTTTAAATAACTAATCGCATTTCAACATTTGCAGTTTACAAGGAGGATTGGACCACCTGAACGGAAGAGTCAAAGAAGCCTCGGATAACAATTAAGCGTGTTCCCCATTCATACATTAATATTTGTGATATATTTAAGTTTAATTTGTATATTTCTTTTTATAAATATTATATTACTCGTAAGGTATTTCGTTTTCCTTTTTGCCCCTTGCGTGAGATTCTCGGTGCTCGGAATAGCGTGAAAATGAAAGAGGAAACTAAGGTCTGAGACGGAAATGGCACGGTTGAATTTCGCTGACATTGAAATGCTCATCATCATTATCGTTCGCATTTAAGAATAAAAAGCATATGAGCAACATTTTTTTTTTAAATGTTTGTCGTTCCGTGTTTTATATTTTCATAACGTCGCATTACGAAAGTGGCATTGAATAAATTTGATTCAAACATCGACGATTGTTTTGGAATGTTCGCACGTATCAATAACAATGCGTTGAGAAAATCAAACATCTGTAGTTGCGTCTCATTGGATTCAATTAACGTAATTTGGATATCAACATGTCGATTAAAAAGATGATGGAAGTTGTATGCTATCTTCAATTGATCCACATTAAAGCATTGAATGGACGTAATCATTTAAGAATCAGTTGAAACCAATATTCGTTACACAGTCAATTGTTACGTAAAAACAATTACATTTATATAAAGCTTAAAATTCATAGAAAAAATAAACTATTGTAATTCATTAATGATAATAATACCAATATTTATTGCAACAATAATTACAAGAGAAAACATAGTAACAAAAAAACTATAAAATAAAATTCCTTTGCAGATTTTAACTATTGGTCTTTCTAATAACGTTATTTTATGATAAAATAGAAATTTCGTAGAACAAAATACATGAAATATGATAGAAATACATTTCTTATCATAGTTAATTCTACGTATTTTAAATAATTATTTAATTGCGTGACTTCACATTAACATTTTTATGTTTCTGTAAAAAGATTGACTAATTATTTAGAAAATGAAATGGGAAAAAGAAATCATCATTTTACTAGAAAAGAATAAACAAATAAATAAAATTATGTATGTGTTAAACAATGATAATTGAAAAATATAATTATAAGTGGAAATTTAAATATTGTATTTGAGAGTTTCACACAAATAAATGACATTTTATGGATTTTAAAATCGACAAGTTTATTGCGCATTATCTAATAAAGTCATGCGAAAAGCACGAAAATTTGGGATCACAGATTTCGCGTTTCTAAAAACGTTTATACAATTCCATCATTTCCACAATTGCTTTAACAGATTGTGATTTTATTATTTTCAACACATATTTTGCATTCATCACCTTCCTGAAATCTTCGTTACATTTCATCAATATTTTCACTAAATTTGAGAAAATGTGTATAACAGATTTCATTTACATAATCCAATTTCTTTAAGCAATAAAACTTAACAATACACACAACAAACACCGTGACCAAAATAAAAGGAAGACGTACTATGATGCATACGTACATAAAGCTAGAAGAGAAATTGCGTGATTTTTCGTGGAAGTATCAATGTTAACAACATGGAAACAATCGTTTAGTCATGTTATTCAAAACGGAATCGTGCTTAGAAAATTTAATAGCGGAAATATACGAATCAGCCTTGAGGTTAACAATTTATTTATAATGTGATCATCTGCAATTAATAACAGAAACACATTCAAAATATTTTGAAAGAAAACCAGTAATTATATAAAAATATTATAAGAAAGGCTGCAGTAAGTAGCCATGGTAACAATTGTTTTTTTTTTCATTTGTTTTATTATTTTTGTTGTGTTGTTTTTTTTTCTGTCACTGTTGCAATATTAAATATTAGCTAATAATTTAATTATATAAATATTTTACTTTAATTTTTTTAAAACAAAATTTGTGAAATTTATTGATGTTGAGCGAAAATTTAGTAATACTTAAAGACGGAATCACGTTACTTGATAATCCTCAAATAATCAGGTACTTTATATTGGAGAACTTTCTAAAGTTAAGCAACGTGTATCGATGATAATACTTGGATGATTCGACATTCGATTGATTTACTATTGTAGAACTTAAGTAACTATTCTTTGTATCACAGATAAACAACTTTCTATTTTAAAATAGTAATACTACTAAATGAAAATATAAGTATTATTCAATTTGTGTGTAAAGTTAATTAGTTATATAAAAATCTACATTTTGCAATGATATTATTAGTTACTGTCTTATAGAAAGTATTGTTTTTCTCCAACTGAATGCAATTAGTGACTCTCATATAGAAGTTGATGTTCTTGTGAATCTTTTCAATAACTTG
>JAFMTC010000168.1:744739-762240 GCA_018845635.1 Nicrophorus orbicollis
AGTGACTCTCATATAGAAGAAGTTGATGTTCTTGTGAATATTTTCAACTTGTGTATACTTGTCAAGTAGTAATTTTCGCACTTTTTATATTATTTGAGATAAAAGTATTATTCAATTTATGTGTAAAGTTAATTTACGTATATATAAAAATCTACATTTTGCAATGATCATATTAATTACTGTCTGATAAATGGTATTGTTTTCCCCAATTGAATGCAATTAGTGACTCTCATATAGAAGTTGATGTTCTTGTGAATCTTTTCAATAACTTGTGTATACTTGTCAAGTAGTACTTTTTATATTTTTGAGAGAATATTGTTGATAGGAAGGTAACCTTTTAACGAATCTAAATATTACTGCTGAGATTGTTTCATCAAGTGGAATTTACATTCCGATTGTACAATTTATGTCTTCAATTTCCTCTCCAGTGTACGAGATACAAGCGTATCTAATTTCTTCAGTCTTCAACAGAACTCCTTAGAAATGTCTTTTATTTTACGATTTTCAATGGCCGGAACGCTTATGGGCAGGATAACTGCTTTCTGAGTATGGGCTAGTTATGTTTCCGAGTATCTCCACCGCTGGATAGACACGGTAATGGTTTTTCGCAGGAACGCGAAGCTCACTCTCGCAGCGACTCCTGAGCTGAGCCCGAAGGGTGTGAGATGGAGATTACGGGCAGCGTTCATAATTTAGTCCAATTTCATATAATTGCCGGAGAGTGGGATGTCCCGCTCGGAGAGTCCATAAAACGGGCTGAAGAAGAATGAATGCAGATCGCAGTGCGCAGATAATGAGAACAATAATTACACGCGAAGTGGCCAACTGGATCCTGCATCCTTGTTGCCCGCTGCGCGTTTCAGAGAGGGACGAGAAGGAGCGAATAGACGCGAAATAAATAGCCCATCCACCCACACCCACGTCCATTTTTAAAGCAAGTCAAACAAAACTCGCCACGGTTCGTTCACACCGAAAACCTGAAATCCCGGCGGAGGCGGTCGACGTGGTGTGAAAATTGAATCAAACCGAGAGGCGGTTCATAAAAAAAAAAAACAAATAAATATTACATAAACATATAAATAAATATAGGGAAAATAGCAGGAATAGATTTAAACGCAAGCTTGGAGATCATTTTCAATAAAGCAGTACTAAGAAATACCTCTCTCCGTTGGTATTAGTCTATTTATTATATTTTAGGCATAATACGTTGAGTTACATAACTTTAACAAACTATGTATGAACTGGATATGTTGTCAAACACTATTGTTATTAATGATCATAATAGTTTTTATGTCCAAAAGATAGGATTACATTTGAACCTATACTTCGAGACTTGCCTACAGCATTTCACCATTTTCAATAAAGTAGTACTAAAAATTACCTATTTCCATTGGTATTAGTTTATTTATTATATTTGAAGCATAATACTTTGAATTACATAACATTAACAAACTAAATCTGAACTGTACATTTTGTCAAATAACATCAAATTCTATTGTTATTAATGATCGTAATAGTTTTTGTGTTCAAAAGATAGGATTACATTTGAATCTATATTTCGAGACCTGCTTACAGCATTTTCACTATTCTAATAAAGTTGTACTAAAAATTACCTTTTTCCATTGGTATTAGTCTATTTATTATATATACTTTAACAAACCATATCTTATTTGGACATTTCTTCAAAGAACATCAAAGTCTATTGTTATTAATAATCATAATAGTTTTTATGTCCAAAAGTTAGGATTATATTTGAACCTATACTTCGAGACCTGCTTACAGCATTTTCACCATTTTCAATAAAATAGTGCTAAAACTTACCTATTTCCATTGGTATTAGTCTATTTGTTAAATTTTAAGCATAATACTTTGAATTACATAACTTTAACAAACCATATTTTAATTAGACATTTTGTCAAATAACATCAAAATCTATTGCTATTAATGATCATAATAGGTTTTGTCTCCAAAAATAGGAATTTGAGTCCGTGCTTACAGCATATTCAATAAATTAGTGCTAAAAATGAACTTTTCCGTTGCTATTAGTCTATTTTTTTAGCATAGTACTTTGAGTTATATAACTTTAATAAACTACATCTAAACTGTACATTTTGTCAAATAACATGAAAGTCTATTGTTATTAATGATCATGATAGTTTTTGTGTCCAAAAGATAGGATTACATTTGAATCTATACTTCGAGACTTGCTTACAGCATTTTCACCATTTCCAATAAAGTAGTGCTAAAAATGACCTATCTCCATTGGTATTAGTCTATTTGTTGCATTTAAAGCATAATACTCTGAATTAGATAACCTTAACAAACTACATCTAAACTGGATATTTTGTCAAATAACATCAAAGGCTTTTGCTATTAATGATCATAATAGGTTTTGTCTCCAAAAGATAGGAATAGATTTGAATCCGTGCTTACAGCATTTTCACCATTTTTAATAAAGTAGTGCTAAAAATGACCTATTTTCATTGGTATTAGTCTATTTATTGCATTTAAAGCATAATACTCTGAATTAGATAACCTGGAACAAACTACATCTGAACTTGACATTTTGTCAAATAACATGAAAGTCTATTGCTATTAATGTTCATAATAGGTTTTGTCTCCAAAAGATGGAGACAATGGATTTGAATCCGTGCTTACAGCATTTTCATCATTTTCAATAAATTAGTGCTAAAAATGAACTTTTTTCGTTGATATTAGCCTATTTATAATTTTTTTAAGCATAATACTTTGAGTTACAAAACTTTAAAAACTATATTTTAAATGGACTTTCATTTATAATATATATTATTTACATATATTTACAATTTTTGCACTTATATTTATAACTTCCCTGCAACATATTTAATATAAATTTGTCAATTTTTCTTATAGAGAAATGTTTTAATTTTTCTTTAAATGTTTTTAGTTTTGTCTCTAATATTATTCGGTATTTTGTTGTACTCTCAATGATTTCATGTCTAAACTATGTAATATATAAACATTCGCGTCTATAAATATTTATTTAATAGATTCTTTTAAAGAAAATACATATATAAATATAAAATAATATAAACCAAGGAAGATGACTTTTTAAAGTAAAAAGTATCAACTTCGTATAAAATCACCAAGTATAACATTGAAGTTTACATATATATTAAACCTAATAATAAATACAGTAACTACAACTCTAATTATATGTTTAATGTGTAATGTAACAGTGATCATGTCGTTTTTTTTCTTCATTTTATATACCTCAATAGTGTTTTACACAGATTTACAAATCAAAACAGTGAAAAGTGAAATTACAAACTATAGTGAAAGGTATCAAGGAAGACTCAAATCACACCCAAACAAACTAGCTGAAAATCTTCTAGTAAAGCAAATACAAACATACAGACTTAAGAAGTGCAACATTCTGGACTTACCACATAGATTTAATTAATGTTATTATATAATATAAAATTATTATAAGTTAGTTTCATGTTAATCTACATGACAATTTGACAAAATTTTGCTTAATGTCCCATTTGTGATAGATTGTGAATAAAATAAATGATATACAGTATGAAAAGTTAACTATATTTAATTGAAATGTTATTCATCATTAAATCATGAATAGATTCCTTTGGAATTTATTCTTATATCTTCTGAAAAATCTGTTAATTCAATGTGCTGAAAGACCTCGGGCCAACGAGTTACAATTTGGTTCAAATTTCCAAAATTTTTTAGACAATTTCTAAAATAATACAGAATCAATGATAATAACAATGCTTATTATAACAATAATTACATATTCTCATACAATGACAAAGCAAAAAGCAAATTGCTGGAAAGGGCATTTGACCATTGGTCTTTTTGCCCGTCCAGAATCAATTTTACTACTTTTGAAGAAATTTTCATCTTTTCTCTATATTCTTACTACTATTGGAACTACAATTATCAAAAAATCAATCAATCTAATGAAAATGAAGAAATACAAAGCAAAAGAAAACATATTTTTCTTCAAAGCGCTATTGACCATAGGTATTTCTACCTCAATGTTATTATTTTTTTAATTAATTTATTTGATTAATTAATTATTGATAAGATGAGGTCTGTTATATATAATTTAACCTAATAATAAGTGTTTCTATTTTTATCATGGTTTCATAATCGTGCTTCCACAGAAGAGGTGATACACGAAGAGTTCTGCTTGCGTTACGTAACGAGCGCTCTATTTTTTGTTTGTTTGCATTTCTTCGTTCGAGAGCGTGCTTTCAGTGGAGTAAATCTGAAAATATTCCGCTCCATTGGTATAGTGCACAAGTCTGGTAGGTAGTGTATTCAGTATGTATGTCCTATCCACATCCACAGGCAGTGGTCCGGTCTGCCTTTTGCTGCTCTGGCATTGAAATCAAGTTCATCACGTTTTTACTATATGGGCCTCGTTGGAGCTCCTCGGAGCGAGGGGAAAGGAAATCGGCGAAAAATAGCAATCACCAGGGACGAAAATAGCGGAGCCTCCTCACTCGCAAACAGATGGCCATGCAAATAAATATCCTACATACATGATCCTATCCTACACATCCCATGCACATACATACACGCACATCCTTTCTCACTTATTTCTTTTACTTTTGCCACACATCCGAATCACTTGGAAATTGATTTTGGAATTTAGCGAAAGCAATGCAACGACTGAGTCAAAACAAATAAGTAAATAGATAAATAAATGAAGGAATATATATATAAAAAAAAAATGTATATATGGGCAAACATGTTTCGCATGTGAACATCCTTGGGAGGATTTCATATTTTTCGCATACCTCTTTCGCAGAAGACGCAGTACCACAAAAGATACCGATCGCGGCTCAATGTTCGTGCCATCGGTAGTTTATTTAACGTGCACACACATACACTTCTATATGTTTCTAAATATAATTAAAAGTTTCTTTTGATCTTGCAGAAATATCAGTGGTGGTACGGACAACGTTTCTTTAATGCGGTCACAACTTAATGCATATGAACTTTAGATATAAATGATCTTAAAACTAGTAAACTATGTATATAATTCTAAAAATAAAAAAAAAAATTACTTTTTTTAACGTCATACTCTTACATTTTCTTTAAAAAGGTACACTTTAATGAATGTATAAAACATAGAAATAAATTGTAATGCTATACAAACCAGGAACATTCGCATCTTAAAAACGTTTCAACTATGGAAGCACTTGATTTCATTTGCAGTTGACATATAATTGACATTGTCACATTAGTAATTGTGGTTGACAGATAATTGACACTGTCACATTAGAAATGTCAGTTGACAGATAATTGACACTGTTACATTAGTAATTGTAGTTGACAAAAAATTGACATTGCCATTTTAGTTTTTGCAGTTAACAATGTATTGACACTGTTACACTAGTAATTGTAGTCGACAGAAACTTAGCACTGTCAGATAAATAATTTCAGTTGACAGATAATTGACATTGTCATATTAGAAATTTCAGTTGACAGTTAATTGACACTGTCATATTAATAATTGTAGTTGACAGATAATTGACACTGTCACATTAAGAATAGCAGTTTACAAATAATTATAATTGTCACATTAGTAATTGTTGTCAATATATAATTGACACTGTCACATTAGAAATTGTAATTGACAAATAATTGACATTGCCATTTTAGTTTTTGCAGTTAACATGTAATTGACACTGTCACATGAGTAATTGCAATTTACGGATAATTGTCATTGTTACTTTAGTAATTATAGTTAACTTATAAATGACTCTGTCTTATTAGTAATTGTAGTCAACAGAAACTTAGCACTGTCAGATAAATAATTTCAGTTGACAGATAATTGACATTGTCACATTAGTAATTTTAGTTGACAGATAATTGACACTGTCACATTAGTAATTTCAGTTGACAGATAATTGACACTCTCACATTAAGAATAGCAGTTTACAAATAATTGTCATTATCACATTAGTAATTGTAATTGACAGATAATTGATACTGTTACATTAGTAATTGTAGTTGACAAAAAATTGACATTGCCATTTTAGTTTTTGCAGTTAACAATGTATTGATACTGTCACATTAGTATTTGCAGTTTACAAATAATTGTCGTTGTAACATTAGTAATTATAGTTAACATATAATTGACACTGTCTTATTAGTAATTGTAGTCGACAGAAACTTAGCACTGTCAGATAAATAATTTCAGTTGACAGATAATTGACATTGTTGGATTAGTAATTGTAGTTAACATAAAGTTGACACTGTCACATTAGTAATTGTAGTTGTCACATAATTGACACTGTCTCAATAGTAATTGGAATGTACAGATATTTGACATTGTCGCATTAGTAATTGTTGTTGTCTGAAAATTGACATTGCAGATTTTTTATTGTAGTTAACATATAATTGACACTGTCAAATTACAGTTAACAGATACATGACACTGTCATCTGACTGCATGCTTTTCACAAGTATTTGTGTCATAATTTTATAAAAATATAGCTACAATTTATAGAAACTATTAAATAAAATATTAAACATTTATAATTGAAACTTTCACGAGTTTCAGAAAGTAACAATTAAACAATTATTATCATTTCATACATTTCCTGTTTATAACAAAATATCTGAATAATTAGTAATGAATCTGATAAATTTATAATGATTTTTCCCCCTTATTTTCGAAGTATTTACTATAAATTCAATAAGTCAAATTGACTAATACAATTAATTTCTTTCTTAATTTCTTAATAACATATTTTATAACTAAACGAAGGCAGAAGTTAAGAATCCATTAAGTTTAAAACACTTTCAACTTCAATATTAGAAAATAATTTCTATTAAGCCAAATTGAATAAAACAATTTGAAAGTATTGTATCAAAACTTATGTAAACATAACATTTAATAAAAAATATCTATATGATTCAATAATTGAAATTATTTTAATCTTATCTTAATGAAATACATATTTTTTTACTGATTATTTATAAAAAAATATACATTCTGACAATAAGTTATCTTCAAGATATTAATTATATTTGCTAGAAATACTTGGAAAAGTTTTTTAATTAGTTAAAAATCAGTAATTTACATTGAACGACATTACTGACAAATGATAATTTAAGGTATTGAAAACATCTTGAGTTATCTTAATCACTGCGTTTAAAAAGAAAAATTGAAGTAGTTGAGATTACCCCAATTTCTCACACTTCCTTTGATAACCATTTGCCGCAGACTGTTTCTTATCCGACTGGTAAATAACCAGGGAAAGGAATCAAGTTTGTTTATTACTTATCTTTATGAATTATGTATGTATGTATAAAAGACGTCGAAAAAGGCTTTTGTAAGGTTCAAAAACAAATTATTATTAATATAAAGTTAATAAAATGTGACAAACAATTTAAATTCAATAAATCAACGATATATTTTTAAGTATTAAGTAAAAAAATAAAATAAAAAAGCAAGTTGGTAACCTCAAATTAATTTGTTCTAAAAAAAATCTAATTCTGTTAAAAAAAGTGTAATAGAAATAAGCAGTGATTGAGTTATGTAAAGTAAACAATGAAATGATCATCTTATATAAAACAATAACATTTATAGCAGTATAAAGAAACAGGTCTGAAAAGTAATAATAATTATATTTCTACAGTTATAACAAAACTAAAAACAATAACTGTTTATAAAGGGCTTTTGGTCGCATTCTTTCAGCCCTATTCTTAATGTACTTTGTAACAACTTTCCTTATATGAATAAATAAATGTCTTAAGTTGAAAGCACAAAATAAACAGATGTTACATAATTAGATTTATATCAACTTCCATATAGAAATTTATAAAAAATCGTGAGATTAATAAAGTGTGGAATAAGCACTTCAAAATTGTGTATATATGTAAATCAAACTGAAAAATATTAATGAATCAGATAAAAAATCGATTATAAACCAAAAAATCATAATATCAATAGAATTAATTTGTTCTAAAATAAATAATTAATGAAAATAAATATCAATAAATAAGTTGTCATTAATTTATACAAAGTAAACAATGAAATAATCATCTTAATTTAGTTTTAAACAACATTCCTTATATGAATAAATAAATTTCACAAGTTTAAAAGTACAAAATAAACGTCTTAATTAGGTTTCTATCAACTTCCACATAGAAATTTTTAAAAAATCGTGAGATTAATAAACTGTGGAATAAGCAGTTCAAAATTGTGTATATATGTAAATCAAACTGAAAAATATTAAGAATTAGATAAAAAATCGATATTAAACCAAAGAATCATAATATCAAAAGAATTAATTTGTTCTAATATAAATAATTAATGAAAAATGTATCAATAAATCAGTTGTCATTAATTTATACAAAGTAAACAATGAAATAATCATCTTAATTTAGTTTTAAACAACATTCCTTATATGAATAAATAAATTTCACAAGCTTAAAAGCACAAAATAAACGTCTTAATTAGGTTTCTATCAACTTCCACATAGAAATTTAAAAAAAATCGTGAGATTAATAAAGTGTGGAATAAGCAGTTCAAAATTGGGTACATATGTAAATCAAACTGAAAAATATTAATGAATCAGATAAAAAATCGATATTAAACCAAAGAATCATAAGATTAATAGAATTAATTTGTTATAAAATAAATAATTAATGAAAAATGTATCAATAAATAAGTTCTAATTAATTTATACAAAGTAAACAATTAAATAATCATCTTAATTTAGTTTTAAACAACATTCCTTATATGAATAAATAAATTTCACAAGCTTAAAAGCACAAAATAAACGTTTTAATTAGGTTTCTATCAACTTCCTTATGGAATGATAGAATTTCGTAAGCTTAATAAACATTGGAATGAACGCATCAAAAACAGTGTATATAAATAAATCAGAGTAACGTTGTGTGTGGTTCGCCGCTAAAACGGGAAATTCTGATAATTAGATAAGTGCCATTGATATGGTCAGAGCGGTGAGTCACATTTGGCTCCAAAACGAGCATACACACGCAATACCGAAAATTCCGTAATTGTTTTGACATACACGAACGTAGTGGAGAGTAAGTACTTGGCTTGCAGCGCGCAATCTGGAGATATGACCACACGCGATCGCCGATGATTCATCCTCTGGGTCCGCAGTTTCCGGAACGGATTTTAAAATTGTATTTTCATTTGATCCTGGATCGAGCAAATCCATCCATCCTTACAGGAGGAGATTATATAGACCAAGTGCACGCGTTCGAACGTGACGCGACGCGCACTGTGCGCGCCTCCAAATTTAGACACACACACACAGGATCAAATCCAAAACGGTATACGATGGAAGGAAAAAATCATTCGAGGAAGAAAGGGGATACCAGGGTCCAGGTTACAGTTGATTTGCTCGAAGATTTTCACTGACCGGAATAACAACATTGGACCATGACGATGATGCATACAGCACAGCGTTGTGACACATATTTGCTTGCGCTCATGTTGTTTGCTAATGAGTCATAACTCTGTGTGCAGTGAACAACAGGCGCCCGCCCGCCTTCCTTCCTTCCAACCTGGCAGAGTCAACGCCGTTGAGACTGCAAGGAATGTGTGTGTGTGTGTGTGCGTTTATTTTCCGAACAAAGGACTGCACTTAATTTATTCTATAAAATAATGGATACCTGTTTGGAACGACGGTCCCAAAATCATATTCGTTATTCGCGATCTCTGCCTACCTGAAACCCCCATACCTTAACAGACAACAGAGGCATTGTCTCTTAAGGTTTGTCTGAATCAGTGTTTTCAAACCGTGTAAAAACAAAGCTTGCAAAAGGCTTAATTTTGAAGCTCTGTGCTAACAGTTTGGATTACTTTTATATAGCCCATGCTTAAAGTTCATAGGTCATTGATAGTTCCAGAGAGTATTGTATGGACTACCGTTTCAAATACTTCATTTGTTATTGAAAATTTTGAACTTTATTTGACATTGTCAAATTTGATATAAGCATACTTCACATATGATTTTGACATATTCGCCTGACATTTCGGGAATAAGGACCAACAAAAAATATATATGTTTATATTAATGAATACCTCAATCATATCCTAATTATCAAAGCCCTTGTTTATCTGAATTTCCAAACTGTTAAAAACCAAAGTTTAAAGGCGTCTTAATTATTAAGCTCTGGACTAACTGTTTGAATCAGTTCTGTTAGTTATGTTAACCGCTATAGCTCATAATGACACTGCTTATGACAGTCCCTGTTTATAGGTTATAGCTCAGGAAATTGTTAACCGTATCAAAGCATCTGTTTATGAATCAGTGTTTCCAAACCGATAAATACTGAAGCTTAAAGGCATGGGTGGATGTGCTCAATTTGAAGCTCTGAGCTAACAATTTGAATTAGTTCTGGAATCATTTGCTACTCATCATATGACCATGCTTAAATTCGTCCCTGCTTAAAGTTCATAGGTCAATATCAGTTTTAGAAAGTATTGTAATGTTTCAAATACGTCATCTATTATTGAAAATTCTGATCTATATTCGATATTATCAAATCTGATGTAAATCCGGTAGAAAAACTTGGGTTGACAGTTCAGAATAAGGTTAATAAACAAAAATGAAAAGATCATATATTTTTGTGTTAAGGAATACCATATCATACCTCTCCTAGCCTCTGTTTGTCTGAATCAGTGTTTCCAAATTGATAAAAACCAAAGATCTTCCAACTCTTCCCTTCAAGTCAAAATTTTGAAGCTCTGGACTAACAATTTTGGATTAGTTCAATTATTTACTCAGACATGTCATGCTTCAATCCGTCCCTTATTCATTTATATACCAGATAGACATAAATTGTTAAATAAAACCCATTTTAGAAAAACTTCATCAGAATATTATGAAATTAGGATAAAAGATAATGCTAAATAAAAATCTATATACCAAGATTACTATAATTTATACCGGTAATTAACGTTACTTGAGTTACGTTAATAACCGTTTTCATTGTTCCATTGTTTGTACATTAAAAATTCACCTCAATTATGATTTTATTGACTTACGTAAAACCATTTTATTGACTTAAGTAAATCATTTTGTTAGTATGTTAATAAACTTCACCTTTAGGCGTATCTATAATTACACTCACCAAAGGATAATAGCTATAATTTCTGTTCTGAGGATGAGACGTTACGTTTTCTACGCCACACTTTGACATTACCTGTCAGGCATGTTTTTTTTATTCAATTTTACCTACGCTATTGATGATATATTCACAATTATTTAAATTCAAAGAAAAATGCGTTCTACTTTAATGCACAACTGCTGTTCGAACGTCCCCAAAACAGGTGGTTTTCCGTTGAAACAGGTTCTTTTTCCTTACATAATTAAAGGGATGTTTCTTTTTGAGTACTTCTTTTGTGAGAACCGGATGTTCATTTAGAAAACAGCTCTTGTGCATTTTGCGCATCAACGATTGTTAAAATTAAAGTGAAGTTTCATGGAAATCTAAGATTACATTAGTAAAAATGCATAGACAATGATAATAAGAAAGGAGAATATGCTTATTATCCGATTTTATTCAAATTAACTATAATTTCGCATTCTTGGCATAGATTATTGGCAAAACCGCAAATAGCCTAATGAAAATCTACCAATATAACCCAAAATATATAACACTGCAGTTTAAAATACATTTCTACATTTATTTATAGCCAAAAACTATAATTATTGATAATATTTGTTTTCATCAATTTGCATTAACAGATTGAATTAATTAATAACTTATCGTTAATGAATATTTTCAACTTCTAATATTGAATTTCATGATATTTTAACCATTTTTAAAATGATTGTTTAAATTAATACATATATTTTTTCATAAATTATGACTTATTTTAAAATTTATTATCTGCATTAGTCATAAAAGGAGAAAAACAAACGTATTTTGAACACTTTTGGCAAGCTTTTGTGGAAAATAGATAAAAGAAGGAGCGTTTCTGCACCGTCTGCAGTTAACGTGGAATAGTAGTGAACCAGTTTCGATGATGAAAAGGATGCACTTGCAACTGATGAGACACTCTAATTACGTTTAATTCTTCGTATCCATATACAATTCTCACAGTGTACGTATTCTCAGGATAGATTTTGCAAGCAGTTGCTTTTTCATGTATCAACAATTCTTTCATTTGAATATTCATTTGCTTAATAATAATTTAACATTAGATTTTTTCTCTCTAATTATTTTAACATTGAAACAATGACTCAGAGGATTACAAATAACTATGGATGTTTTTTGTATTCAAGTAACGACTACAACTTCATTCAGTTTATTACTACTATATGCAAATGCAATAAGAATGAAAATATCGTCAAGTGAGAGTGAAAACATTTTACATAAATTTTCAATATTTACCAAACATTAATAATAATCATTTCAAAATGCATATAATGATGAAGTCTTGTAATAAAGGAATCAGTAGAGGGTAAAGACCTTAAGAAACTATACGAAAATATCCGAAAACTATATTTATTTTTTATCGATTTATGCTTAATAAAACGCGTTAAACATCCTTGATCCACCAAATTAGATCAGTGAAAAAAATTGTAGTTCCTATATAAATAGAAAACTAAGATTTTCGAAGCTTCAAAGAAATCGTTCGTTTTTAATTAATACCTATAAAAATAGAAAATTATTTTAAAATTTTATGTGTTTTAGAAGGTTTTCATAATTGGCTAATAACCAAAATCTTTGTAACAAAAATAATTATTATCCACACTAGATTGTGTTATTAGCATTTGGATTACTTATGTGATTATAAACAAAACAATTGTGTCTTTTTTAAACTATATTTAAAGTAAATAATTATTATCAAATTATTATCAAACTACATGAAAAATTACAAACCAAAATAATGCAAATACACATACAGGAAAGAAAAAATAGAAAACACAATTATTGTCATTGCAGCAAAGGACTTTCTGCCATCTGGTTAATCTGTATGTAAACATAGACTTAACATTAGAAGTATTACTTTCTGGTCATGCAGAAGTCAAATTCTTATATATAAATCTTTGCTACTAAGTGAATCATTGTGAATCGTGTAAACAGATCGTTTCGGAATTGGGAACAATGTTTTGCAACTTTGAAGTAACGATCTTATAATAGAAGAAAAAGCCGTTAAATATGTACCAAAATAAAGTATTGTATTGAAACTGTGGAATGATTTAATGCTTATGGAAATAACACGAGTCGAACGGAAAGTGAAATTTAAAAACAAAGTATTATTCATGCTTAACCAACTCATTGCTAACCGTAAGTTGTAATAAATACAGCTATCAGTGATTTAATAAAAAAATAATCATTTTCGTGGAATTTCATTATAAAAACAATTACGAAATGTAATTTTAGTAATAATACAAAAATAATTATGGTCACAACTTTATTTGAAATGATTGTTTACTTTAGATCTTGCACTTTAGTTTGCTTGCTATTTTTTTATACAGGCAAATATTTTTGTTGTTTTGGCTAGAAACATCGTTGTTTTGTACTTTTAATAATATTTTGGACCTTGTTTTATACGAAATTATGTAGCATATCATGATTCAATTATAGAAATGAACGAATTTGCATATAGTAAGTTCATTATTATTGTTTTTCACTTAAGCATTCAATTAAAAAGAGAGAACATTATTTAATAAATTTATACATAAAACTTGTTTGTATGAAATGAATTTGTTTCACAAATCTTGAATTAATAATTTAATGTAATGTACATAAAAATATGAGATTATTAAAAGAAATATTTGGAAATAAGTTTAGAACATTTTAATACAAGTAACATAAAATTCAAAAAAAGTTTTTAATAACGAAAAAGATCATTTTACTTTGTAACTTATACAAATTCCAAATTGTACTAAATTAGTTATGGAAAAAAGTATATTTTTTGATTTATAATGTTAAATATTGGTAGTTTGATCAAGATGAACTTTTGCATAAAAAGTGAAATATTCGGTTTTTAGTATACTTCAAATGAAATAATCCATTTTTATGAACATGAGGCATTTAGGTCCAAGTTGAGGACCTGGTTTCTTGTTCGCTGCTGGTTCAACGGAAAGTAAAAGTTCCCATGCTTTCGTTTTGTTTTCGTTTGATGTCATTTTTTTTGTTTGTCTTCTTTGTCTCGTTTCGTTCCTGCCTCTTCTTCTTCTGCTGCTTTTCTCCGTTTTTTTTCTCTCTCTCTCTCTCTCTGTCTTTCTTCATCTTCGACGCCGTTACATAAAATTTGCGTTCGCTGTTTTAATACGGCATTCGCGGTACCATATTTGGTACCGGAGAGAAGGATAACTCTCCGGTTTGAAGGTTCCCTCTCGACGTATTATGGCCAGGAGAAAACGGACTAACATAATAATAATGATAAAAAGAACTTGTCCAATGCACGGCTGGACCAGTATACTCACCGTAATGTCCGAGTGCCGTGTGTTGTCGATCGAGACTTTTGACATACATCAATAATTAGATGCAACAATAATTGTTATTCATCAAACGGGGCGTTATTGTTAACAATAATAACAACAGGAGGAGATCAGTAAGTAAGTGCAATTGATATTTATGTGCGCCCCATCTTCGAGTTCCCATTCGTATTGATCCAATTCGTTAGAGTACTCCACTAATTGGATGGACTGACACGTGCCGTGTTTCTAGGCCAGACGCGACCCGTTTTCCATTTCATCCTCATTTTGCTGTTTATCTTTCGCATCCAGACGATTTCAGGTGCTAGACCAAAATACATCTTGGCTCTAGACATCACCTCAACTCCCCTCAAGATGATCCAAGACAATCTCCTAAGTAGTTTGGCTTTTCAAAGTTCATCGATTAATTGACGAAGCAGCAAGTGGTTGGCACGAATCAAATCTTGTACAATCATTCGCCTTTCGGTTTCAATAAAAGGAATCAAAAGACCATTACAGAAATAGTCCTTGGCGCCGGGCCAAGTCTCGCTCGGCCTCCGCGCTCCGACTTTAACACCATTTTCATTCCGAATATGGCGTTTCGCTTCGGATTTTCGCGTAAATCCGTGTTACATGCATGTGTCCATCCGATGCAGGCCAGACCCAGGTCACGCTTATTTTTAGATCCGTGTAATTTTTCAGTTATATCACACTAGCACGTGTGATACAATTCTCTGGTACCGCTGTTCTCTTTCTTTCCCATGAAACCTGCTTCTGATTCGCAGAAACCATATCGCCGGAATTGACATCGGGAGATTAGTTCATTTGAATAAATAGAAAGCTGTGAGGTCATTATTTATA
This sequence comes from Nicrophorus orbicollis, assembly GCA_018845635.1. Taxonomy (NCBI): domain Eukaryota; kingdom Metazoa; phylum Arthropoda; class Insecta; order Coleoptera; family Silphidae; genus Nicrophorus; species Nicrophorus orbicollis. Next base: position 760,036 of record JAFMTC010000168.1, read on the forward strand.
GCACTGAACCTGGACATTTGCTTCAGATTCAATTTCGCTTTGCATTTCTTAACAATCGATCCGGAAGTGCGAAAACACTAATCGATTTGCAGCAACAGCATTATATTTCATTTTTCTTTTCTTTCTATTCCTTTATTACTATTATATTGAGTCCCCAATCGATAATCTCTTTTTGTCCATCATTTTTCAATCATTCAAATATCATGAAACATAATTTAACAATCGAACCGGAAATACAAGAGAATTTCAAGAAATATTATTATTTAACAATCTAACCGGGAATAGGAATAATCTAGTTAGTAATCATAAACAATTTTAGATATCATTATTTCATATTAAATAATGAAACAATATTTAAATTTTTGTAAAATTGATGAAAACTTAAATATTTATTAATTTGATTTCAGAATTATTTTAATTTTTAACCAAAAATTCGATGTTTTTTGTTTATTTTCTTATGGTCGGAAAGACTGCGATCCAAAACCCTTTGTAACAATTGTTCTATATTATTATATCAATATTATTATTGTTCTACACATATCTTTTGTTTTTGTCTGTTTATAATTGTTACCATAAATATTAATATTATTCATTGTTTATAATTTTTCAAGGTTATTTACCGTCAGAACATCAGAACAATGATAAAACTTTTGGAAATATTCAATTTAGCACCTTTTTATTTATAATCATCTAAAATGTATGATTTTATAACTATTCATTAAATAATAACGAAGAAACATTCTTAAAAGTATAAAACAATAGTAAACAAGTTAAATGATGATAATTTAAATATAATAATGACAACATTTATTGCAACAACAATTATAAAAAAGTAAAATCAATACCATAAAAATGAAGAAATACAAAAGAAATGGAAAATAAATTGTATTTTGAATAATTTATTCAACAATTATTAAAAATAATTGAATATTTTACATGATTTAACTGTTTTTTCATAAAGCAAATGTGTTTAACACATATGCAATATGAAACTGTCGTGTATATTTGGTTGTCTATACGATAGAATTCAAAATGAAAAATGTGCGATTTTTCTTTAAAACTTTTGTGACAATTACGTTGTAATCAAATGTTTTTGGATGACATCCACAATATTACTCTTGATAACCATAACCACAATTTATTACTACATAAAGTGGAATGAAACGTCTATTATAACGTTACATTATTGTTTAATTATGTTTGTCTTCATGATAAAGTGTTTATCCGAAAATGCAATAATTGCTTTTGGGTGTCGTCCAGGAATTTGAAGTTGAATAATTTTGCTGTTTACTTGATTCTCTTAAATTAGCGATTTTAAGTGCAGCGAAGTAAAATGTGTCTTAAGTTTAGAAATGTATTTTTAAATTCGAATTTGAATTGTGATACATTTTTTTTTCTCAAAAGTTTAAAAATAATTTTATTGAGGTCATTAGAACTTCGCTTCAGTATTATTGATAATTATTTTAATGTTTAATAAAATTTGAAATATTAAATATAGCTTTTTGCAGCAATAGCATTATTTTTCTTTTCTTTGCAGTTGTTACAATAAATGTTATTATTTTAATTTGAAATATTTAATATTACTATTTAATTCATTAATGAAATTTTCATGATAAAAATTTAGAATTTCTATTTTTTTTGGTTGTTTTCTATGATTTGTGAGATGAATACTTTATTGTTTACTTGATTCTCTCTTAAATTAGAGATTTTACGTGTAGTGAAATAAAATGTGACTTAAGTTAAGAAAGTAATTTTCAAATTGAAATTTGTAGTTTGAATATTAATAAGTATTAAACTACGAATATTATTGATAACCATAATTATAATATGTTAATATTTAATGTTATTTTTTCATAATTTAGCTTTTGAATTTCTATCATTATATTTGGGTATTTTGTGGAATTTTGAAGTTGTATAATTTTGTTGCTTAGTTGATTTTCTTAAATTGTAATGTTTAAGAGTATTAGTTACATGGGTTTTGTGTGAATGATAAGTAAATTTTGTTTTTTTTAATATATTATATCAACATTTTATTAAAACAATAACATAAACAGCAACAACATAACGATTATGGAAGACCTCAATGGTGCTTGGAACTGTGTTCGTGCTTGTGTCCGTGATGGTGTCCGTGCTTGTGTCCATGGTGATGGTCGTGCTTGTGGGATCCGTGGTGGTCGTGCTTGTGTTCTTGCTTGTGGTCGTGCT
>JAFMTC010000168.1:771927-809889 GCA_018845635.1 Nicrophorus orbicollis
ATCAAAATAGTCCTCAATACACCCAGCAAAGTCCTCAATATGTTCAGCAAAGTCCGCAATACAATACGCAACCCAAATTCCCGCCACAAACTCAATTCAATGCGCAGCCACAGCCGTACCAAAATAATAGACCGCAGATGGTTCAAGAAGTAAAGCAACCCTCTCCTCCTCCTGTCCAACAGAAGACATCCAACGCTAATTTGGGATCACTCTACATCCCACCCATTGCGCAACAGCAGCAACAACAACAATCTTCACCGAGTCCGCAGTCTCCTCCCATGCCCAAGTTGAACGCCGCACCGAAACCCTGGCAAAACCAGAAGAAACAGGAGCAAGATGTTCCTGCTTGGGCTCAAAGACGCGACAGCCCACCGAAAGTTCAACAGCAGCAGCAGCAACAACAACAACCTCCGCAAGGAGCGCGGATTGTAGTGCAACCGAGATTGGTTCAACAGCCTTTGCAACAACCACCACCTCCGAGAGACGGCGTCGAAGTAGTTTGGGTTACTCAACCGGAAGTTTATCAGCATCCTGGTGGCCCGGCGCCTCCGCAATTTTACAGCCAAAAATCTCCGCCTGTACAACAGGTTAGAACTCCCCCAGTCCAACAACAGCAGCAAGTCAGAACTCCTCCAGTTCAACAACAGCAGCAGCAGCAGCAAGGAAGAATTATACCAATTCAGTTTGAGAGCGGTAACCAGAATAATCAAACACAGACTCCTAACAACGATAGGTATTTTATTTATATATACATATATGTGAACAACAATAACTTATAAGTATTTTTTTGTTGCAAGGAATCTGAACCGTCAACAAAGCTGGACACCGACTCAATCGAATTCGTTCAAAGCTCTGCAAAAGATGACTCGCACCGATGGGGATGACGTGGGCGACGGCGTGGAACATGGGCCCAGAACCGCTCAGCAATATCCTGCTGAGCAGATGAGGAAGATGCAATTGAATGATGGTGATAGGGAGTTCATGAACAGGGTTAAGCAAGGTAAGGTAGTGTGCGAGTTTCAGATGCACCGAATCACGTGAATATTTCCAGAACGTTATTATAAACTCGCCGAAGAAAATCCTAGATACAGGGGCGGACACATACCGTCGCGCGTCTTCAAATTTTTGGATCAAAGCGGTACAAAACTTTACTATTATTAGTCAATAATAATGGTGGCGGAAACTGGGATTTACTTTGTGCTTTGATGTCGCTTCTTAGTTGTTGCTTCTTGATGTTATTAACACTTAGGTGGGGAATCTTTGCGAAACGAAGAGGATCCGAGGTACATGGGACCTTCAATACCCTCCAAGGCATTTCGCCTTCTTCAAGCCATGACCCAAGAGAACCCTCAAGAGAATAACAACGATGGTATGACCATTAACAGCTGTATAAACCGAAACTAGTTGCACTAACCAATAATACTTTAAAAAAACAAGCTCGCTGAAGGTATTTGCGATATTAAACTTTGTATATTCAAATGATTCACTTGCTATTTTCAGTTCCTCAAGGATCTAATCAAGGACCTAAAGTTAGGAGAATTCCTGTTCAAGTTGAAAGTAATTAGATTGGAATGTAATGAAATTTATGATCTGAAACGTTTCAACAAATTTTAGATGATGAGGCACCGCAACCGTATGTTCATCCAAGTGAACAAACAGTGCCGGAACCTAAGAAGTACACTGGAAGCGCTATCCCTAGCAGGGCCTTCAAGATGGTGCAAGCTATGACTGATTTGGGTATGAAATCTTATATTTGTTTTATCCAATTACCAGTTCATTCATGGGTCCATTAAAGTATTAATTAAATTTATTTAAAAAAAATATATTATAATAATTTAAAGTAAAAAGCCCTATCGATTACTATTACTTCTTTTCTATCAATATTTTTTGTAATATTTTTGTAAGTAGGTTTCGTTTTGTTGTAGCGGACGACGAGAGTTGTAGCGAAAATTACGAAAGGCCCCAGCAATGGGGCTCATGTTACGATTATCCTCCTTACTACCCTTATCCTCCACCACCGCCTCCTCCTCAGTACTATCCTCAAGAAAATCCTTATTACCACTCGCAAAGTGACTCGGAATCTGAATCTCGGCAAGTCTGCACGAGTTGCCGGAAAACTCCGGTACCCTTCTGGGGAGGTTATTATCCACCTTATTACCAGAATGGTTACGAAACAGGAACAGATTCGGAATGCGAAGAATCGCAACCTTCCAAACAATACTATAATTATTGGGATCCATACTATTATTCGTACTGGTATCCGCATATGTATTACCCATATCCTAGCGATTACGAAGGATACTCTTCCTGCGATGAATACTACAGCAAAACTCCAACGATAACAGTAACTCCTTCCGAAGAAAATAGCAAAGTTGAGATCATAGAACAAGAAGTGGATGATGATATTAGGGATGATGTATCCGAAGCCACTGTCGTTGAAAGCGATTACTGCGAATCTGTCCAAGAACAAACGGATTACGATGAAGAGAATGAAGGCGATGTAGAAACTTATTCAACAGACGATTCTTGCTCAGTTTATGCAGAGGAAGATAACGTTATTCCGCATGTTTTAAGCGTGATATTTGAAGAAACAGAACGATTTTCAAGAGAATCCAGCGTTGCTACCGAACTTAGCGAAGAGACGCTAGTAGATGATGAAGAAGAGCAAGAGGAAGTAGTCTGTGTTAAGTTACCGTTAAAATTATCCTACAGTGAAGATGCCAGAGAAATCACCCAAGTTGAAGTTGATGATTTTACAGCAGAATACACATTGAGAAGTCCTTCAAGAACACCGAAAGAAAGATCTCCTTGTAAATTCGATGACGAAGAAGAAAAAGATGATGGAAATGATATTAGTACTTCAATCACCTTGAAATTTACGCCTAAAGAGGAGGAAACAATGATTGTTAAGCAACAAGAGAATGAAACTACGATTGTTGCGCAAGAAGAGGAGGAAGAAATTGATTTTTGGAGTCAAATCAACAATGATGATGATTATGCTCCAAGAAACGCATACAGAACTTCAAATTATACAGCCGAAAGTACTGATGATGCACAAATAATTAGGGTAGAAGAGGAAATGGGTGAATCGCAGCAATATTCGAATGAAAATTGTAGTGAAGTGATTGAGAATAAGGAAACGAATATTGTTCAATCTGTCATTACCAAAGAGAGTGAGGCTGATGAGGTTGTAAATACGAAAGTTACAAAAGTTGTTACGAGCTACCAATGTGACGATGATGAGGAATTTATTGTTGGCGCTGGCGTTTTGACGTCGACGCAAGAGCACAAAATTACTTCTGCTAAAGTTGGAGACATCGAGAGTACTTTAGATGTTGTTAGTAAGACGCACGAGGATCGAAAATATGCAATAGGTATTAAAGCGAGCGAGGATCAAATTGAGAAATGCCATGTAGAAGATTTCAAAATTTCAAATTTGGTATTCGAAAAGGAGCAGCTTAAGCAAACGCTGAAACCTCCTGCATTTAGTTTAGGTTTGGATGAATGCTTCAAGAGCATCGCCAATAATCTTAAATTAGCATTAGGTGAATTCCAACCGGTCGAGTATGTTGAAGAAGCAACTGAGACCAAGACTACGTCCAAAAGGTTTACTACAGCTAAATGTACTGAAAATGAACAGACTAGTGAGAAAGTCGTTGAAGCAAATATGGCTTGTGATAAGGTAGATGTAGAAGAGGAAAATTTTAATATTGCTGAAGAAAGTAATGTCGATGAAGAGATAAATATTGCTGAAGAGTTTGAAGTTGACAAAGAGATAAATATTGCTAAAGGGTTTGAAATTGAAGTTGGTATTGTTAATGAAAACAATAATGATGTGAATGTTGTTGATAAAATTGAAGAAAATGTTAATGAAGAAGATGTTGAGGATGATGAGGAAGAGGTAAATACGAGTGAAGATGAAGACTCGAGCTCTACTGACTCTAGCGATAGCAGTCCTAGTAGCAGCCGAAGATCTTCATCGGTGGAGGAGAAACCGCCTGAGCAAGATGTTAATAATAATCAGGACTTCTACGTTCCGACCATCAAGGAGAGGATAAGGGCTTTGCAGAATGCGAGCAGGAATTCCGACAAGATTAAGAAGGAGAAACCTAACATTTTAACCACACCTAGAAGATCGTTGGAAGCTGATAACAGTGAAGATGATTCTGGCGTGACTTCAGATATGAGCAGACACATCTCCGATACGGAATGCGAGTACACTGAGCTCAGGAAGATGAGCAAATACCAAAGAGCTGCGACCCATTCCAGATTGTTCAAGTTGCTTCAAGAGGAGTGCGAGGATGAGGACGAGGAGGACGAGAAGGATTGCAGACGGGAGAAACTGTCGTTACCGTTGAGCGATTACGAGAGCTTCAGCTCGAGCGGAGTGACATCTCCGTCGACGCCAAGTGATAAGCTTGTGAACGAGCTGGTGCAGAGTTTGCTGAAGAAAAAGAAAGGCCGGATATTCCGAGGCATTCCCATTGAGAAGCTGCAAGCCGCAGCGTACAAGATCCTCAGCGAGGACAAGGATCTCAGCTCGGAGGAAGTGAGCAATTACCTATCGCAGAACGCGACTGCCGTCCAGACACCGCAAGAGTTCTACAACGAGTACAGCGAGTATTACAAGTCCTTCGGAGACCCAAATCCCCAGAAACCCAAACACCATGCAGAAAAACGAACGACGGCGGCCTCGTGAAGCGAATTATACCGGTCGATGGTCCAAAATTTTCACGCAAAAAAAAACACTAAATTTCAATATTTACAAAGCAAAAGCAAAACAAACCAAAAAATAAAACAAACTCTTTCGAACAACCAAAAATTTGTAATGATTATATAAGACTGCCCCCGAGGTGTTTACCTCTTGAGGTATATTAGACTTTTTTTACTATTATCTATATTTTTGCTGTTTTTTTTCTGTTTATTTGTTAGAATTGGTTTCGGTGTATTTTATTTTCTTTTATTTTTTTTTTGTACGCATTTTTCTTTTTTTGTACGTTGTGAATTGGTAGGCTTGAAGTATTAACTGGAAATTTAATTCGGTTAGGATTAAATTATGCGTCCTCCCCGACCAAAAAGGGGGGACTGCAAAATTGAAAACTGAATCAGAAAACAACGCTAATGATTTGTTGAAATGAAGGAGTAAACTCCACCTTTTCTTGACTTGCATTTGATATGTATTGCCAATTAGAACCGTTCAATTGGTTACGAAATACTAAAGAGACTTCCTGGCTTCTTTTATTTTCAGTTTTTTTTTCTTTGGTTATTTTTTTGGGGGATTTTTCTTTTTTACGTTTTGATTCCGCTTGGGTAACTAACATACGAGTTTTTATTTTTTGGATTATTCAAAATTTTATTACCAAAATTGATTTGTTGAATAATAATGAATGTTTGAAATAATAATAATTCTTTTTAACCCACTAAAGAAAGGTGTAGTTTGCTACTTGGAGGAAGTGAAAACAGAGGAAATATAGTATTCATATTTTCCTTAATACTTCAATTATACATTAAAAATAAACTGTTTAAAAATTTGAAATCGAGAAAATCATTATCGTCAATGTTTTTTATTTGTTTCGCCGCTTACGTTGATTTCAATAACACCAGAAAAACAAACTAACAAACCATTTTGAGATTTTGATTGTTACACATTTATACTTTGCTCTTCTGAACTAATCCCATTAACGTGTCATGTTTTTTCTCTTTTAGTTTCACTTCTCATTTATGCTGCATGCGTTTTTTTCTTTCTTTCTTTCTTTCTTTCGTTCTTCCATCTAAAAAGAACCGAATTGTTCATTAGCCCAATATCAAATGCAAGTAAAAGTTTGCTGAGCTCATTTGCGATCATCCAATTACACTTTCATTCATCAAGTTGTTAGTCTTTCATTCATCAAATGGAAACATCATTCGTATCTTTCTATCTTCTCTATTTGTTTCGAGCATCAACATTTTCACCCGAGGAACACTTCTAATTGCGTGTCTTTTGTGTTTTAGCTCCCGACCAATCCGATTTGTAAGAACTGTTTTTATTTCTTTCGAAACACGAGCCAATGAAATCTCGGCTGCAGCGTGTGTAGCAACAAATGAAAGGATGAAGGAACGTACGTGGGATATAAATTATTAAAAAAAAAAAACGCAACAAACAAAAAATTGGATGGAATCAATGCACTTGTTATTCCATCGACAAAAAAAACGTAAACACTTATCATATAATAGCATTAATATTATTTAAGAAACAGAATAATATGTGTGACTGTAAATGCTTGCATATTTCGTTCTCTTTTTCTTTTATGTTATGTAAAATATTATATTATACGCATCTTTGTGCCTTATTAATTACGAATTTACATACATATTCTTGTCGAGTATTTCAGTGTGCTGAACACCATTATTATTTATTCATTGTTGAATCAGATTTTCGGCTTTCGGAAATGTTACTTTTTCATGTTACATACATAATGTTTTTTTTTTGTAATAATTCGTTTTAATTTTCTTCTTAGTAAGGATTGTTGAATAATCTTCTGTTTCTGAGTTGTTCTCTATTATTTTAATATTATTTATATTAATATTAATTTATTTATGTAATTATTATATATTATTTTGAACTAATCCAAACTTTTGTTTAGATGCGATTTGGGTTTTTTTTTTTTAAGAAGAAAGGGAAATTTCATGTATTTTTATTTAATTCTTTTTATTCACTTTCGTCTATGAAGAAATGGAGGAATAAATATTTATTTAAACAGACTGGACGTTTCTTTTGTAATTTTCCTTGCTTGTTGTTACGATGTATTCGTTGGAATTTCGCTGACCGAGGTTACTTTGTGCATTGCTTACGATGACTTTTTTGTCATCGAACTGACACACTTCCTTTCCACGTAGCTCAAGTACTGGCTTTTTATGTATTTTGTGCCGATGATGATCAGGTATAAAATGATGTTAATTCTATTGGTAAGTACTTTGAATTCGCTTTTATTAAGTAATTATTATATGAAAACAATAAATAATAAGAAATTTTATCTATGTTATCATAATCAACATTATTCTACAATTACAGTTATAAAACTTGTAACTTGATAATTATGTTTAATAAAATGACGAATTCACACTAAAATTTAACTAAGATTTTTCAAAGTATTAAACACTTTATTATTAGAGAAATAAATAATCCAATGAGATTGTATCAAAAAATAAAACCGGATATTATCCAACAATTTTAATACCTTCCAATCAGAAATGTACTTTAACCTCAATTTACTTACAATCAATCAACAGGATCGAAGTGTACTGGTAACAGGTGCATCTTAATTTTAGATTTTTGTTTATTTTTTTAATATACAAACAAGTCGTAATTACGAGTTATAAGTATGCACTTCACTAGTATTTCCTCATGAGAAATTTGGTCCACAATGATAAAAAAGAATCACGCGTTGATATTATGTTTGTAACAACAACAAAAAACATAATACAAAGATCAATGGATGTGGTTCTATTTTGGTTCACTCTTATGTCCACCCAAAGATCCAAACAAGTTTTAGTTGCTAGTAGAAGTGTACACTTCAATCGTGGTTCCCCATGACACGTTTGGTCCACACTGATAAGAATGGATTACGGGTTTCGATGATATAAGTAACTAAGATAAAAAAATATGACGCAGAACGATGGAATGGAATTTTACTGCACTGATACGTTGCAAATTCTAGGAAATGCTTCGAATCTCACTGGAAATTTTCTCTAAATTTAGGATGCAGATAAGAATATTTTTGTTTCGAAAACTTCAGTTTCCATGTGTATTTTTAGCAATTAGATAAACTAAAATTGTATTTGCTATTTTAGGTGATCGTATTCGGTGCAAATATCGCTCTTGGAGAACATCCGCACGACGATATTCATCATCATCATCATCCAGAGATTCATCATGATTATTCAATTCCGCCTCAACATTTGGATCAGCATCATTTGGATCCGCACAATTTCGATCCACACCATTTGGATTCGGATCATTTGGAACAACAGCAGGAAAATCACGGAGAAGAAGGCAAAGATCCTATTGTTGGTGTTGGGCTTGGGATTCCTATTGTAGATGCTTTGGCACTCGGAGCTAAAGCTAAAGCTGCTGTCCTCACTTCTGTGGCCGGAGCTCATGCATTATCCTTGAAAGCCAGGGCTGATATTCACAGGCGTATCCAAGAGGCAAAGATCCATCATGATTTGCTTTCGGCTCGTGCCAGGGCTAACGTACATAACGCTTTATATTATGGTCATCATCCGATCTTAGGTGCGGCCAATCATGAAGCTGGTCCGGAAGATACCAAAGAAGCCATCATGCAGGAGGTGGATGAAGCCATGTCGGATTATCCGAGAGAAGTCACCGAAAACGTTGGATTGATGCACGATCTTCTCAGTCACCCGATTGTGAAACGCTCAAATTTGAAACGAGATGAAGAATTGTTTGGTTGGTCTTTAAATAACGGTAATAATTTTAGAAGCGCTGATTCTGAAAGTCCACGGGATTCATATAATGTGAAGCTATTGGGAAACACGGATTTCTGGAAGAATCATCAAATCACCAAGCAGACTCCCATCGATAATTACTTTCCTACGGGTTTGAAGCACACTGAAAGCGATAGTTTAATCTCAGTATACCCAGGTGATTGGAAACCGGATTCACAAGACGGTATCAATGATTATAAAATAACACCAAGCAGCTTCGATCTTCCCGATAAGTTAAGAGAAGCCAATCCTGATACCAGACATTTTAAGCATCATTTTTTTCATAAAAGACCTTTCGGTTTCCATCCCGGTAATCAGCAACCGCAAGTTGATCATTGGGGAAAACCCATAAATCCTATTATAAGCCCCGGAATAAACCCTGGAATAAGCCCAGTCAACTCAGGCATTGATTTCAACTCGTTCACACCGAACGGATTAGATTTATTGCACGTTAAACCTACTCAAGTTACAATTAACAACCAGCAAAACACTTTCTCTAACGCCGTTTCAGGTGGATCTAGCGGTAACCAAAAAATACAAGTATCTCAAACCAACGGACCTGGAAGTTCTCAACAAGTTTCATCTGCATCGTCGGAATTTGTATCATCTCCTTACTTGCTCCATTTTCCCGAATACAGAAGAAGCCATCACAAGAAACGATCCCTGAAAAGTGATTTGAAATCCAATATCTTAACTAATGAAGATATCAAGTTCATCGATAGATTGCACAAAGAATATTGGAATGAACTTAAAGTCAACGATTGGAATGCCATCAAGAAGAGCAAAAGACCGAACAATGAGATCTTCAAACTGAGACCTTTGATGATTGAAGCCATCTCCAGGAAAAAACGATCCTTACCGCTGCTCCGCTTGATGGCTGATCCTAATGCTAAATTAGATATGCCTAAAACTTTGGAGAATGTTGGGACAATCGCAAGGAACAGTTTCGAGGATAAGAAGGCTCCCATGTATCATGTGAAGAATTTCGTTGGGTCAACAAAAAACGCCGTTCTTTCAGCGTTGAAAATGGCTCCGCAAGAGCTAATAATTCCGTCTCAATACAAAATAGTTGATACCAGTAAAGATGTTGTGATGAAACCTGCTGAGGTTGCTGCGATTAAAGCTCGAGCTCAAGCTCAACTTCCTCCTGCAGCTACCGTTGATTTAAGACCTAAGACTTTGAAAGAGCGTTTCGAGATGTGGCGATTACAGAAAGCTCCTAAAATGGAAAGCAAGATGTTGCAGAAAATTGAGCCTATCCTAGGTCAAGCAGCTCCTGTTCAACCGCAAGATCCAATAGTCGATACTTTCCAGAAATTCGGGTCCGTTATCAGAGATAGCATCAAGTCCGGACATGAGACTATGCAACATATAAGCGATGCAGCTCACAGCGCTCGAAAAGTCTTTACCACAGCAAGATTTGCAGCTCCAAGAGTATTGCTTCCTTACACCAGAGCCCCAACTCTTCAGAGAGATAATAAGCTCATGTTGATTTCACCAAGATTCTTGGATATAGCGGACGATGACCAAATCAAACACGAACCCAATTACGTGAAGATGGGAGATCTTATGGACGCTTTCGGAGTTTCTAATCCAGAAAATGAGAAAGTCGGTTTAAGACGAATCATTATACAGAAAAACAAACCTTCGATAGCCGAAGCTTCCTTTCCTTTATTGCAATCGCGCTTCGGAGGAGATGAAGAAAACGATGAGACTGTGGAGAAGGTGAATAAGTTCTACGTGATCAGCGAGGATATCGAAGAAGATGATATGGAGAACGCTCTTCAAAGTATTAAAGATGCAATTGGCGTTGAAAGCGTCAAAGAATTCTTGCAAGAAATGAAGAACGATTTCAATACTATGAGAGAAAATATTAAAAAGAATGAAATCGTGAAATCACAACCCCCAAAGGTTAGCAAAGTCGATGTCGAGGATGCAGAGCTGGACGAGTTTCTAAGAGATATGTTCAAGCAGCAGCAAGAGGAGCAGGACAAGGAGAAAGTCGGCATTGGTCTTAATTTACCAGAAAACCTTTTGAAACCATTCATGGCACAACCTTCCAACGACGAGTTGGCTCAATTCTTCAGGGATAACGGAGATGATGAAGAGGAGAGGAAGTACGTGCCTAATCTCTGTTCGAGGAGTTTCGTGTCAGCAATCAATCCTGAATTATACAAAGAGAAATTCAATGAAACTTTGCAAATCGACTCTGAGGCCAACGTCAAGAATCCCGAGAAATTCTTTGTTAAAGATTCGAACTCAAGCGTAATCGTTGGAAGCTCTAATCCTTTAGATGAGGATGAACGCAGGACCAGCATGAAGTTCCATGATAAACTGTTGAAGCCTTTCTTAGGAAAAGTGGATGTTTCCGAGGAATACGGAATGCCTTTCGATGGATATTATCAAAGACCTTACAACGATGACGACGATGGATACGAGGACTATAAATAAATATTGTTCAGATTTTTTTAAATAAATTTATATTGGAATCGTAATTTTCGTTTTAATTATAAGAATAATTACAATAAATCGAAATTTTTATAACTTTTTATTTACAATTTTGGTTTGTTAATAAATCTAAGAAAATTTATTTATAACTCTATATTTTTAACAATAATCTAGAAATGTAAACTAGTAATTAAAAAAAAAGAAAAATTGATCAAAATGTTATAATGTTAAATGAAATCTTAAATTTAATTAAAAAGAAATGATTATAGATTGTATTAAAGATGAATAAGGAAATGTGTTATAAAATCTGGCTTTAGTTATTAATTTAGATTATAAATAAATTAATTAATGAATTAAAAATTTCGTGTTCTTGATCATCTAGATTTGTTCTATATTATCACAATTTAGTATAGGAAGCGAGAACGACGATTAATAGGTGTTAATCAACTGAAGAGGTGGATGAATTCCTTGTTAATCCCTCGGATTATGCGGTTGTAGGGGGCGTAATACGACGGTCCGAAGGCTGAAATCATTTTCTTTGCTTTAGAGTTGCTGTAAGCTTCGACGATTTCGTCCGGATCCTCGTGGACCGGTTTCTCGTCGATGCTTCCGCTATTGTTATCGTTATTATTTACATTATTGTTGTTAAGCTCATCCAGATATTGGACTCCGGTGGACGAAGGGGATGATGGAGATGAAGGAACAGGTCTGTTAGAATTGGGTCTGAAGAGGCCGACAAAGCTGTTAATAATGCTACCATCGAAAGCACCCAAACCCAGAGGACCATCGTTACCTGAACCGGGCCTGAAAGGCTGGAAATTGGGACGGTTCAAGTAGTTTCCCGCTTGGGAAGCTGCGTCTTGCAACGCACCAGTCACTGACGGCACGACGTTCGATAAAGCCCCTAAATTTTTGGATAATTTGTAAACTTGTAATCGGAATTAACTGTATTTACCTCCTGCGTATTGTCCCAGGCCTGCTCCAAGCTGTCCCAAACCTCCTCCGAATTGTCCTAATCCTCCTCCGTGCTGTCCCAAACCGCCTCCGAGTCCTCCGTGTTGTCCACCCTGTCCAAACAAGTTTCCAAAGACCGGTTTATGTGGTTTGAAAGGCCTCTGCGGCCTCTGGTAATGTCCTCCTCCAGAGAACAACGGTGGTCTGTGGATGGGCTGCTGCGGTTGAGGATGAGTGTACTGTGGTTGCTGGTAATGGCCTTGACCGCCGTAGCCGCCTCCGCAATTGTAGTTGTAATTCAGGTTGACGTACTGCAGGTTGAAGAAACGGCCTTCTCCATTCGCATCCCGCCCGCACGGTCCTTGATTTTGGTAACTGGGTCTCGGACGTCGATGAAGACGTCTACCCAAATCGTCTTGATCGTAGTCTTGGCATTGGATTAAGCCCACCAGACACAGCGTCAATAAAATCTGCATAAACACAAGATGATGCATATGATCACAAGTTTCTTAAACTTAGACGAAATACACTTTCAATTTCTTATATTACATTATAATTAATTTATCTAATATTGCTCCACACTATGTGAAAAATGTTGTAATATCAATTCAATATATATTATATAATTGCTAATGACAGAGTTACTTGATTTGTGTATTATTTCATATTATAATTATTATATAAAAAAAGAAGGATTATCATATTTTATAATACTATTAAGATTTTTTAAGGGTTGAAAGTCCATTATTTTTATTCAATAGAAAAAAAATGTAATTAATACTCAAAACTTGGTAAATTATTTCGTTTTTTGTCGGCGTAAATTGGGCTAAAATGCTATTTATAGAGGTCTATCTGTACTCTAATTTTGATGCGTTTTTAATCAATGTAAATTTCAATTAAAATATCTACTCTATTATAATTGATTAGTCTCATAATGAGTATAAATAACACTATTATATAAGTAGATTGGAATCAAAGAATGAGCGAGAAGCTAAATACCACCATTCAACAATAACTTTTACTCTTGCATAACAATGTTATTATTTGATCAGGCGTTGCGTAACTTTCTCTCGGCACTTGCGTCTGGCGTCTGTTCGTTATATTTGGTGAGCGCCGCGTGGGTTTTCGCACAGCGAAATTACATAATTTCGCGGAGGAGGCTCGCTCCAAATTGCGTCCAAAGTTGAATTTCGAGCGGATCTCCTAATACGCATATGTCCCATATTATTGTTTTGCCTTCTCATTCTATATAGATTCCACCTTGCGATATTTCGGAGGTATTCCTTTTTTTTGCACGATGATACTATGACCGAGATTACACTATCATCCGGCCAAGATCGATTTGATTTACGATCATCTAAAAATACCTATCTCTATCAAAACATTAGGAGATAAGCCGAGTTAATTGTTCGCAAATGGAAGTCATCATAATCAGTGAATAGAAATAACAGTAAACACTCACCCTCGTATACATTTCAGGATAATCAACTGATGAAGATAATTATGTTACGCTTGGGATAGTTCAGGATAACCGCAGGATCACAACAACAATGAACTCGTGTGCTTTCCTCGATGGGTTTCTTCGATCGAGTGAGAGTGGTTCCAAGTCGGCAAACTAACTGGAATTACAAAACCGTCCATGGGGCAGGCCTTAAATTCGTTGCACAAACTCAATCTCGGTTATATAACTCATCTTTCTAAAATGAAAGAAAGAGAGAAGACAGCAAAACAAAAGTAATATTAATTAACATCGGTTGTTAATTCCTGCGTGTGATTCATTGTTGCGTGAATTGTTGGATTTGGTGCATTGGTTCACTTGGTCATAGCGTTCGGTTAAGTGTAATGCAGACAAATCTGTTACGGGCAATGTGGGTCATTCGGAAATGCCGGTGTCGAGATTTAAGAGAAAGACTTTTCGGATTTTCCCGACTTGCAACACATCTCTTTCGCTGGGCGAGGTCGCATAAAATATTGGTTTCGCACTTTACGAGCATATGTACTTTTTTTCTAAAAAAAACAACTTTGACTAAATCCTGTTGTCAATAATTTTAATCATTTAGTAAAAACTTTATTATATTTTCATTGAAATAAATTTTTAAAATTTATAAAAAAAAATATGTTTTCATTACAATAATTTATAAAGCTTTTAAAAGAGAAGAAGTGTATAATACTTATTTTTTTAAATAATTTTCGAAAAATGGACCTTTGTACCAAATTGTGACCAATTAATAAGCTTAGAAAATTGAAAATACTTTCAAAATTAGTTATTCAAAGTTACTCATTCTTAATACAAGAGGCTACTGACTGCAGTCTTTCTGTCATTTCTATGTGTTTTATAATCTTTTTGGATATTTTCAAAATACACGGTTAAGCTGATACTAAATAAAATACTGCATAATTCTTTATTAAAATATTCTCAAACTAGATTTATAATTACTTTTTTCCAAAAATTATGATTTTCATAACTAATCTTCTTTAAATAGTTAATTAAAGAATATTAAGGATTAAAACATTGCTAATTGATCAGTTTTACGATATTTATCTTAAGTAATTATTGACTAAATACTTCTTATGAAATTTTTGACAGTGACAGATAAATTGTCACAATATTATATTGACATACGTAATCTTTGATTTTGGAAATACCATTAATAGTTAAGTTAAGTTTAGTTAGTGAGTCAAAAAAGAGTGGATCAATGAAAATTCTTATTTAAAAAAAAACTGAAATTTATTTTCTTTTGTTTTAATAAATACATACTTAATAAATCATAGTGTTTGTACAAAATAGAAATAATCGATGATAGTTCACTAATTCATTGAATTAAACATCACAAAAATTCGTTCCAAAAATAATAAGCATCTTCTATATAGATTTCTTCTATTTCTTGTTGAAGAAACCTGGACCACCGTAGCCTGCGTATCCTCCGTATCCGTTGTAACCTCCTCCGTATCCTGGTTGAACTCCAACGCTTCCCAATCCTCCACCTAATCCTCCTCCGACACCACCAGCATATCCGGACCCATAGCCTCCAGCCAAACCACCGCCTCCAATACCGACTCCACTTCCGTATCCGGCACCAGCTCCAGCGTATCCGCTTCCGTATCCACTTCCGTATCCACCTCCGTATCCGCCGCCTCCTCCTAAGGTGTTACCAAGTCCGCCGTATCCACCGGCTCCGCCCAAGCTACTTCCAATACCGTTGTACCCAGCGCCTCCTAAAGAACCTCCGATTCCGTTATAACCGGAACCGGTGTTGTAGCTGGGACGGTAGGAACCAACTCCCTTGTTTCCATAGTAACCGCTTCCGGAAGTCGAAGGCCTGTATCCGTTGTATCCAGGGCGATTGTAAGTGGGTCTGTAGGCGCCGCTGCTGCTACCTGTCATTCGCGAAGCAAAGTCAAATTAGATTATGCAATGGTTAGGGAATTGACGATAATGAAACTGAAGGATTTGTGCAAATAGTGAATAACCTGGCCTAAAAGGTGCATAAGCTGGTGGTCTGTACGGAATGTTGTAACCGCCCTCATAGCCGTCCCTATAACCACCTCCGTATCCAGGATACCCACCGCCGTATCCTGCGGATCCACCGTAACCGGAGGACCCGCCGTAACCAGCGGATGCACCGTATCCTCCTGCACCTCCAGAAGCTCCACTGTAGTAGCCTCCGTTGTCATTTCCTGTGTACAGGCCGTATCCACCGCAAACGGCGCTACCAACCAATCCACATACCAACAAAATCTGAAAAAAAAATATATAAATTACTTTAGCTATTTAAATGCATCTAAATGAAACAATTTACCAGTTGCAAATCTTCAAGTATTCCCAATAATTACATAATACAAAAACTTATTAGCGTTACCGAACAACTTCTGTATAAATTAACGACATTCTACCAAATTAAAACGGTTCATCCATTAATGTTGTTAAAATAACTTCTAAGTAAAAGTTCAGTTTACCAGTTGCAAATCTTCAAATAATCTCCTAATAATATACAGAATATAAAATCTTTTTAATATTATCGAACAATTTCTGTATTAATTAATGACTTTCCATAAAAGTTAAATTTAAAAAACTAATTCAATTTATTAAATGAATCTAAATAAAATCATTTCACTAAAAATGCAGTTTACCAGCTGTAAATCTTCAAGTGTTCCCAATAATTACGTAGAATATAATCTACTTAATATTACCTAATAATTTCTGTATACATTATTAACTTTCTATCAAAGTAAATGGTTCATTAACAAAAAGTTCAATCTTCCAGTTGTAAGTCTTCAAAGTATTACACGTATTGAAATAACTTTTTTCTCCTAACAATAAAGCATATAAATCATACAAACAACCTTACTTTAGTAAACGCATTATACAATTACGATATCTTTAATTACATATAAAATATCAATAAATATCAAGTAACAAGTTTTGTACTTACAATCAAAGATTATATAACGCCTATGAGTGAGACGAAAAAATGAAGCTGAAAACAATATCTGCTACTACTAATTGCTATTTTCCAATAAACGTTTCGTGCATTTTCACACCACTCTAATTAGCGTCAATTAGATAAGACATTAAAAATAATTTGCACCTGAATTGCCACATTTTAAAAGCGATTCCACAAAAATAACACTATTTTGAAAGGTATTTCTATAATATTGTTATTCAACACATATTACATTTTCCAATCGTTATAAATGTATAAAGAAATGAGATAAAGTAACGATTCTTTCTTAAGAAACATTCTTTTACGACAGCGATTTTTTAAGGAAACTAAATTTTATAGCAAACTGTAAATATAAACACACTTGTTTCATTCAGATAAGTTTATTACTTTTGTGTGAATTTCTATTTATCAATATTGCAATAAAAGTTCAGACGGAATTAATATATTGGATTAAGTTAAAAGCTATAGTAATCTTTGTTTATTATATTACCAATCTCAATGTATTTTTAGTAAATTAAAAAAAAAAGTGATGTTATGATTACTACTGTATATTAGAGACTTTAATCTAAGCCATTTATGTTTTAGCTGATAAATTTAGAATATCCAAAATGACAATATGAAAGTTATATTTTAAATAAATGACGAGTATGTAAATATACATAAATGAACACTAAATGAATACATTAATGACCATTTCGTAATTCCCATTATATCAAAAGTTTCTCAACAGAGACTCCTTCTAATGTAATCATAAAATGTTGATAAAGCTAACAAATTTTCGAGTAATGCATCAAAATTTCCAAAAAATATTGAAAAATATTTGCAAAATAAAAACTTGGCATTAAAATTTTGAAGAATACGAAAGCAATAACAGTTATTCCAATATTCTAACACTTAATACATTGTATAACCATACAGAGATGATTCACATAATTAAAATTGGAATACGAGGCCCTTGATGTAGAGTTTAATGAAAATGCAAATTATGATTTTCCTGCCGACTGCAATAAACAATTTTCCCATGTTTTTCCATCCTGTTAATAGGCGTGAGTCAGGAGATGCAAATCTCCGAGGGACAAAAAAAAGTATAGAAAACCGCACTCGTAATAATTGTAAATCGAAACAAGTCGACCAATTAAAAAGCTGCTGGTCTTGAACTGTTGTTGGAGCATTAAAATCAAATTGCAAATGGAGGCCTGCAAATTGGTCGTAATTGGGATGGCAGGGATTGATGCAATCTCTATTAGAGAACCCAGTTCAGTGTTATTCCTCTGGAGGACAAAAAATATGTAAGCTTTAATTGATCGAAGTTCAGTAACGTTTTTAATTAAAGTGCAGCAAAAGTTATTGATTGTTATTAAAAATAGAATATGTTCATAGTAACTGTATTTGACAATTGATCAAGTAATTACTTAAAGTGAATGTTAACCAGAACCACCAATCCATAAAACGCGTTACTATACTGTTTTAAGGTAATTCATTATTATAAATAATCATTGATTAACTTACTATACATAACTAACTATATTTTGTTTGTTTCGTATTTACTTCTGCATTCATCAACTATATAATATATTTATGTAGTAAGTAATATATATGAAAATTGGAGATTTTAAGTAATCAAATCTCTATTTATGTACTTTATTAAATGTTTTTAATAAACAGATTTAAATCATATCAAGAAACATAATGTTCTCGTATTTATATTTTACTAATTAAAATTTAATATTGAAGATTACAAGAAAATAAATATTGGTTATCAAAATTAAACTATTTCAACAAAAATAATTAATTGTAAATTGTAAATATTGGCTTTGTTTTTAATAGAAATTAAGTTTTTCAAAACTATATACAAAAATTTCAAAAATATTTATGTGCAATTTAAATTATTTTGTAACTTATATAGATTTTAAATATCATATTTGTAAATGTAATTCATAAATTAGTATTAATAACATATAAAACTTAACTTTGTTACCATGGTTAACAAAATTAACAAACTATAAACAAAAGTTTTAATAAATACTCACCGAGAAGATCATCTTCCTGATTGAACACAACAGAATTAAAGAATAGCAAATGGATTTAACCTATTTTTCGGTTTGGGTTTGTCTTGAGCATTGGCTTGCAAATTTTCGTCGTTTTGCATTTATATACGAACGGCCGTAGCCTTGCCCGTCTCCCACTTTGCCAGCAAGTTTAGCAATATCTCTTGTACAGATTCACGTACACATACGCACTTCAAAAACTTCACTTTTACCCGTGTTTACTTGACACAGGTGTCAAAGTGCGTTTCTCCTTTTCTCCCTCAATGACAGATACATAAGTGGAATCCTTGTCTTCCTCAATATTTGTTAAAAGTTACACATCTCCGTTTCGGATGTGTGAATGTTAGCTCAACGAAAGATAACAAAGAGACGTATTCATTGCATTTAGATGATTGGTTTCCATTACATAACACTTAATTGTACATCTTAACCATCAATTAATACTTGGAATATATCAACGATTTATTAATAACGTAGTTGAAATTGACTTGTTAATGGTCATGTTTTGTTACATTTGCATGTTCCAGTATTGTGCAAATCCCTTATATAATGTATTTAGTCAATATTTAAGGAATGATTCACTACTTAAGTAAGTAATTCTGATTTTACTTTAATTACAATCAAAAATTCTTGTGACCCACAAAAGAAAATTTAAAAATTAATTAACTAGACATGACAACCTAACAACCACTTATGTAACAAAGCAATATTTACCTTATCATATAAGTAATTCTGACTAATCTTAAGTAATTTGAAAAGAAACACTACAATAACATCAATTTATTAAAAACAATTTGATTGAATAATTTGTGTAACTTTTTAATACAAGTGTTTATACTCAATGTATTATGAATGATTCATAGCTTAAATTTGGAAATATACTTTTACTTTCATTACAGTTGATAAGAAAAGGAAACAAAAATTATGTTAATGTTTGAAGAACACTTGCAATTGAATTTAATGAGAAATTATCTTAATTTTAAATTTTCTTAATATTTACTTATCAATAAAATTGAATGAAAACTAAATTAGAGTTGTAAACACTTATTGCAACAACAATCACAAAAATATATATAAACTCAATATAATAGTAATAAAGAAATACAAACAAGAAGGACTATAAACCATAGGTTTTCCTGCCATTATATACTATTTTCTTAATAATTTAATACACCCATACCTCGTTATACGTCCGTTCTTTATACGGCATTTCGCTATAACGGCCCTCTACAATTAAGGCAAGTTTTCGATTTACGGCCTAACATGTTTCGCTATAACGGCAAAAACAACTTTTTTCGATGTCGATATATACATATTGCCAATCTTGCGCAAGCGCAATAATTGATTCGTTATACGGCTTTTCGCTTTGCGGCCAAGTTTCGTTGAACATATCTAGGCCGTAATGCGAGGTATAATACAAGGGCGTATAATACATTTTATACGAACATAATAATAAATAAAAAGTTAAAATAAGTTTAAAATTTCAAATTAAATAAACTCAAAGAATATCATCAACATCAACAACCTTCCAAATTGTAGACAACAATAAAGTAATTCACTCTAAACTACATTATAATTATGAGATTATAGCAATAGTCCTAAGGTTAATTTTAATTCATTGAAATTTCAATATAATTCACGACCTTAATGTTACACATTTCAAGTTCAAGTTTATTAGATTTGCATCACATCCGATTTCCTGTCAGCAACTCTATTTAATAATTTTGGCAATGAATCATTCGTTGCATTTTTTTTTCTCTTCCAATTACACTTTAATTATTAACTTGAAATAATATGAATGTATAACTCTATTTTCTCTATTCCGTCGATAATGGAACGAAGAATTCGAAGACTTCTACGGCCGAGGTTCTTTCCACCAGACCGTAAACTTGTTAAAAAGGATGAAATCCATCCTTGGTACACCATGCGTGTACTCGAAGTACACAATTTAAGGCGATAAATCCTCTGGATCCGTTAACAATAATGAAATTTGAGACGAAGAGGAAGGTAAAAAATGGTTAATTTGTAACAGAAGTATCAGGCGCGACTGACACGTTTCGTGGCCTCTGGAATATTAAGAATCATGTACTTGTTTCAAGTTGACACTAAATTAATTAAATTACACGGTACAACCGAGTCATGTTAAAAACAGAATTTAACACCTCACAATTATAATATTTATGAAAACAGAATTTAACAAAAAAAAACGTGTTGGAAATACCCAAGGCTTTTTTTTAAATGAGTATCAGAAATATTTTAAAATTATATTATTTCTAAAATTCAAATTTAATTAGTTTGTTCTTTATTATTTTTTTGTTAAAAACATACCTTATTTTAGTTTACTATTTTAGTTACAGTTCTTGTTATTGTTTTTATATTTGTTTACTTCTTTTGTTTATAAAAGTTAAGCGTATTATAGGTTATACCAACTTTGATTGTAATAATGAACTAGTAAAATTACTAAATCTCTAACTATTACCATTCTATATAAACAACTGTGGTCGTTAGCCTTAACAAGTGTAAGTAAACAATACACGTTTCATTGATATTCGTGTTGATTGAATCCGATTTGTTTGTCTTCCTAAAATTGGATTTTGCATTTTGAATGAAACGATTGCAAATCGGAATGGGAAATGATGTCAAGGTGGGCGTAATTACATTACTATATTATACCTCCACTATTGGCCATGCCAATTAAATGCCGGATGCTAAAATTATGCTGTCTCTAAAACTGTAATAGCTTCAAATCCAGAAACGATATCTTCGTAAACATTCATTATCTAATTTGTTCTAATAACCAATAGTACTGCACATGCAATTTATTTGTATTACACATCACAGAAACAACAAATATCAATGTTGGTAATGTTAACACTAAATGTATCAAAATATTACAAAAAAAACAAACAAAATATTATCTTTTAATTACTGAATTTATTATCTTTATTATTATGTATTTCTATGATATTTGAAGTTATATTGCAATAAATTAATAATAATAGCACTTATTAAAATAAGTACCAAAAAATAAACTCAATAGAATAAAAATTAAGAAATACCAAGAAAAGAAATGTAATTTTCTGAGTTTAATAACGTATTTTTGTTCATTAATATATTCAATTTAGAAACTTTTAATGAAATATAACTGCAATTAAGAACTTCTATTATTTTTTTCTACTATTTTCTATTTAGAATTACTTAAAGGATTAAGGTTCAAGCTATAGGCTCTTGCCAATAAAACATTGTTAATCTTTATCTTATCTGTTACATGACCAAAATAATGTGAAAAAAACGTATTCAAATTATACAAAAACATGAATTCTATAAAAAAATAAGGCATATCACTAAGTGTGTTCCATAGTGTTGGTTAGCTAATGTATGCTTGACAAAATCAGCATGTTCTTCAAAAATACACGAATCATGCAATATGTGGCTGGATATGCAGGTAATTTTGATATTTTAACGTTAACTTAACTTTCAATTTCATATTATTCATATGGATTTGGTAAAATAATTGAATCCTTTTTCGTTTCGTTCGTTTTTCTCTTTATAAACAAGAATTTCTGTTGAATGAAATGTTTGTAAATCATTGAAGACGTTTATAAATCATTGCGATTTATTCAACCGTATGAATGGAAAATGTGTTTTCGGAATGGAAATAATGGAAGGAAAAGCTTACCTAATTAGTCTTATCGATTTGACGCACAATTAAACATAATTAAAAAAAACTGTATTACCATAGAAACAAAAGATAAGATTAACGCTCATATTTTACAGACAATTGAACATCATTTATCAATTATTATTTTGTAACAATCAACAACAAAACATCAACGAAACTAAAAAAAGTGTCATTTTATAACGTCAATATTGTAAGTGACTATTGGTTATGACTGTTACTAAAAAAACTGTCAAATATATTAGTTCAATATTGATAATCTTTTACAGCAACAAAATAACCTCTTATAAAACTGATTTTTTTTGCTGATAACTAACAAACCGTTGACCACACTAAGATGCCAATATGTTCATCTGAAAGGCGAGACTTTTGCCTTCAATTTGAGCTATAAATGGTGTATGTGCATTGAGTAATAATCGAGTTATCAACGAAAAACGTAGTGTTTTTTTTTCTTCTAAAAGCAAAGCAACTTGAAAATTATGTATTTCGTATGTAAAAACTGGAAATTGGTGTTTTGTTTATTTGAAAATTGAATGAAAGTATGTGTTTGGTATGTAAATACTGAAAAATTGGTGTTTTATATATTTGAAAATTGAATCAATTGGTATAGTTTTAGTGTACATGTCTTTAGCTTTTTAATCTTTCTATGAAATTAGACAACAAATTATTTAAAAAATGAACTCAAAAAACAATTGAAAATGCCTCAAATATGAGACTGAATATTAAAATGTGATAACGTGATTAGAATAATAATGTTATTTTTTTCAAAATTATAGAACTTTACTTTGTGATTTACATATTAAATTGTAACAAATTTTCATAACAATACTCGTTCTCATTTATTAATGCAAATAAATGACAATAAAACATACATTCTATTTGAAATAATGATCACATCATCATAATTGTATACTTTTGAGATGTAGATCAAGGAAAGATGCGTTTCATTGTAATGATATACTTCATAAATGTAAACACCAGGTTACTCTAAGTTATTTGTTATCGATACATACCTGAGATAAGATTCAGAATAGTGCGGATTTTTATTGAAAATCGTGTAATCATCTTATGTTTTTTTTCCTAATTATTAACAATGATATTACTTATCATAAATAATACTTTACACTGGAATTCGAATGAAAATTTTTGAACAGGGTTCAATGTAAATATTAGTAATAATAGAAAATAATATCTATATAATTACATATAAATGCTGTATACAAAAATTGTTATAGTTAATTTAATTTGTTTAATTTCAGCATGCTTGTCTTTATCTTCTGCAACAATTTACATGACGTGGTCTTCTCCAAGTCTTCCGATTTTGGTTGGAGAGGATTCTCCATTAGGTTCACCAATGGACGTCGTAAGTTGTAGCAAAAAGTATTAAGAATAATTGTGCAATCAGTGTTGTTGTAGGAAGATGCCTCTTGGATGGTTTCCATCTTTATTTTGGCAGGTTTATTGGCATCGCCGCTAGTGGCTTACCTTCTGGATAAAATTGGGCGCAAGAAGACGCTCCTTCTTTCAGCATTTTTCACATTTCTACCTTGGTTCATGATCATCTTCGCAAACGCTGTTTGGAACCTTTACATCGCCAGAGTGCTTGGCGGAATTGGTTATGCAATGTCTCAATCAGTAAGCCATTGCATTGTTAACAGTTTATCATAATAATAGTGTGCTTTAGGGTTCTCTTATTTATATTGCAGAAATCGCTGATAAAGATATTAGAGGAGGATTGGCGGTACTCACAAATGCCCTGAAACTCTTCATTGGTTTTTTGATCCTATCTGCGGGTCCATTCGTATCGTACACGGTGCTTGGTATTATCTGCGCCGTCCTCCCTCTGACCTTCTTTCTCATCTTCATTTCGATGCCGGAATCTCCCTATTATTTGATGCAAATCGGGAGACGCGAGGATGCGAGGAATGCCTTGATCAAATTCCAACCAGCAGGAGTGGATGATAAAAGCTTGGAACAAAGGTTGGACGAGATTGCCGATTCGGTGTATTCCGATATGGAGAATAAAATGGGATACAAGGAATTCTTCACGAACAAGGATTACAGGTCCAGCATTTTGATCATGGCTGGTGTCAACACCTTCCAACAGCTGAGCGGTTTCATAGCTATCGAGTCTTACCTGCAAACAATTATAGAATCTTCGAGCAGCATTATATCAGGTCAATATTCGAGCATAATATTTGGGGCCATCCGGATACCTGGTGCGATGGTTTCCTCTCTGATTATAGATCGTTTAGGAAGGAAGCCTGTTCTGCTGCTATCTTTCGGATTATGTGGTGTGTCTATGCTCACTGAAGGCACTTACTTCTACCTGCAGGATTTCGCCCATGCCAATGTAGACGTCGTGTCCTGGCTACCCACCACCGGGATCGTTCTATTCCTGATTGGCGAATCCTTCGGTTTGGTGGAAGTACCCTTTCTGCTGATGGGAGAATTGTTTCCCATTAACATCAAAGGTGTGGCTGTCACAACTTGCACTTGCTACAGCGGTATTCTGGCCTTCACCATCTCCAAGATCTTCAGCCCAATCAGCGTCGCTTGGGGCTACTACACGATATTCTGGATCTTCACCTTCGGGTGCATCGCTGGGTGCGTTTTCATTTACACGATGGTCCCCGAAACCAAAGGAAAAACCTTCGAGGAGATCCAGCGCAAACTGTAAAAGAACTCTGATGACAATCAATAAATCCCGGTTTAATGTTTACCCACATTTTTTTTTTATTTGCTTCTCATCATCGTTTTGTCAATCATGCACCGTAATCTCATCCATTCATTATCTAATTTATAGGAGATCTCTATCCTTTATCAATTTGCACTCAACGTATGCTAATAGCGTTACACATTTCTTTTTGGGACTCGATTATCTTACACTAATCTAATCAATTCTCCTGAAACCATATAAATGTTAGTTGGACGGTAGTTTCATGCTCATTCGGTGATCTTCGCCATGGGCTTCCAAATAAAAAACACCAGGTACATGCAGTACGTCGCTGCTTTGGCAGGTAATCAATAGAACGATAATAGCAACAGCATCAGTAACTTCAACATATATTACAGCGACTATATCTATATCCGCTGGTTCCATGTATATTTCGTGGTCATCTCCAGCAGATAAGAGTCTTCAAAATGCAGAATCATCATTGGAAGAACCTATTGTTGGTGTAAGTTGCTTAAAATTAATAGATGCATTTATAAAATTGATCATTTAAATTATTATTTGTTAAGTGAAAGTGTGTATTTTCAAATTAACAAAAGTGATGTACGGGTTTTTAGGAAGAATTGTCTTGGTTAAAATCAATTTATTTGCTCGCTGGATTACCCATATCTCCATTGGTGGCTTACCTCTTGGATAAGATTGGACGCAAATGGACCTTAATGCTGGGTGGCGTTCTTCTGTTCTTCCCTTGGTTCCTCATCATATTTGCCACGCAATCCTGGATGGTATTTCTGGGACGATTCCTAGGAGGATGCGGCTATGGATTAGTAGTAAACGTAAGTCTAATCCTCAAGAACAAAGGTTCTTAAATTGTGATCTGAAAATATAAAAAATGATATCAAACAGTTTAAGAAGTATTTGAGATCTGCAAAACAAAGTTGTTTATGAAAATCTGCTTTTAATGATAAAATAATATCATAATATTTTCAGGGATGTTCCATTTATAATGGTGAAATCGCTGATAGCGATATCCGCGGTAAATTGGGAACCAGTTTCAATTTGATGAAACTCGTTGGTAACATGCTGGTACTCGGTGCTGGACCATTCATCTCCTATGAAGCTTTGGGTGCCATCTGCGCAGTGGTTCCAATCATATTCCTGGTTGTTTTCTTCTTCTTGCCCGAATCTCCATTCTATCTCGTCCGTTGCGGCAAAATGGAAGAAGCCAAATCCGTCCTCTACAGATTATCAGCGCAGAACGTGGGAGATATCGAAATCGAGAAGAAGCTGCAAAAGATCAGCGACATCGTGAAGTCCGACATGGAGAACAAAATGAGCTTCAAGGAATTCATCACGAGGAAGGAGTACAGGAAGATTATCTTCATTATATTCGGAGTGAAGACGTTACAGCAGATGGCTGGAAACGCCGCAATCGAGGGTTACATGCAACAGATCATCGAAAGTACTGGAAGCAGTATTTCATCGGACATTTCAAGTATCATCTTCGGAGCCGTCCAATTCCCAGCAAGTAAATATTTGTTCAGCAAAAAGTTAAAGAAAAATTAATGAATCGTTCAATCTCAACAGCAATTCTGTCATCGCTTGTTGTCGATAAAATGGGGAGGAAACCGATGCTTCTGATCTCCGCTTTGCTCTGTGCTCTTGCACTTATCGGAGAGGGTATTTACTTCTACCTACAAAACTACCTCATGGAGGATGTTTCAGCGCTATCCTGGCTCCCAACTACGGGAATAGTAGTCTTCTTGGTCTCTAGTACTTTTGGAGTGTTAAATCTGCCTTACGTGCTGCTCGGTGAGCTATTCCCAACAAACATCAAGGGAATAGCCGTCACAACCGCCACTTTCTACGGTTTTCTGCTCGCCTTCATCGTCACGAAGATCTTCGAGCCTATAAAACAAGCCTGGGGTTTCTATACCATCTTCTGGATATTCGCAGGATTCTGCATAGCTGGCGCTCTCTTTGTTCTCTTCTTTTTACCAGAGACCAAAGGAAAGAATTTCGATGAGATCCAAGCCAAGATCAACCACGGAAAGCATTGGAGGGATCATATGGAATCTAAAAATGAAACACAAGCGAAAAAGAATAATGAAACCGAGACAAAACAGGAGGAAAAATATTGAAAGGCACGATAATCCTGTTGAAAACCATATTATGTTAATATTTTCCTAAATGTATTATATTAATACCCAGTTAACAGTAATTATGTTATGTTTTCATTTAATTAGCAAATATTTTTTTAATTTATATTTTGTTATGACTATTTTATGTGATCATATTTTTATATGTAATGAGTATTATCATAATATAAGCAACTTAAGCAAATAATATAAGCAAATTATGTACAATGTTTGTTATTATTTTTATGCTGAAGTTTTCTTTTCATAAAATTGCAGATTACTTTTGTATACATTAGATCGTATTGTAATTTATCTCATAACGTAACGGACTCCATATCGTATTAATGCTGAGTCCACAAAAGTCGTCACTGGTGTAGACACGATTTACAAAGTTTATATTTGAGCTTGAATTTACATTCATTTGGTAAAAAATATATTTCTTTATATTTTATTTATAAAAGGTAACTGAATACAATACATAATTAATTCAAAACTTATTTCAATTTAATACAGAATTCAGAATGTTTACAAATATTGCTCTTAAAGTCAATGAATAAAATATTTTATTATTTATATAGATTAATTTTGTGATGTAAATATGTTCTTTTCTAAATATTGCGTCCTTATATCTAGCACCCTTACGGTCTTATTGGCCACAAATATGTTCAATTCTTTGAATAATACTAGAAACTCCATCTAGTTATAGCAACTAGACATAGCATTCAAAATGATTTCAAACTATCCAATAAGAAGATTAGACTCCAATTATTTGGAAAGGTTTTTTTATGGTCCTAACGGAAAAAAAATCATATTTATTTGATTTGTAAATAAAAATAGGCTATTGTATTCCAGAAACATATGCAAAACAACAGTTTGCAACGGTTCACGATGGAAAAACGCAAATCCCAACTGGTTTCCAACTTCAACAAATTGGAATTAGAGTGTTCAACATTGATTCGTGTGATACACGTCCTTCTCCAAAAGGTAAGTACATCATTTTACAGATTCGTGTGTTTTAATTGAAGATTTTTGTTGAAGAATTCGGACGCCGTTCAGCAAGTAACATGCATGGGGGCAGAAGAGCTTATGTTGAAGAAAAACTTTTTCCTGAAAGTATTTCAGGATGTATCCAATAACATTCAGAAAGTGCTGGCTATGAATGTTGAGCTGGAAATATACTCCGAGGATGATGATGTCCCGCCAGATAGCTCAGTGCTTGCTCTTGACTATAATACTGTCTCAGTGAGAACTGATGATGTTTCTCTTCAGAAAATTAACGACGCCAAATTGGTGAAGAAAGCAATCGAGCAGCAGAAGACACTCACATTAATACCTGATTTAATGCTGAAAGTAGCCAATAGCAATACCACATCAGTGGATAGTGACTTGAAAAGCAATCCTCGTATACAGGAATTATCAGATGTTGAAGAATTGCCTACGAAAGGTTCAATTAATTGAAGCATTGTACATTTAAGTTATTTAACCATTTTTTTTTCAATCTTCAGAAATTCAGAATGCTATAGCCCCAAAATGCAATGATCAATGCCTTTTGAGTATTTACTCCAGCCCATCACATTTTTATATTAATTTGTGTAACGCAGAAACATCTATTATAGATTTGTAAGTGCCTCTCAATATTTTGAATTATCACTTTTAAACCAATACATTTTAGTTTGGCTAATCAGTTGACTGAACTAGGTAACTCAAACACTAGGAAATTTTCTAGCAAACATGAAGCTCGTGAGAGGATTACAAAATACTGCATGGCTTATTGTGAGAGCTGGAAGAGTTGGTACCGTGCTGAAATTGTGGATTGGCTAGATGTGTGTTTATTTATCTATTGCATTTTTATAAGTATAAATCAACTTTTTATTTGCAGATGTACAAGGGAGACATGGTTAGTATCATGTTAATTGATTATGGTGAATTGAAGCAGGCACATTGTGCAGATATCCAACCATTGCCTTTAACATTCTACAAGTATCCAAAACTTGCAGTGAAATGTCATTTTGCTTATGTAACTAGTACCTGCTAAACCATTTCACGAGTTTTAATACAGTTACTTTTAGCTGTATCCTCCGGATTCGACACCCAATAATGTACTGAGAAGGTGGCCAAAGAAATCCTTTGCAGTATTGGAGAAGGCATCAACTAATAAAATGTACCTTCTGACTTACGTGGAAAAAATGGGGTAGCTGAATTAATATTTATTGATCATTTTATAACTACTAAATATTTAGCGATTCTTATGGGATTGATCTGATTGAGAGCGACAATATGACGGACGATTCATTGGGCCAGAGAATGTTGAATTTGAAATTAGCTGTTGAGATCATTCCGGCATCGAAACTTTCTACAAACCCGGGCCAGTCCAGCTTCATTCGCAAACAGATCGAAAAGGCTCAAAGTGGAAAATGAGATTATGTTTGAGCGCAATTGGTAAATTGATTACGTTTTAGGTAATGATGGAATTACCAATGTTGAGGAGTTCGACTCCATGGAAAAAGCAGTTGCTGGCTACGAAGCCACAGATGAAAAGAGGATTTGTAGATTCACCAGTAATGGAACTTGCTTTAAGGTTGACTGTAAATTGGAGCACACCGAGTTGCGAAAAGGTATTTGTATTTAAACTTCTTTTGGGCGAAATAGCTGAATTTATATTATTTTCAGATGGAATTACAACGGACAAAAAGAAAGTATTTACGGGTGATGTTACATCAATTCGGTTTCCGCAAGTCGGCGAAATCGTAGACATTAAGATCACTTATATTGTTTCGCTGAAAACATTTTACGCACATCTCCAACCGCAAGATGAGAATTGTAAGAATTCTTACTTAAAACGAAATTAACATAATGAGTGTTTTGTAATTTTACTAAATATTCTTAGCGGATCGATTGAATCATTTAATTATGAGCATGAACGACCCAGAGAGAATTAAGACGTACGAAAAATTCGGTATACTTCCTGCCAGTGGGGAAATGGTTTTAGCCAAGTATTGGAACAATAAATGGTACAGGTGTTTAGTAAAGTCCGTGGATTCAGTAACTGAAACTTTGGAACCACAAATCTTGGTAACTATATTAACACTTTCCTTTAATTTCAAATCTCCAATGTCTATACTTTTAGGTTTTCTTTGTCGATTTTGGGGACGTCATGAGTGTTCCTTTAAGCAATATTCGAGAGATGCTTGAAGAATTCATGAACTTACCGTTTCAGGTAATTCATTTATAATCTTATTACGTAAATTATAATTACATACATCAATTAACACTTGAAAATATTCTAATTCTTATCCAATTTACAACAGGCAGTGAAATGTAACTTGGCTTACATTAAACCTTTAAAGACAATGCCAAATGATTGGTGCAAAAGATATATGGAATCCAATTATCTTTCTAAACTTCTTCAAGCAGAAATCATGTAAGAATACATCATAACTGTTAATCTTGTAATATTCAAGAGAAAACTTTCAGATATGCTGGTGCTGACGTTTTAGAAGTTATAGTTTTTGAATCGGGAATGAATATAGGAACTGATCTCGTGGTTAACGAGCTGGCTGAGATACAAACGGAACTTCTGTTACCAGCACAGGATGAATCCATATTTTTGGAATAATCCAAACAACATATACAATTGAATTAAATGTGTATTTGATTACTTTATTTAGCAAACAACTGTGTTTTACATTGGATTTTCTTCAATTAATTATTTTGAATTCTGTACTAGAATGTATAACTACAGAGAAATTAGTTAATCTTTTCCAGTAGATTAGTGGTATTTGTAGTTCCTGTGCTTCTCTGAAAATTATACAAAAAAGTTGGTTATATATCAAAGTGAGTCTCAGATGATTATGCAACTCACTCAATTTGGAATAGTTGATGGCATAGAAGAAGACCATTGAAGCAGTGATGAATTGGAAGAATGGAGCAATTCCAGCCCTCTTCGGTTGCAAGTACTTGTGTTGCCATCTCCAGTAAGCACGGCTGAACGCGCCAGCAATACCGGATGGGGTCTTGTTTCTACGGCCGATCCATTCTCCCAATTGGCTCAGCTTCACCTGGCCGAATGGGGTGTCCGCTGAAATTTTCAAAGGAAAAAAATTACTTATTGGAATCCAATTCGATTATATAATATGATGATGGGGTGTATGAGCATGTGCAATGTATTGATCGATTCCTATTGGATTGAAGTTCTTCGGTTATGTGAAGAATTGGCGATTCTTGCAGTGCTTACTCTGTACTTACGTTTTCCGTAAAAACGGGCCGGATCATAAGGTCCGTGGACTTTTGGATTGTATTCAGCAGGATAATCGCCGAACGCCATTTTTCCAACTGATGTAACCAGATGACAGCAGTCCTGGAAGATATAGGTCGATGGTGCTGCTCCGATTGCACTGCCATCTATAGGTTTCTAAACAATTCAGTAAATCATTAGTAATTAGTTAATATCAGTTAAATTTGTTACATTAATTTAGTATAATAAACTTCAATTAGTTAATATAAATAATTATGTTATTGATGCGTCAATAATTAAATATATACTACATGATGTTTTGGTTGCATATAATTTAAAAGCATGGGTGTATAAACCAAAATGTCAGTTACATAGGTTCAAAAAGTAAACAAGTGGTTGTGTATTCCAACGAAAACTATATAATTTATGACTTAAAATGATTCGGTTATTACAATTTTCTATTAGCATTTACTTGGTGTTCGCGTTCGAAGAGATCCTAGCCAAAGGAGAACTTTCCAATGAAATGCTGGAGCAAGGAAAAATGCAGTACCAGGTATGATTATTTAAATCAAGATGAATAAAACAATCTATTTAAAATATTCCTGTTTTTAGTTGTTACAAGAAAGAGGAGCTCTTCCAAAATTTGGGCTGTGCTGGAAACAGGCTGTGGAGCACATAGATGAGGGCTGCAGACATTTGTCAGAGGAGACCCAAAGTGAAATATCCTTGTATCTAACCAATTGTTTCTTGGAAATGTCTGGACATGTAACTTACAACTGTGAGGAGAGCAAAAAACCGAACGTGAGAGCAATCTGCATCAACAGCATGTCTGATAGGGCATTCAACGTGTACACAGAGTTCTATTCGCATACACAAAACATGTGCTGGTTCCTGAGGGGTCAAATTTGGCATGAGACAATCTCAGAGAACACACAGAAAGTTGGTAAACAGTTGGAACACTCTGCTAGGAATCAGAAGGATCTGTTGTCGGGTCAAAAGGAGAGCTTGGAAATGCAGCAGAAGCTGATTGAGTATGGAAAGGATCTGGAAAATATCATGGGGACTTTCTTGAGTTCAGCAAAGAAACATCAGGAGCTGCTGTTGGTTATGAGTGATAGTTTGAATGGGCTGCAGTCTTGGCTGCTTGGCGAGGTGTCCTGGTGGGATTCTATATTTTTTTACGTGACTGCCTTGATTGTAGCAACGATTTTCACCTCTAGTAAACACACATCTAACGCCAAATTGCCGCTGCTGTTTTTGGTAGCGATTAGTATATTAACTGAACGTTCTTTCATCAATTTTTTCTATAGTACCTTTATTAGTGATTTCATGCAAACACAAATTGATTACTATTCCTACGTTTGGTATTTCAGGTATTCGTTCATTGTTGTATTCATAATTATACTCTTCGTGAGTATGTACAAGTTTAAGGATTATACTGTAGAGAATAACACTTTATTAGTGAAGTTAGATAGCAATATGTTAAAAATCTTAGAATGCGTTTCTAGTGATACTAGCAATTTGAACAATCGCTTACTAGACACACCAATTAACAGCGATAAGTTTCTCAATAATTGTTACAGATCTAAAGATGCTCTGAACGCTGTCAGTGACTATTTAAATAAGTTCTCCAATAGAAGTCTTTCCACTTCATCATGTTCCTACGTACAAACAAATTTAAATAATTCCAACGAGAATTATTATACAACAAAAAACACGGAAAGCGTTTATAAACCAAAGAATGTTATTGAATTGAAACGGTATAACTTGAGGAGTAGACAGAACACACCGGATAAAGCATCGATCCACGTTTAAACAATATAGAAACATTATTGAATCTCAAGTATACTTTATTAAATGGATATGCATGTTAATGTGAATCAACCTGAAAATGTGATTTAATTGTAAACTCTAAACATTACATTCAAATTAGTACCAAATGTTAGATTTAAGAATTTTGACTGTTTAAGTTGTAACTTATATTATTTAAATATGTAATTTATATATGTTTTAGGTGAGCTTCTTGTATGAATTATATTAATAACAACATAAAATAGTACAAATAAGTCCAGATTCTTGAAATAAGGAATTCAAGAGTATGCTCAAATGACTATTCAGCAAATACACTTTTTTTTCTTGATTATGCAATTATTTATTACTTTTTGTTAATTGTTGTTTATAGTAGGTATTTTCTTAATTATATGCAATTAAATTACGATTTTTTTATGTAAATTTATTGTTTTAATACTATAAATATTTATTTTGCAAGTTTTGACAACCAAATACATTGTAATGTTCGAACAATTATGAATGGATCAATTATTTTGTATTTTTTTCCCTCAAATAATATGTTTTAACTGAATTTAGCGCAAAACTGAAATAACATGTACGGGAAATTCCCACCTTTCAATTATGAATCATTTTTTAAACGGATACGAGTAATTAGTCAATATTTAATGTATTATTGTGAATATGTACTAAGAATGATCTCATTCAAAGGTAAATAAAGTTTATCGGTATTTGATAAGTACGATTTCGACTGATATCGGTTTAGCCTTAACAGATATTTATACATTTTGTAAGTATTGATACTATTCAGAAGGTATTCGTTGAGTAAAACATTTCAGTTGCATTCAAAAGCAGAAAACATCAAGATGAAGAGCATTCTTTTACAACTCGTTGCAATTGTGGCGTTTGTCAGTTGTGGAATCAGTAAGTGCACATTCATTTTATTTTTTAATTAATTATACTATTTTTAATATTTTTTAAAGGTGTTTTTGTTCATAAGTTCTTTATTTTCTGTAAACTGTGATTAAGCAATAATTAATTACTTGATCATATTATATTGTTTTGGCATAAGTTATTTATAGACATAAAATGTATTAAAACTTTAAGGTTTCTAGTTTTTTTTTTAATTTTCTCGTTCACGATGTGATTATTCAATAATTCATTGCTTTATCTCTATTTAATCAGATTAGAATGTTGTCTATTTTAGCTAAATATGTGCAACGTTATGCAATAGTTATTTATCTTATCAAAAACTTTGTTCAACGCGTACACCCTTGATTGAATAAATAATTTGTTCTATCCATTAGAAAATTGAATTGAATATGTTCTTCCAGGTGGACAAGATCAGGAATTAACCACTGGACCTACTGAACTCAACTGCTTCCTTTGCGATAGTACTAATCCAGGGTGCGAAGATACTTTCAACCGGAACAACATTGAAGTTGTCGATTGTTCGACTCTGGATTACGACGAAACGGCCGATTTGTCGAGAAGCGCCGTCTCCAAGAAGCCTGCCTACAGCAATACCGTTCTGAAGAACGTCTTCAATAACGAGAAGAAGACCAGAAGTCTGGCCTATTTCTACAACTGCATTAAGGTCAAGTGGACCAACAACGATGGATCTATTACCATCGACAGGACTTGCGTGAGGCTGAATCCTTCCATCAAAGATGCTTGCGAGTTTATCAAGGCTGAGATTGGCGATGGTTCTTCGAAAATGAAGAGTTGCAATACATGCAACACGAATGAATGCAACGGTGCAATCAATTTGAATTCATCCGCCTTTGTCTCTATCATCATTGGATTCTTTGTTATGAAGTATTCGTCTTAAAGTAGACAGCGCACACAGAGAGAGTCTTAATTTATATTTGTTTTGTATTTACAATGGACTTAATAAAACTATTCAATACAAATTACCTACAAAAAATATGATCTAATAATCATTCAAATTATTTAGAATTTAATGCACTAAAATAAATTCAAAATATATTTTTTGTAGCTTCAATTATTTAGATGTTAATTGATTTAAAAATTAGATCAAAATATTTTTTATTTATTATCAAAAACGTTCATAAAATCTGTTGTTTATAAGTTTCACTATAAAACTTACAGTATTTTATGTAATCATTACAAAACCTGTTCAGGAAGATTAAGGTGTATAACAGGAAGTATCCAAATTCAGGGGTGTACAAACTGAAATTTTTGAAAATTAATATTTTTTATTAATCTATATTGTTTGATTATTTACACCTATATAATAATTATTTTAGTTATATTGATCAAAGTGTTAAGGCAACAAAATCTACTACAATTTTTCTAGTAATATTAAAAATGGATTAATGTGTTGTGTAATCAAAATAACAGAAATATTTTTAAATAATTCAAAGCTTCAAATGATTTAAGTTTCTGTTTTATTTTGTAGTCTTTAGAATGACAACATTTTTTTTAATAAATAATAAACAAAATTACATTTACCTTTTCTTCAAATGTCACAATATTTGTATTGATTAATAAACATATGCATTTGGAAAACAAAGTTTGATTGTATAAAACATTATCCTTTTATTCCTTGTCTAATTAAATGATTAATCCTTAAATTATTAATTAGTTGCTTATCACAAAGTTACTAATTAAAAAAATATTTAAAATCAAATTAGTTCCAATTAATTATGATAGACGGTGCCGTAAATTAATATTACATTAAACGTAATTCGATAACTAATTAAGTACAGTATAGATAGATGCTACAAATAAATAGACAATTAAGTAACGCACACTTTATTTAATGGAAAATTATAATAAACGCTTTAATTATAAAATAGAACATCTTTTTAGCTAAGTTACAAACCGCTATCGATCCGGACTATGATATAATTGTTAAATACAAGTTTTTAATTAAAGTGTTAATTAGAAATGTACATTTACTAAACATTCAGTAAATATTTAAATTACTTGGAATATGAAGAGTTAATTTATAAACAGTTTAATAAAGGAGTTATGAACGTTTTATTATTGTATTGAGCAGCGACATCTATCGAATAAGTTGTAAATTACATGAAAGTTGTTAATACTGTCATAGGCAACCAAACATACTAATTGGTATATTAGGTTGCAGATACTAGAAGGATAGTCTTTTGAATACCTTTTTTATTTTTGACCCATTATTAAACATATTTTTCTATATCCTAAATGTTAACATTGAAAGTCTCACCTTTGGCATTAGTTCATTTCTGCTACGAGCATAAATTTTCGTTGCTGAAAATGCACAGCATTTATTTTTTACTTTATTTCAGGATAATCAAGCAATATAATTCGAAATAGTGAATAGTAAACTCGAAATGGTGATAAGTCGAGTTAGAAACTTTTTAACATGGATATACTTTCAATATCCTGAAAATTACGGAAATTCTGCATAACTTTGCGAAATTCACTCGATATTTTGTTAAAATCGCATTATTATAACTAATCAAGCTTTTTCAAATTTTATTGAAGATTCATTATTGAATTTACGTTCACTTTCACGAGTTTTCAGATATCTTGAGCCCCCGAAGACACTTAAAATTTTCTTGGATTTCATGGAAAATGATAAGTGGGTGGTAAATTTGGTGGCCCGAACTGTACACTTTGTCTCTAACTTAAGAAAAAGATATAAAAATGAATGACTCAATTGTTTTGCTGAAAATAAAATTTAAGTGTCTGCAGGAAAATAAAAAGAAACCAAAATTTTCCATCCGGAAACTATCGAGATAACTTCGCGTCTCCGGAAGGTTTATAGTCGTTCATTAAATTTTTATTGTTGTTGTAGTAAAACGTCCATAAAGCCCCTCGACGTTCATGTTCACGTTCGGTTCAGTCTCTTTGTTTTTTTTGTGTTTTGGTTCAGCGTTGAAAACAAAAATAAAAATAAATAAATGGACGTAAACGACATTACGATAGATTCATTTCGATTGTAAAATGTTAATTAAAATACTGTAAGCCGGGCCCATAAATTTCCAACGATTTGACCTCACGTCGAGTCCATTATGTAAGACAGCGGGTGCACGATGCTGGAGTTTAGAGCCCCGAAATGTAAAACAAACACACAACGAAACGAGATTTATTTTTTGTCTGTGTTACACTTGCTATGGCTGCAAATGGTACATTTTGATTTAAATGGTTGTCCGAGTTTGAACGAGTATCCAAATAAATTATATACACTTGTCAATTTATCATTTATATTATGATTTACTTCTAAGCATCTTGTACTAGTTCAATTGAGAGGAAAAGTGTAAATACATCTGATTGTTAATAAACAAATCGAATAAAGGTAATTTTCGGTAAATTTTCTGGTTATTAAATTTACGTTAAATTTTGATTTTTATTGTAAATTTTAAGGTTTTCTATTTTGCGGCCAAACTTGAATTTTTGAAATTTATAGTAAATTTTCTGGTTTTGAAAATTACAGTGAAACTTGAATTTTTGAAATTTACCGTAATTTTTCATCAATCAGTCGTTTGCGTTGATTTCATTAATGCACAATTTTATTCAACTTTTTAAGACACAACACATCACTTTTTCAGTTTCTAATTACCAAACTCACAATTTTATTCAAGTTTCATATACACAAAACACCAATTTTTCAATTTTTACCTATCAAAAGCACAATTTTGTTCAATTTTCAAATGATACAAAACACCAATTTTTCAATTTTTACATATCAAACACACAATTTTGTACAATTTTCAAATACGTAAAACAAAATTTCAATTTCAAAAAATGTAAATTCTCGTCTCGCAAAACGCAACGAGAGGTCACGTCTCACAAAACGTAACGCGAGGTTTCGTCTCGCAAAAAAAATACCATAAATATCAAAAATTGAAAATTTACTGAAAATTTCAAAAATTGAAAATTTACAAATTTCAAAAATTGAAAATTTACAGTAAATTTCAAAAATTGAAAATTTACAGTAAATTTAAAAAATTGAAAATTTACAGTAAATTTCAAAAATTGAAAATTTACAGTAAATTTCAAAAATTGAAAATTTACAGTAAATTTCAAAAATTGAAAATTTACCGAAAATTTCAAAAA
>JAFMTC010000168.1:843190-856279 GCA_018845635.1 Nicrophorus orbicollis
ATTAGACTTAAAAATTGTCATTGAACAACAGTCCTCATAACAACACGAAAAAATGAGCGTTTTCTTTTGAATTTAATTGAAAAATTAGAAAACATTACACAATAATCAATTCGTTAGACAGAAAAATTGTCATTGAAATAATATTTTTTGGGCAAAAAGGCAAACTATTTCAAATGTTAGAACAGTCCTTATAACAACATGAAAAAATGAGCGTTTTCTTTTCAAATTAATTGAAAAATTAGAAAAGATTGCAGAGTAATCAATTAATTAGACAGAAAAATTGTCATTGAAATAATACTTTTTGAACAAAAAGACAAAACATTTCAAATATTAAAACAATACGTATAACAACACGAAAAATGAGCGTTTTCTTTTCAAATTAATTGAAAAATTAGAAAAGATTACACAGAAATCAATTAATTAGACTTAAAAATTGTCATTGAAATAATATTTTTTGGACAAAAATACAAAATATTTCAAATGTTAAAACATTCCTTATAACAACAACTGAAATCAATTAATTGGAGAGAAAAATTGTATTTTACAGATTGAAAAGTACATATTTGTTTTTTCTTTGCCATTTTTCTTATTGGAGAACTTAAATAGTATTTGGAAAAAGTGCTTATTTAGGATTTGTGTTTTGAATTGTTTGAAAAATGAGGTTGTATAAAAGAAATATGATTGATAAATATTTTGATGTTCAAAGTAAATTTAAAATGAAGATTTATTTATTGCAACAATTTCTAATAAACTTATTTATTTAAATATTTCTAAACAAAACGTTTCAAGATTCAATAACATAAAAGTTGAAAAAACGGTTATTATCAACTTCAAGAATTCAAGTACCTTTTTATACGACGTTATTGAAAACATATTTCATCCCTTTTCAGACGTGTTTATCAGATCGAAAAGAAAATAAGTTAATGGAAGCAATAAAAAATAGCTGCAGAAAGATCGCACGACCGAATCGACTTCTCCAAACAAACGAAGAATGGTAAGAATGGAGAAAAAAAACAGCGCATCCATTGACCAACATTTTTCCCCCCTTCATCATTGTATCCGTGAAAACTGTA
This sequence comes from Nicrophorus orbicollis, assembly GCA_018845635.1. Taxonomy (NCBI): domain Eukaryota; kingdom Metazoa; phylum Arthropoda; class Insecta; order Coleoptera; family Silphidae; genus Nicrophorus; species Nicrophorus orbicollis. The sequence goes on from JAFMTC010000168.1 coordinate 844,264, forward strand.
TCGCAGAAGCGATCAACACTTTATAAATATTATTATTAAAAAAAAAGAGGAGAAGAATAATCGTCCGTATTTCTATGAGCATTGTTGTGTCTGTGAAAGTCCTCGGACCATCATCGGTCTTAGGAAAGTGTTACATTTCATACCTGGCGAAATACGCATAGCATCATGTGCAGACGGTGCTGCATCCATGGGAAGAAGCTCGTGAGAATGGGGTGAGATACCCACGTACAGGTAAGAACAGGTGGGACACCACCCCCGACTCTCACGACCCTCGCGCTTCCACATCCAAACACACACACGCTCTCCTTTTCCCACTCGTTGCTGCACACACACACTGCAACTCTCGCAGATGAAAAAAATGTATTAAAAAAATAAATAGAGCCCAGACGAGGGACGAAGAAAGGATGTAATAATGGGGAGGATAAAAAACACGCAGTCGGGTCTGAATTCGGAGCGTACGAAGTGGAAGGTACAATGAAAAGCTATCAAACTTTAGACGGAAATATAAATAAGATTTAGCGAGGTGAAAATGAAATTCGGATAGAAAAATAGAAATAAAAATAAAACGTATTTTTTTGCAGAAATAAATTGCCTGTTTAACGTCATAATAAAAGTGCGTTTACGTAACACGTACCGGAATATGTTTTCGGTTTCCTCGGATCAAATCTTTGGGTAAAGTGATAAATGTACAGGAAATAGTTTTTTTTTTGTTAATATTTCCGTCTACAATCTGCTTTCTTCAGATTGAAACGTAATGGGGGAAGAAAGTGAAAGATAATTTCATGTTTTACTTACTTTCTTAAAATTTACATGATTTTGATTGCAAAGGTATTGTTAAATAAAGAATATTACAAAATAAATTAAAATATTATTGAAATGATTCAGAGTTTAAAATTGTAATGTTTTATATAATATTATTATATAATAAATATATTAGAAAAGACAGTTTCATTAATTAGTATTGTTAAATAATTAATACAACAAAATTAACATGGTTGAAATGTAAAAAAATAAATAAAATTATAATGTTTTGTACAAATTTCAGTCTTATTTGATTAATTTTTCGCATTTTTTTAGAAAGTGAATACAAATACACCCATACCTCGCTTTACGGCCTAGATACGTACTACGAAACTTGGCCGCAAAGCGAAAAGCCGTATAAGGAATCAATTAGATATATATATATCGACATGGAAAAACTTTTTTTTTTGCCGTAAATCGAAAACGTGCCTTAATTGAAGAGGGCCGTTATAGCGAAATGCCGTATAAAGAGTGGCCGTATAGCAAGGTATATAGTTAAAACATAATAATTAATACAAGATAAAGTTAAAACTAAAGGAAATGTATGATGTTTTATAGTACTATACCAGATTTATTACTTACTTTTCATATAAAATCAAACATATTTAGAAAACTCAATTTCAATGATTATTTTCAGAGGCATTCTTCAAAAATTAATGTTACAAAATATACAAAAAAAAAGTGTTGAAATGTTAAAAAATAAATAAATTCTAAAGTTTTATACAATATGCATATAAATACATGTTTAAAAATACAAAATTCAACAATATTTAATAAATTTTCAATAATTTCTTACAAACTGGTATATACAAATATAATATAATAGTAAATATATAATAATGAATCCACAAAATGAAGTTAAAACAAAAATAAATATAAGATTTTTTTAAAGTATTGTATCAAATTTGTTATTTAATGTTCATACCTCAACAAAAATATTTAGAAAAGATAATTTCAGTGATTGTTTTCAGGCTCATTCTTATAATTAATTAATACTACAGAATTTATAGAAAAAAAGAAGATGACATGATTAAAAAATTCTAACGTTTTAAATAATATTGTTTATGAATACAAATTTCTATTGTATTTGATTAATTTCTAACAATTTTCTAGAGAGCGGTGAATATAAACATTATACAATAGTTAATGCAAAATCAAGAGCCCTTTGCAATTGAATTTTGTTTTATTATTTATTTGTACTTATTTTTCTACATTTTGTATTGAGGTTTTTTATGTAATTATTGTTACATAAATACTATTATTAATTAATATACAAATTAAAGACAAAACTAAAAGGAATTGAAGTTTTTTTTTACAATATGATATCAAATTTGTTACGGATTGTAATAAGATATATATACGACAGATTAATTAATTATTTGAACTAAAATCAACATCAATTTTCGAAACAATCAGAGCTTAGAAGAAACCCACTTAAAGTTAAAATTTTCTTCTTAATGAATAAAAAAAAGACGAAGTACCGTAAATTAGTCATCGAGTTTACGTGTGGGTGGGTCCGAGAACGCATTTCTCTTTCATCGTTTCATATACGTTCTTTGTACGTCCGTCGTTGTTTTCTCTTGAGCCGTTTATTATTCGGTTCTATTTCCATCGTCGACTCAATTGCATTGTGTCCGTTAATAAGTCGAAAATTATCACAAAGTCAAAAGTCATACGTACAAGGAGATAACATTCAGGATCAATAGGCTGCACCCTTCCAAAGAAGAACCCAGTATCATTCAAATTTCCATTCTCGTTTCGTATTCAAACAACTCGTATGTTTGTTGTTCGAACAATTCAAAAAGGACGACGATCTTAATCGGTGATTTTTCTACTTCCTTTTTCTCTTCACGAAGCCAACTAAATTTCTTTTTTCTTATCCTCCGGAGATTATCGTGCACAGCGCACTCAATTTCGTATTCCCCAAGATAATACGTGATGCCAGATTAGTTTAAGCCCTCTTGTGTATTTCAATACGAGTTATTGAATGCTGATTTCACGCTTATTATAGATGATTTTGTCAAATTGAGAATTATACAATAGTCGAATTGTTTATTAAATTTGCTTGTGAGATTATTCTATTTTCTACAGTGTAATACTCAAATTGTTTCTGAAAGAATGATTATTGTGTTTGTTGAGAGATGATTCCAATTACTTATATGAAATTGAATATTATATACTGCAACAATGACTCGCTTTGTGCGTATTTATCGATGCCGCCAATATTTTGCACTGTTTGAAACCGAACTAATTGAGGAGAATTTTTATATTGATTAATAAAAGAATAATTTGTATTGCAATTTTTAAACTGGATAGTATATCCGCACTGATCGAAACCGCACTATACAGAGTACTGCTTTACTCTAATTGTTTATGATTAAGGGATTTGATGTTCTCAAATGTTTTTTCAATTAACAAAATTTGCAGAAAAATACTACTAAGTTTTGGTTAATCAATAAGTAATAATTGAACTGTTTAACAATCAATACCTCGGTTTGTACGGATTTATCGTTACCGCCGAAATATCGCACTGTTTGAAACGGAACTAATTGAGAAGAATTTTTATATTGATTAATAAAAGAATAAATTGTATTGCAATTTTTAAACTGGATAGTGTATCCGCACTGACCGAAACCGCACTATACAGAGTATTGCTTTACTCAAATTGTTTATGATTGAAGGATTTGATGTTCTCAAATGTTTTCAATTAACAAAATTTGCAGAAAAATACTACTAAGTTTTGGTTAATCAAGAAGTAATAATTGAACTGTTTAACAATCAATACCTCGCTTTGTGCGGATTTATCGATACCGCCAATATTACGCACTGTTTGAAACGGAACTAATTGAGAAGAATTTTTATATTGATTAATAAAAGAATAATTTGTTTTGCAATGTTTAAACTGGATAGTGTATCCGCACTGACCGAAACCGCACTATACAGAGTACTGCTTTACTCAAATTGTTTATGATTGAAGGATTTGATGTTCTCAAATGTTTTCAATTAATAAAATTTGCAGAAAAATACTACTAAGTTTTGGTTAATCAATTAGTAATAATTGTATTGTTTAACAACAAATACCTCGTTTTGTGCGGTTTTATTGGTACCGCCAATATTACGCACTGTTTGAAACGGAACTAATTGAGAAGAATTTTTATATTGATTAATAAAAGAATAATTTGTTTTGCAATTTTTAAACTGGTTACAGTATCCGCACTGACCGAAACCGCACTATACAGAGTACTGCTTTAATAAAATTGTTTATGATTGAAGGATTTGATGTTATTAAATGTTTTCAATTAATAAAATTTGCGGGAAAATACTAGTACATTTTGGTTAATCAATAAGTAATAATTGTATTGTTTAACAACAAATACCTCGTTTTGTGCGGATTTATCGGTATCGCCAATATTTCGCACTGTTTGAAACCGAGCTAATTAAGGACAATTTTTATAATAATTAATAAAAGAATAATTTGTTTTGCAATTTTTAAACTGGATAGAGTATTCGCACTGACCGAAACCGCACTATACAGGGTATTGCTTTAATAAAATTGTTTATGATTGAAGGATTTGATGTTCTTAAATGTTTTCAATTAACAAAATCTGCGGGAAAATATTACTAAATTTTGGTTAATCAATAAGTAATAATGGAACTGTTTAACAATAAAAACCTCGTTTTGTGCGGATAATTCATGCACTATTTGAAACCGCACTAATCGAAGACTTCAAAATAGTATAAAAATAAACATTACAAAAGAAAACTTGACTGTACATCATTTATATTTAAAAATAATAATTTGATTAGAGCATATTTTTATTTCGTTTTATTAAAATGTAGTTTGTGATGAGATGTATAATTTGGTTAGTAAATCCGCACTAATCAAAACCGCACTATAAAGGGTATTGCTTTACTAAAATTGTTCATGATTGAAGGATTATTATGTTTGATGTTCACAAACGCTTTCTATAAACAAAAATTTCGAGAAAAATACTACCAAATTATGGATAATCATTGAGTAATAATGGAATTGTTTAACAGCAAGTGTCTCGCTTTGTGTGGATAGTTGATACCGCCAATAAATCGCACTATTTGAAACCGGACTAAGCAGGGTACTGTATTACTAAAATAATTTATTATTGAAGGATTATTATTTTTGTTATTGTCAACTGCTTATAATTAACGAAATTAGGAGAGAAATATTACCAAATTTTGGATAGTCAAAAATAGTTTAACAACCAAAAATTAGTTATGTTGTTGCGAGATTATTAACAGTCAAATTATTTATGAAAGAAGGATCATTGTGTTTGTTGAGTGATACTTCCAATTATCCAAAATTAGATATCCTTACAAACCATTTTATAACCCTTCTCTTGGTATCTTTATCACTTCGTCAAAGTTAAAAATAAATCTGAGAGACATAAAAAATAAGCTGAGGAAATAATACGAGTGGCAACGGCTATTTTAAACTCCGGAACGAATCTTTTTCAAGTAGGGTGTATGATGATGTGAGGAATCCTTCTAGTTTCTATTCCGGGTGGAATTCATAAAGTTTGTTTATTTTATCATGAAAAGATGCTTTGACTTTTAGTTAGTTGAATAAGATTTTGAAATCAATCTTATTTTTGGAGTGAATCAAAGAAATTATAGCAAACCAATTTAGTTGGAAGAGAAATGAAGATATATTATTTAAAAATTATGTAATTATTATATAATTATGTAAATATTACTGGAAATTTGTATTTACAATCAAAATTACATTACTTTATAAATAATTATAAAGACGACAATTTGAATTTTTTATTTAGTTATGTAAACATTGCTCAAAATTGCTATTTATAATTGAAATTATTCATTTGTTTAGTAAAAAAATATGAATAGAAAAATATTTTTTTATTTTCAAATGAATATAAAAAATAACAAAGATGATTTAATACAACATTAGTTAACAAATTGCATTTCAATTGAAAAAATACAGTTATTTTTTGTCTAATTTACCATTGAAATAGATTGTTCTACTTTAGTGATTTGTAATTCATTAAGTAAATTAATTGTGTTTTCTTTTTCGTAAGTGTATAATTAATGAATTGACGAGACCACTTTGTATAAGTTTCATCATTATTCAATTACGTTTGCGTAATTGTAATTTGCATGTGGTTTCGTGCTAAAAAAAAAGAAACTGAATTTCTTGTCATAAAGACATGAGAATATGAATTCGTTTAATTTGTAAAGGAATGTCGCAATTGCAATTTGTAGTTAATAATTTGCTTTAGATATAGAAATTGAAATTATATCATTTGTAAAATTACAAGAAGACATATGTTAACTTGATGTTAGGGCAAGTTTTCTGTCAGATTCTGTTTCAAAGAGAAGCGCTCACAGGAAGAGGCGTAAAGACAAGAAAAAACTTAATCTTTTGACAAATAGATTTCGGTGCAAATGTGTTTAACACGCCCCCCTTAGAAGAAAAAGTGTTTAATTAGAAAGAAATCCTAAATAAATAACGAACAGTTATGTAAACATTGGACTGTTTTCACGTAATTAAAGGGCTTTGTTATTCAAATGCTTTTTAGAATCTGATCATGTTAAAATGATGTGTAACAAGACGTGTATGGAGATTTCAACGTTTTTGTAAGTGTACTATAATCAAAAGGCTCGTCCAAATCTCTGTCGTCCTTTGGATTGAGCGCCGCACAAAAGGCCATTCTTGTCAAGTTCCAAGTTATTATTGCGTGATTATGTAAGACTCGTATGCGGTTCTCGGGCCGGTTTGGCGGAACTTTTGTCCTGCGGAGATTTTAATTATTCAAAAGACTTCTTTATATTACTCTCTCTGCAACCCCCAGGATGAATGTGTAAATCTTGTTAGCTCGCATCTGTCATGCAACAGCGGTAAGAGTGTTAACTTAATTCTCATTACGTGCATTAAGGTCGAGTGCGCCTTTGTCTGGAGCCGAGAGGGTGGTTTCCCACTGAAAGGAAAGAACCTCTCGGTATAACATTCTTACGCAAAACACCGTAATCTTATTAAGCCATTCGTGTGCACATTTGCGTGCCAAATCTGGTAAAAGTGGATGGACGCGGTTTTTCCGAGTTGCTTTCGTTTCTTTTCATCGCTAACAATTGGGAGGAAATCCTCTCTTCCTCTCGCCCACCAGTTTAGTACCACTCGAAGGGATAACAATTGTGGTCCAGTCAAGAGGAGATTCGTTAGGATGAGGAGAGTTTTATGAAGAATATTCCTGGATTTGTTTCGCGCTCGGTGCCCACATAAAAGGTGTTTTTCCGGTTGAAAGAGCAAAGATGGTCACGGATGGCAGCCGGTGTGGCTTCGGTATCTCGTAAATCCAATCTCGACACGCGAGAGGACCAAAACAAGAGCATCGGCACGAAGACGTCGGGGATTATGCTCCGCGTTATATCATCCTCGAGTTGTGAAATCACGATGGGCGCACCGCAGATTGATATCACCTTTGTACCATCCTTCAAAACACACGATCGTTTCGTTCTATTGAAACTCACGAACGTGTTTACTCATTCTCGACAAATTCATTACATCAACACCTATAACCTCATATCAACATACAGTAATACATGTGAAATATCTGAATAGAATATAGATTTAGACTAGTTTAGTAGACATACCCCATAATACAAATTATACGTTATTGTATACAAAAACACAATGTTTATAACAAAATAATTACAATTTATTTCTGATAGTGAATTTTATTGAATTAATGTTAATAAATGTGTTTATATAAACTTTATGAAGAAACAAAGACTGTTTGTGCAAATATTTGTATTAATTACTTAATTATTATCGTTTAATATTTAGTTTTTAAGGTGAAAAAACTTATGGTAAATTGTTTGGCACAGTGTAATACTGATATTATTGTGAAGTTTATAAGTTGATGAAGATTTAACAATATATTTATTAATTATCTGGATATGTTTTTCCCCTTAAGTGTAGATTAGAACCAATTGCAAATAATGCAAAATATACGATCAACTAGGTTAATGAAGGGTGGGAGTTATTATTCGGTAAGTAGTTCATTACTCTCAGGATGCTGATCTTGCGTATCCTTCATTAATAGTTTCGTTGACCCGTGTTGCAATTCATCTACTCTGCATGTTCTGGTGATAACTCTTATCTGTAGGTGCATATGCAAAATGCATATCGAGTTATTATAAAGATTAGACTCAACACAATAGTCCTTTGTAACAGTTAACTTTTTTATTTTGTATCATTATTTTTACGATTGTATTATGAATATCTTTCGTTTTTGTCTGTTTGTGTGACTATTACTATATAAATAAGTATTAATGTTATTTAGTTGTTTTAATTTAAACAATTCGATAAGGGATTTTATCAAATAACTAACTTTGTTTAGGGAAATCACTCAACAAAATAGTAATTTTAACATCTTTCGTGAATTGATCATCTCCCTTAGTGATTTATTTAAATCTTTCTTTTCATCATTTCCATGCATAGAGATTGTTAATGTATTTGAAAATTACTGATGTGAACACCACTTTAATACAAGAAAGAAAGATATAATAAAAGAAACATTGTTATACACAGTGTTTTATATAAATGGTATAATAAACTTTAGTAAAAGGTATTATAAAGTTAGACTATAATCACACTCAAATAAACTAACTGAAAATCTACTAATAAATCAAATACAAACATATAGACTTCAAAAGTGCAATATACTGAACGTACCACATAGATTTAATTAATGAAATTATTATAAATTAAATTATAGAAATGGATACCGTTGAGTTTAATATCTACATGGCAACTTTAATTTATTGAATCACTTCAATTAATGCCTTTCTTTTTCAGTTTCTTTGGAATTCAAATATAATATGATGTTTGACTGGTCAAAGTTGTAATAAACTTTCTTATTGTTGAATTGCAATTTCTTATTTGTTTCAGCTTTTGCTGTATTTTTGTAACCACATTTCGCATTCCCTTCCAATTGGAAGTAATTTTTGAACTACAATATTTATAAAAAATGAAATAATAGTAGAAATATCCAATATTTACTAATTAACGTCTATTTGCAATTCACACAAAACATATTAAATACTTTTTATTTAATTCTGGAAGTCCTTTTATAAGAAAATGTTCAAATAATACGTATGTAGATGAAATCAAGTGGTTATTTATGAGTTATAGGTTGAAAATTTAGAACTTAATAATGGCATAACTTTGTATTGTTATTATTGTTACGATCATCTGAATTCTTAAAATGGCTCAATAATAGCTTAATTAAATAATGTAATAAAGAGAAACCTAATAAAATATGTCAAAGAATGTAAAAATGTAACATTCATGAACATTCGTGTAAAAGCTTAGATTTTGGAAATTAGGGAACGATCATCTGATTGATAGGTACTATTTTATTATATTATGATGCATTATCAATAATAGTTGGTACACCTGTTATAATGTATATCAATGGTGTAGGTATAACATGAATATCAAAGTTGTTGTATACAGTTTTGTTAAATTGTATATTATTATCAACTAAGTCATATTTCTTAGAATCAATGCGAAACAGTAATTGTCTTTTGTTGATGAATCTGGTTCACAGTTTTGCGAGCGCATCTTCGCATTGTCGAAGCGTCTGTAAGGAGGAAATCTCCGACATCCGGTGCAGAAACGGAGGGTGTGCGTATATGTACGTGCATGTGACGCAAAGAATGGTGGAATGTTTCAATTGCATGTGCCAACCCCCGCGCGTTCACAAAGGAAAGAGTGCGCTCGTAATACGAGCCACAAAGATGAACCTGCCGTCGGGTTCAGGATTTGCTAATCACCATCCACCCCCTGTCCCATTCAGAAGCCGATCATCAGAAGAACAACAACAAAAAGAAGGAGAGAGGAGAGGAAGCCCGAACCGACATCCGAGACCATTTCTATATCTCGGATCCCGATCCGTTTCCGGCCACCCCTCGATTTGCATAGAGCTTACACAATCTCTGTTTTTACACGTCTCTCTTTACATTCAATAGGGATTATTACATATATGAAATAATCTGCTTTCGAGTAAAAAGCAAAACTTTATTTTGGAATTACAAAAATCTCCTCTTACAAATAGATATATTTTTTAGTATATTTACAAAAGAAAATCTTTCAAGCCTGAGATCTGCAAGTATAATTTTCATTTATTTTTATATTATTTAGTATTTTTCTTAAATACATATAATTTTAAGGACAGATCCTTTAGCCCAATTTATGGTCAAATATGTTTGTAAGATCAACTATGTCAATGAAGGGTGGGAGTTATTATTCGGTAAGTAGTTCATTACTCTGAAGATGCTGATCTTGCGTATCCTTTAAGAATAGTTTCGTTGACCCGTGTTACAATTCATCTACTCTGCATCTTTTGGTGATAACTCTTATCTGTAGGTGCATATGCAAAATGCATATCGAATTATTATAAAGATTGGACCACAATACAATAGTCCTTTGTAACAGTTAACTTTTTTATTTTGTATCATTATTTATACAATTGTATTATGAATTTCTTTCGTTTTTGTCTATTTGTGTGACTATTACTATTTAAATAAGTATTAATGTTATTTAATTGTTTTAATTTAAACAATTAGATAAGGGATTTTATCAAATAACTAACTTTCTTTAGGGAAATCACAAAATCTTAATCCTTTAGCCCAATTTATGGTCAAATATGTTTTGTAATATTCCACACATACCTCGCTTTACGGCCTAGATACGTTCCACGAAACTTGGTCGCAAAACGAAAAGCCGTATAAAGAATCAATTATTGCGCTTGCGCAAGATTGTCAACATGTAGATATATCGACATGGAAAGTTGTTTTTGCCGTTATAGCGAAACATTTTAGGCCGTAAATCGAAAACGTGGCTTAATTGAAGAGGGCCGTTATAGCGAAATGCCGTATAAAGAGCGGCCGTATAGCGAGGTATGGGTGTATTTACCTAATATCAAAAATATCTCCCAATGCTAATCAGAAGCAGAACTGGATGAACAAACTTCATTTATTAATTAATATCATCAGGGCTTTGATGCAAAGGGCTTTTCGGTTTTCGAAGTATACAAATTTATTCGATCAACCGTTTTTTTTTAAGTAAATATATCCTCCACCCACACATTCACGAATATGCTTTCGGCTGAATCGGATTTTCGCGTTTTTCTTACGTGTCTTTTACGGCGATCGTGGGACGCTCTTCAGCCGATCATGACTACGACGTTGATGATGATGATGATGATGGTATCCCCTCGATCTAAACCAGATTATAGGTTATCGAAAGAGAGAGTGAGTAAACAACGCAACGAGTGCAAACAACATGCGAGGGGGTATCGGAATTATTCAATTCCCCTCTGGGTCGTCGTGCACGGCTTATTACAAACCCCTCGTCACACGAGAGAAGGCAGGGAAAGAAAAAAATCGAGACCGAAAACTGGACATATTACACGAGGCCTTCGCTCAAATTGGATTCGTTTTTAAATGCGCCTTCCCTCAGCTTCTCCCCTTCTTTTTCATATACGAAAAGCATAACTTGCTCTTCATTCTAATCGTATTTTAATATTTCGCTGCGATACGCCACACTTCGAATCTATTTACCCGGAGATTGCATTTACATATTCATACGGCATTACGAAAATGCAATTTCAACTTTCAATTTGAGTTTCTCCCATTTCTGTCTTGTCAAAGTTCTTAAGATTGATTTATAGAGTTTTATTCTAACGCTGTATTTGCGAAGCTTTGTACTTAATCCGGAATATCCATCAAATGACAATTAAGACGATTCAATTAAACGATTTCATTGAAATTTGAGCTAGACGTTTTTCATTAATAGTTTTATGAGATTTAAAATTTTGTACATATTTATGTATTTCTTCATTTACTCTAGATATATTTAATTGAATGTGCAATGTATTTTGTATATAAGTAATATAAGTAAATGATAGATAGATAGAATACTGCAATAATGTGAAAACAATGCCAGAACAATGGGGACAATATAATATGAAAACAATACGAAAACAGTACAAGAACAATGCGAAGATAATACGAAAACAATACAAGAGCAATGAGAAAACAATGCAAGAGCAATGCAAAGATAATACGAAGCTAATACAAGAACAATGCGAGAACAATAAAGAATAATGCGAAAATAAAACAAGAACAATGCGAAAACAATGCAAGAGCAATGCAA
>JAFMTC010000168.1:856520-965106 GCA_018845635.1 Nicrophorus orbicollis
GCGAAAATAAAACAAGAACAATGCTAAGACAATACGAAAACAGTACAAGAACAATGCGAAAATAATACAAGAGCAATGCAAAGATAATACGAAACCAATACAAGAACAATGCGAAAATAATGCGAGAACAATGCAAGAACAATAAAGAATAATGCGAAAATAAAACAAGAACAATGCGAAGATAATACGAAAACAAGGCGAAGACAATACGAAAACAAGACAAGAACAATGTGAAAATAATACAAGAACAATTGCGAGAACAATAAAGAACAATGCAAAAATAAAACAAGAATGCGAGGACAATACGAAAACAATGCTAAAATAATACAAAAACAATGCAAAGACAATGTGTAGATAGTGTTAGAACAATATGAAAACAATGCCAGAACAATACAAGAACTATGCAAGAACAATACAAACCCAATGCGAAAACAACTCGGTATTTCTAATTATGTTTTAAATAAGTTTATTGTCAACAATTACCAATTTTTGAATTGAAGTTAGTGTACTTTGTAAAAAATAGTGGCGAATATAGCAATACCTCGAATGGTGAGGTTTCGATCAGTCCGGATTCACTAAAAAAATAATATACAAAATATTTTTTTTATAGAAATATGATAAGATTTCCACTTTAAACAATCAAGTCTAATTTTTATACACTTTATTTACATTTCCTTAGTATGGATACAAACAGTTCAGCACTATTTGAGGCATTGCTTTTTGCTAATATATAATATAATAAGAAATATATAAAATCATCACAGTGCGGTTTCGACCAAACCGTACTATTTGAGGAATTGCTTTTTGTTAATATATAATATAATAACAAATGTATAAAAGCATCACATTTCGGTTTCGACCAAACCGTGTTCATAAAAAGTTTCAAATGATCACCTTCATAGAGTTTTACTTTAATAGAACATTATTTAATTCGATTAGTCCGGTTTCGAAGAGTGCGGAAGCGATTACCCAGACGAGATATTGCTGTAGTTATGTCTTTGCAAAGTGCAACGTCTGTGGGGAATGGAGAAACTTATGTAATATTAATAGTGTATTAGGGTTGTTTCCAGAACAGAAAATCCATCACTTTGATGTCCCCTGTCGAGAAATAGCGAACTCGTTGTCTAACAGCGATTTATTTATATTAAGGGGAGAGAGACCGAATCCAAGAAGATGACTGATAATAACCATTCGTTTATACTTCTCTTTCTCCGCCTTTCCATTCGAACATCATCATCCCTTTTGATGTCACCGGGACGTTATAATAATAATACCGTGAATGGATTCGATATGGCCGAGTCACTGTTTCTTGAAAGAAAACCAGATGTTTTTGGCCGGAGCTATGAATCGAGTTGTGTAGTCTGGACGGTCTTCAGACGGCTCCAATTCTTACACACTTACGTACAAGAGCGTTTTTTGTTCAGTTCAGTTTATTCTCCTCTTTTCTTTCATTTTCTTTTTGATTATTTTCAATTTTGAGTTATATTTTTACAGACCATAAAATCCGTGTGCGAGTCCAGTTTAAAACGCATTTAGGCCGTTTAGCACATATTAAGTGACTCCGTCCAACAATGAGCAAACGATTCGATAAATCACGGCTCCGGAGGACCGGAATGTAATTTGGGAAAAGTTCCCAAACATTACCCTCTTGACCGGCGGTTCCTGGAACACTCTGACCGATCCTGTTTTTACTATCAACACAAAAACTATAATTTGTTCGGCCGTTAAAGGCTGACTTTATGTGAGGACGTTAAATATGCTTCGTCCATTTGTTCGGCTTTACACAACATCTCACTAAATGATTCTCCGTGTGCCGAAACGATGCATCATCGAAACAAACACAAATATACTGTAAACATTTCTATGGAATTCCCACATTTCGCACATCTTAATATTGTTTGCTTTCGTCGATCGAGGTGTAAACTGGCACATATTTCTGGGTAACATTTCTAATTTTCCTAACAAATATTTACAAATTATCTGCTGATATTAAATATCTTAATTATACATTACGATTCATATATCAAAATCATCAAATTAATTTCATATTAATATTTATGAAAACAAGAAAAAAAAAACTATATTAATATTCATTTAATTAGTTAATTTATTTGATATTGAAAAATTAAGAAAATTCTTACATAATATTTATCTTGAATAAGATATTTAATAGTTGCTAAGGATACCATTTTTGTTGCTAATAATGTTAAATCAGTTACTAAGGTCACCAGTAATGATTTTAAGGACAGTTCAGTTACTAAAACACCATTTTTATTGCTAATAATGCTAAGTCAGTTACTAAAGACATCATTTGTGATATTAATGATACAACTTCAGTTCAAAAGAACGCCACTTTTGTTACTAATAATGTTAAGTCAGTTACTAAGGACACTATTAATGATTTTAAGGAGAGTTCAGTTACTAAAAACATCATTTGTGATGTTAATGATACAACTTCAGTTGAAAAGAACGCCATTTTTGTTACTAATAATGTTAAGTCAGTTACTAAGGACACTATTAATGATTTTAAGGACAGTTCAGTTACTAAAACACCATTTTTATTGCTAATAATGCTAAGTCAGTTACTAAAAACATCATTTGTGATGTTAATAATACAACTTCAGTTGAAAGAACGCCACTTTTGTTACTAATAATGTTAAGTCAGTTACTAAGGACACCAATAATGATTTTAAAGACAGTTCAGTTACTAAAAACACCATTTTTATTGCTAATAATGCTAAGTCAGTTACTAAGAACATCATTTGTGATATTAATGATACAACTTCAGTTGAAAAGAACTCCACTTTTGTTACTAATAATGTTAAGTCAGTTACTAAGGACACTATTAATGATTTTAAGGACAGTTCAGTTACTAAAAACACCATTTTTATTGCTAATAATGCTAAGTCAGTTACTTAGGACATCATTTGTGATATTAATGATACAACTTCAGTTGAATATAACGCCGCTACTTTTGTTACTAATAATGTTAAGTCAGTTACTAAGGACACCATTAATGATTTTAAGGACAGTTCAGTTACTAAAAACACCATTTTTATTGCTAATAATGCTAAGTCAGTTACATCATTTATGATGTTAATGATACAACTTCAGATGAAAAAAACGCTATTTTTGATACTAATAATGTTAAGTCAGTTACTAAAGTCACCATTCAAGATTTTAAGGACAGTTCAGTTACTAAAAACAACATTTTTTTGCTGATAATGCTACTTTAGTTACTAAGGACACCATTTATGATTTTAATGATACAAGTTCAGATTCATTTTTGTTGCTAAGCAACTAATAATTAATTAAATTAATATGTTGCTGGAAATAATTGTATTCTAAAAACGTAAATTTATTTATAAAATATATCATAATTATTGTCAAAATAAAATATATCGAAAAAAGCTTTGCTTTGAAAAAACAGCAATAAATAATATGTTTACATAACATAGACGTGTGACACACGTGCCCGTATTTTACATGTTTTAAAACAGTGTTTTTTTTTAATATAAAATCTTCACGTGTTCAAAATATTAAGAACGAGAAAATTAAGAACTGTATGTTGATACTTCCTGGGGTGGAACTGAGCCACAAGTGGTCCCGAAAGGTGTTTGGTTTTATTTTTAGAGAGGCTGCACCATGCAAATCACTTCTGGATCCCACAGAAAACGGAATGGGAACAGGAAACAACCCACGAAGGCAGACCTGACCTGTTCCCATGAACACTTCCTCAAAAAGTATCTAGTTACACACTGAGAGATACGTAAGGGAAAAATCTGTTTCCATACACTCACAAAAAAAAGTTTTGTTTGTCACTTGAAGTAATTTTATTCCAATCTACATTTATTTTTTGAATAGAATCTAATAAACTATAAATACAGCAATTATGGTGACTCTATGTTGTTATTTTTTTTTAGTTGACGGTTTCAGTTTCTTAAACGATTTAATTGTGACTTCTTGTGCCAAGTAGACCGACCACTTTTGTCGCACGAGAAGCTCGGTCCTCCGTTTCACCATTCTCGTTCCGACTAATTAAGAAAGAAAGTCCATTGTCCTTTCTTTCATCTTCTTGTACGTTTTAATAACGCTTTGCTATTTTTTATTAATTCTGGTGATAATTGAAGTTTTTTTTTATTAAGATGTTTAATTACAGTAAACACTTATAGCACTTCTCAGAATTAACTGGAAAAATTTGCTGGAAAGAAAGGAGATTTATCTTAAAATATTTACATTAAAATAACGACGAGTGTTGAAAGAGTAATGTTCGAAATAATAAACAAAATTATTCCATGAGGGAAAGATTTTATGTTTCAGTTAATTATAGTTGTATTTAGTATGCATTACTAAGAAATTTTTCCAAAAAACATAATTAAGAAATATATAGATTTTCTGCTCTAAATACTTCATTTTTGATATTTTACAAAAGTTCAGTATTTTATGAATATTTGAATGGGAGATCTATAACATTTATTAACTTAAGCTGTTGAATGACCAATAGAAAACATAATTCTTTGAAAATTTTATAACTATTTAAACGGTTTATTACAACTATAAATAATAACTAATAAGAACTTTCATAAAGAATAAAATATTAAATTAATTTAAAATTTGATGAACTTATTCAAATATCAAATACTTCAATTTTCATATTACAATAGTTAAGCAATATGTCATTACGTGGATGGGTGATCGATATCATTTATGAAATTGAGAACTCAATAAATAGGTAGGATTTCCTTACATTTGGGTTGTTATAAAAAACAAGAGTGTTTTATTATTATATAATAAAATAAATTGAAAATCTCTTAGAAGGTACTTGAAGCTTTTAGGCAAACGCCCCTATCGCATTAATCACATCTTTCTTACAAACCTTTCAAAGTTTTTTCATCGTTTGAAAGGTTTCTCCTGAAATGTTTAATGCAACCGAAAACGTCATTTCTTCTTCTCCGTTTCATGCGTGTTGTTTTTTGTTAACACAAACCAGACGCCAAAAGGATTGGGCAATCTCGAGTGGGTTGAAATCCCTGGAAGATTTGTGGTCTCTTTGAAGCAAACCAGAAGCTTCCACAAGAATGGTAGAGGAATATACATCTGGTTGAGTTGACATTCCTGCTTTGTCCGGTAACGAGCACTGCGAAATGGGGCAATTCCATCGGGAAAATGGAGTAGGTTTAATAGCGTATCCAATTAGTATTAAATTTATTCGGAATTGCCGGAGCACAGCCAAAGACTGGAATGCGAGGAATCTTTGGAGACGCGGCATTAGCTTCGGACTGCCTACATTGCAATTACTTGAACACCTGAGCGTAGACGCAGGCATCGTCAAATGAGAAGGAATACTCTAAAATAAAACGGAATTGGAGCCATTATGTGACATACCTGAGCATAGTGGACATGGTTAGAAATTGGTACGAAAATTGTTTGTATCATCGGATTATTTGTTTTTCGTTATAATTAGAGTAATTTGTTTGTAAACTAATGAAAAGAGAAATACCTCGTATAGTACGGATTCTATCAGTCCGGATTTACTACAATCCATAAAACGAACATTTAATTGAGTAAAATAAACTTAATACACAAAAATATTTTCGAAAATTGTTTGTTTCATCAGAATATTTGTTTTTTTATAATTAGTGTATTTATAGTAAAATAATGAAAAGAGCAATACCTCATATAGTACGGATTTTGTCACGGATATATGTAGTGCGGAATTACTACAAAATTATCCAAAAATAGTATTTTTCTGCAAATTTTGTTAATTAAAAACATTTGAGAACATTAAACAATTTTAGTTAAGATATACCCTGTATAGTGCGGTTTTGGTCAGTGCGGATTTACAAACCAGTTTAAAAATAACAAAACAAACTATTTTTTATTGATCAAATGAAGTCCTCAATTAGTCCGGATTCAAACGTTGCAAAATATTGGTGTCAATTATTCGCACAAAGTGAGGTATTTACTGTTAAACAATTCCATTATTACTCATTGATTATTCAAAATTGAGTAGTATTTTCTCAATTTTTTTTAATAGAAAGCATTTGTGAACAACAAACATAATAATACTTCATTGATAAACAGCGTTAGTAAAGTTATATACCCTGTATAGTGCGGTTTCGGTCAGTGCGGATTTGCTATCCAGTTTATAAATTTCATTTCAAACTAACTTTAATTAAGCAAAATAAAAATATGCTCCAATAAAATTATTATTTTTACTCATAAATTATTTATAGTCAAGTTTCATTCTGTTTTGTTTGTTTTTTTACTGTTTTGAAATCCTCGATTAGTCCGGTTTCAAACAGTTCGAGGCGGTCTCAATTATCCGCACAAAGCGAGGTATTCTTACGAATTCACTACAATCCAGTTTCAACATTTCTCAACACTAACATTTAATTGAGTAAAATAAATTCTTAAAAATTCATTAAAAAATCATCATTTGCAGTTTCAAACTGCAGTATTTTTAAAATGTAACAAGTCATCACATTCCGAACATGTTTACAAATAATAAATAAAACAAAAATCATCGGAATAAACAAAAAAAACACTGCTTTTATTTACAACTAACATGATTTAATTACCAATAAACAAATCCTTTTTTTTAATGTTTCTGTTTTTGTTTGGGAAAAGTAATTACATGAACTAATGAAAGTTTTATTGCAATTCCTGTTATTTGTTGTTTTTTCTTCCATAAAATAAAATAATAATGTCCACGTACATAAAAAATCCCATAAATCTTTACGTGGAACGTAAGGAAACGGAAATTCGAGACGGAGCAATAAATCAATTATATCGAGTTTGCGCCCCCTTTGAATTCTAATAAAGTAATAATAACAAACAGACTCCGTTTTCTAAAAGGGGACATTTCTTTTTACCATTCTCTTCTAAACATATTAGATTTTCAGTAATTGATTTTAAATATTTAATTATTTCTTTATTACATCCAAAAAAAACTAGTAATATAATGAAAATAACTTGTATTAAAGAATAAGACAATTCTCTTATTATGAGCAAAATAAAAGATGTTTTAGATTCGCTAATATTTTGTATATTGTTCAATTACAATTCCAATAAAATTAATTAAAAAAGATCTATGATCTAAAGCACTTTGCAGAAATATAAAATGTTTATTTTTTTGTAATTATGTGTATTTGTATTTTAATATAATTCAATCAATTTTATTATTCTATAAGTTAACTAACTTACTTAATTAGTCAATAAAAAATATATGTCAACAAATTTTGTTCACTTAACTTTGTTTTTGTGTATTAAGTTTTTACTATAATATTCTGAGAAAAATTTAACTAGTGTACTGAATGTAGAAGTGGATCGTTACTTTGATATTTGATATTTTTAAGTATGTGCATATTTTGTGCACATTATTCTAGTTTCCAGTTATTTACGAAACCGTATATTTATCACCGAAGATTAGGAAGGGTCGCATCCGGTTTGCTACTTGTTTCCTGCCTGACAACAACGTCCAACTATCAAAAACAAAACCATATTTTGCTCATCTGTCAATAGACACTTGGATATTGTTACTAAACGTCATTTACGTTGATCAACTAATTTTTCGACTAATGACTAATTGCAATTAATCTGTCAATACACACTTGGATATTATTACAAAAGGTCATTTACGTTGATCAACTGATTTTTCGACTAATGACTACTTTCAATTAATCTGTCAATACACACTTGGATATTATTACAAAACGTTATTTACGTTGATCAACTAATTATTTCGACTATTGATTAATTGCAATTAATCTGTCAATACACACTTGGATATTATTACAAAACGTCATTTACGTTGATCAACTAATTATTTCGACTAATGACTAATTGCAATTAATCAGTCAATACACACTTGGATATTATTACAAAAGGTCATTTACGTTGATCAACTAATTATTTCTACTAATCACGAATTGCAATTATTGAGTTTCAATGTTCATTAATGTAACTTTTCTGGTTAATAAATAAGAAAAGTAAAACAAAAATTTGGAAGAAAATGCAAGTTTTGGAACATTACAAAATTGATTATAAACTTTGATTGAAATTTCTTTTCAATGTAGTTAAATAAAATCATCAACAGAAAAAATAATTTACTTGCTTGAGTTTACCTGCACGTGCAGCTTTGCACTATATTCTAATACATTCATATCTCGCTTTACGGCCTAGATACGTTCCACGAAACTTGGCCGCAAAGCGAAAAGCCGTATAACGAATCAATTATTATGCTTACGCAAGATTGGCAACATATAGATATATCAACATGGAAAAAGGCTTTTTTGCCGTTATAGCGAAACATTTTAGGCCGTAAATCGAAAATATGCCTTAATTTAAGAGGGCCGTTATAGCGAAATTCCGTATAAAGACTATTAAGTAACTTTTTTACAATAAAAATTAATACTTTTAGTAAATGCAAATATTTGGAACATTATAAAATTGACTACATACTTAGATTTAAATTGTTATTGAATGTAGTTAAATAGGATCATCAAGATAAAAATAATAATAACATGAATTGCAATAATAATTACAAAACCAAAGAAAATAAAAATGCATTAAAATAATGTACTTTCTGTGTTTATTAGACCGTTAAACGATTGATGAATTTCAATTATTGTTTTCATTTTGTTGTTGTGATAAATCAAGATTTTGTCTACCCTAAACAAAGTAATTAAACATAATAATGAATATAAATATGAACAGGGATATACGTTATTGAGTTGCATATGCTGTCATAGAAGCCAATCGAGTAATTGATTGTAATGAAATGGAATCGGATTCGATTCGGTAAGTGAGTTACATGGGCAGTTAGCAGACTTCCTAAGCAATATTTCATCCGAATTAGTTACATCCGATTGGAGCTATGCAATAAATATTCGCGCTCGTGGGGTCCCGTCTCCCTTTCGTCCCCTTTTTTCCCAGTTCGATATTACGGGGATGGCACGCGTGTTGAAGGGATGAAACCTCTGCACACAATGGTCTCACTCCGTTTATTTCCCCGACAGCATTTGCGTCGGATTATCCGTGCGGAACGGATGAACATGTGAAAATATTGGCTTTTATCTATTATCCTCTCCTCCTCTCAACCATTCCAACTCCTACATGCACCATCCAGATACCAGCTACTCTCCATGCAGATAAATCACGGCGCATCTCGATGATAAGCTTAGAGGACTAATACGCCGTTGCGTAACCGGCGTTTATCAATTTCCATCGCGTTACGGCGCTGAACGTGACTGAGGAAATATTAAATCTGGATCAATTCCTTTCGGTACGTGAATGCATTTCAATGTTCAAAACGACGTGAGAAAACTGAAAATGTAATGTAGGGAACGAGACATTTTGCAAAAAGCGGAAATGCGGTTTCGCCAATGATCGAACGAGACCGCAAGTTATTAAATCGCATCGTTCTTCGTAAGAAATCGAGTTTGTACTCGAGTCGAGTCTAAATATTTATGCATCCAATTCCGAACCGATGTTTGTGCATTCCGGTGGAGGAAAATAACGTATACACACAAACACACGAAATGGTTCAGAGAGTTCTGTTTACATCGTAAATTTTTATGTCGCCCGAAGGGCATAAAAGATATAAGTTAAGGGGGAGAAAACTAAAGCGGTTTTTTTTTGTATCTAAAGGCAAATAAACATGGAAAATAAGAACAAAGAGTTTGGATTCCTTTGTAGATCATTTAATCTCGTTTCTTCTACATTAAACCAGGGATTAAATGCTAACTGAATAATCAAATCATAATTTCTATAATTAATTTCTTTGTAATTATCAAAATAATACATTACATATTGTGATAATGCACACTATGTTGTTTAATGCAGGGTATAATTACATATATTTAAATTTGTTATTCAATGTATTTAACATTGTTCAATTAATTACACTTCTTTTCACAAACATCTTCTTTTCGCCCGTCATCAACTTACAACGTTGTTCATTTCCACTCAATGACTGTTAACAAACTAAAGAAATCCTCTTCTTCTACTTTAATTTTAGTTATTTGGTAATTTATCAAAATGTTGACTAACTGAGTCAACTTCTAACGAAATCCTCTTCATCTACTTTAATTTTAGTTATTTGCTAATTTAACAAAATGTTGACTAACTGAGTCAACTTCTTCGGTTTGCGTAGCACTCTTCTCAAACAACAGAGATTAGCTTATTCCACATGTTACTTCAGGTATTACCAATATTAGAAAAGTTATTGCGGAATTCAATATAATAAAAAATCATCACAAAAGTCATACAATGTTGAATCTTATCATAGTTTTGTATAATACAGTACCTCAATAATCGAGTGCCCTAATATACGAGTGTTTTGAGATACGAGCGAACGATATTTTGCTTTGAGATGAGAGCAAGATTTGAGATACGAGTAACGCACACTACACCGCTGCACACGACACCAACAGTTTCTCCCATCTCAGAATAGACCTCAGTCTGTGTGCTTGTTTCCCTCGTTTTCGAAGCATTTTTGATAAGTTGGGTTCGCGTTTTTTGCTTTTTGTACGTTTACAAAACATTGCTTTGAGATACGAGCAATTTGACATACGGAACGAATTAAAGTCGTATGTCGAGGTATCACGGTATATATAATATTGTATAGTAATATTACATAATTTCAAAGGGACTAATTATTCTTACATATTTTCTTTTAAATTTGTCTGTTTGTCATTGTTCAATTAAATTCTGTTTCACATTATGACAGGGTAATCAATCTCTTGTAATTAGATTTTAAAATACTAGTTGGAGACATCTGTCAGTCCAGTTTTACTATCATTAGACTTCATAATAACTAAAGTTTTCTTAAGTTCAAATTAGTAGACCTGATAGTTTATTGTAACTGTCATTACATTTTTTAAAGAACAAGTTAGATCTAGATGGAAACTCATAAGTTCAGTTTTACTATCTTTAGACTCCATAATAACTAGTTACTGAATGTTTTAAAGAACAAATTAGTAGAACTGTCATGACACTATTTTAATCTACTTGTTATATCTAGATTGAAGTCTGTCATTTCAGTTTCACTATCAGGATAACAATGGACATGATAACTATTCATTAACAGATTAAACTACCAGTTGGTATGGTTGAAAGACTTTTATATCAGGAATAATGTTGACGCAGGATAAGTATGTATAAAAAAATGTGATAAAATTGCAAGGATGCATCATTAAACTGGTCATTTGTTCGGTGAACTGGAAGAGAATCTCGCCAATGCATAATAAATGCAGGATATTATGGTGGTACATGGAAGCAATACGCGTTTGCATCCTTAAGGTGGATCGTTAATAATCGAATCGTTCATGCTTGAGTGCAGGTCCTTCCTCTGTTCGCTGCACGTGCAGCCTTACACTATATTCTAATTCTTCAATTTCACACTAATTAACCCCGTCGTACTACCGAAGAAAGAAACAACATTTAATTAGATTATATTCCATTATTATTTCACGTTGAGCTTGAATTATTTCGAATTTACAAGTCTTCAAACAAGAAAACGTAACCTTGCATGAACCAACAATGGCATTACCTACAGGAAACCTTTTCATTTATACGATTTCCTTAAAATACTATATTTTTTTAAATTTTCTAATTAAAAATCTAATCTTACGTTCCTTTATTGGAAAAATTAGTGATTGAAAATGAAAACAAATTAAAACATTTAATGGGTATTACATTAACAAATTGCTTTTTATTTTGAATAAAAAATGAATTAATCATTTGTTTATTAGATTTACATAATAACTAAGATCAATTTTGTTTCAAATCCATCAAAAATTATAATTAATAGAAAGTATTAAATGAACCAAAAACGGATTTAAACATATTAAAACATTTTGTATCTTCAAATATGTAAAAACATCTTATCAAAAAAGTAGAAACTTACTTTTTTGGTTGAAAAAATAGTGAGAGAAAATGTTTTCATTATACAATAGTAGATTGTTATTTATCATGAAATAATCATAAATTAATTAGTATTAATTAGATTTCAACTGAAACCGATTTTGTTACAAATTTAAATACAATTACAAGTAATATGAATTTCAAGAAAAGGTTCAAATGTAGCTTGTTTATTACAATTCTATTTTAGTCGTGATAATTAAAGAAAACTAAACATTTTGCTTCAGAAATTTAACGTGTCAATGTTTAGATACTTAGTATGGGATTAATTAGTGGCACTGCAGGAAACGCTTTCATCACTTTGAATATACATTTTTATGAAATTTCTCAGGAACCAACTGAATAACAAGAATGTAATGCGAATCCTGAAATAAACTCAGAGCCATGTGGCATGTAAAGAGCTGTTAGTTTCTTCCCAAGTCTGTATTGTCTTTCAATTATGAATTGTATATACTTATTACTTAAAGATATATTACATATTACAATTAAAACCCTTTTTACTTAATTGCAATAAATAAATTTGAATAAATATATCATGTATTTATTTTTTGGAATAACTTATTCAATCGGATTTGTATACATTGATTCTGTGGATGGAATTGCTGCAACGGGTTCCGGTAAAATTGATTGTTTCTCGTTAGTTTCTTCAGCTTTTTGCTCTCCTTCATCGATTTTCTGCAATTCTGCCTTATGTTTTAACAATTTCTCCGCTAATTTTTTGTTCTTATTAATCAGCAAAGCGAATTTCTTCTTGTCCAGCAAAGTAGGTTTCTTAACTTCAACTGGTTTCTGCATCTCATCTTCCGATATTTTTGGAGCAACATTTTCATCAATGATTTCTTCCACTAATGGAACTGAAAATTGTAGTAATGTAAAATATATTTAAGTTTAATTGCTTTCAATTTTGATTTATTTATTGTCAAAATTTGTATATTTTACCTTGCTGTAGATTAATTTGTTGCTGATTTTCTGGATTGATTGTCTTTTCCAAAACAATTGGTGTTTGAGTTTCGTTTTGAATTTGTTTGGGTTCTTCGGGATTTTCAATTTCTTTATTTACAGTTGCTATAGTGACAGATTCGTGCTTTTCTGGTTCTATAGTAGGTTGTGTTCTAGTTTCTCCAATGTCAACTGGGTTTGGTGGTTTAGTGACAAGATCTTCGGAGTTTTCTACGTTTTCAGGATTTGGGGCACCAACTAAAGGTAAGGCCCCATTGCCATCTAACCACGGGAAGAAGTGGGATAGAAACGTGTGAGGTGTGGTTGGATCGGATCTGACGTTGACGTTGATTTGATTGATCTGCGACTCGGAATTGCTCGTAGAATCAGAGTCCAGCAATCCCGGTCCATGCCTACCAACGTTATCCAGCAAATCACCTACTCTACTTTTCAGAGCGTGCAAGACTGGTGTGTGGGGAGGAAGAGGCAAAGCCGATCGATAAGCAGGGGCGACAAGGATGGGATCGTGATAATAATAAGGATTGAACGGGTTACCGTAATGATGGTAAGGGGCGTAATGAGGGTGCGGAAGAGGTTTCAGGGCAGGCAGCAAAGGGCGATGGTAACCTGGAGCGACGATCGGAGGACGTGGAAGGATTCCTGTATTATGCGGTGAGTAGTCTATAATACTAGGATTAATCTGCCCGACAATTGGACTATCCTCCCTTCCCTCCTTCAACTTCTCAATCTTATCCTTAATCCTCTCCACCAATTGATTCGTCCCATCGCCATCTTTGTTGAAATTCTTCAACTGCAACTTGAACTTGGGCGCATCCTCCCTCTTAATCCTCTCGTCACCTACAAACCAAACTTAATCAAACTCATCGACTCTTCATCCCAAAACTCACCATCAATCAATTTCCAATCAGAAATGTACAAAGCATCAGAGCAAACTACAACGAAAGAGACATTTACAACAAACGTGTTAATTACAAAACGAACAACTTACAGCAAGAAAACGCAAGGTAATGGATTATCAATTTCAACATGTTGGCACACAATCGAAACCCGGAATGCTTATCGAAGCCGTGCAGCAATTTCCTGCAGTCTGATACGAATATATGAAACATAGGTGTAAGCGTTTTATTTTTCTTCAGATTCAGCAATTTGCTGATTACAAATTACGCACGGTGACGATTTTTTAATTGTAAAACGCAGTCCGTTTCATTGCTATTTTCTTAGACTTTTCTTTAATTTCACTTTCCTCGTTCTTTTATTTTGCTTCCACTTTTTTAAAATATTGCTGTAATGATCGTTTGTAAGTGGAATCCTTTTCTCGGAATTTCCTTTATCCGTCATCATCATCTGCGACATTTGAAATCGCTCCTGTTTGCCCATTAAAATATCTCTGAGCAGGAGATGATGAGGCCAGGATAAAGAACGGATTTATGCGCGCACTTTTATTTCCCTTTTATTTTAATTATTAAATACACGACGGTCGGTTTTAATTGCCTGCGTTTAATTAATCCTTTAAGAAAGAATCTTGCGCAAAGGATATTATTTATCGCGTCGACTCGGATACGTTTTTTCCGGTTTTGAAATTGCGCGTCGACGTGATTTATCGTCAGTCTGCGATGTGATAAAAGCGACGATTTTTGTGCCGACTTTCTGGAAAGGCTGCAATAATAAAGTAGAAAGAGTTATTATTGCTGAACAGAGTTTAGTTTGTCTCGTATTTTACATGGAATTATTATTGTACTTTCTAAATATTTCACTCTAATTAAGGAGATTATCGTAAACTATATTTATATAAAGCAAATTTTAATTATTTCATAGTCTTACGTATATTTTTTTCTGTAAGAATATTACAATAACAGTAATTTAATGAAATGTATACTCTCAAAATATTTTACTCTAATTAAAAAGAAAATTATACAAAAGTTTCTAAGAAGTGTTAGAACATTATCTTTTTTATCAAAACTTTTTAAATACATCGACTTCATGAAACAATAACAACAATTGTAACAATAGATACAAATGTGCAGGAAAAATAAAAAGTTATATTTATAAAGTAATAATCAAACAAATCGAAAAAATAACTATTATATCTGTTACAAAGACCGTAGCCTTTCGTGAATTATTGAAGCAATTATTCAATTTTCATTTAAAAAAAATATTATATAGAAAATACAGATATGAAAACATTGAAAATTGCTTATTGATAAATTAATAGATAAAAACCATAGAAAATCCATTATTGAAAAATTAACACATATGAAAACATAGAAAATACTTAAACACCCATACCTCGCTATACGGCCGCTCTTTATACGGCATTTCGCTATAACGGCCGTCTTCAATTAATGCACGTTTTCAATTTACGGCCTAAGCTATAACGGCAAAAAAACTTTTTTCGATGTCGATAAATCTACATATTGCCAATCTTGCGCAAGCGCAATAACTGATTCCTTATACGGCTTTTCGCTTTGCGGCCAAGTATCGTGGAACGTATCAAGGCCGTAAAGCGAGGTATGGGTGTATAGAAGTGCGAAACGACTTGTATGAAAATACAAACAATACAAATTGCTAAAACATAAAAAAGAAATACAAATTGATAGTGAAATTATAACCATTAAATAAATCCATTCATTTATTTTATCCTTGATATTTTTATAATAACGAAAATATTGCCTATTTTCTTCCAACGTTTTATGAAAATGAGCAACAATTGTCTTATGAAATTTGATTAATAAGCATATTCTAAATAATGATGTAATTAGAGCTGACTAGTTATTATTAAAATCATGATGAACAAGGATCTTTAACACATAAATTGATTTATTTTATTAAGCTAATGAGCAATATAGATGCAACCTTCGTTGAGATTCATTACGAGTATGAGAAGTGAGTACAAGAAAACATTCGAGAACTATCATTTTATACGTGCATATGACCATAAAATTATACGTACTGCAACGATCGCAATGCTTCGTGGTTGCAATGAAAACTAGCGAATATAAGGAAATGTATGTCATAAACAAATTACTGCAGAATTATTGAAATATTTACAGTTGCATTACATCTTTCCATTACTTCATTACTTAGTTAATTATATAGTAATTTAACAATCATTAAACCAATGAAGTAATAATCATCATAATTGTGATTCACAAACATTGAGAGATATTCATGTAAATTTATACACATTTTCTAATTATTTTCAATTTAAATTAATAATAATGACAGTATTTATTGGTCACTAAGTAGATTCTATAATTATTTTAAAATTTCTCTATATTATTTCTCTAATATTGTTAGAATTTTTTTATAATTTTCAGAAAATTTTGTGTATATAATTTCTCAATAATTGTTGTAGAGCTTCTCAGCAATTTTTTCATAATATTATCTTGTGTTTTCTTACCAAATAAGTGTAAAAATCGAATAAATAATGATATTTATTCTATCAATTATATAATTCACATTATTTCAAGATTCATTACAAAATATCAAACTTTTCTATGTTGAAATAATCAAAAACTGTTAATCAAACCTTCTATAATTAAGTTTATTAGTAAAACAGTGATGTTGTAAAGCGGGTTTTCTTCAAGTATACAAAGTATTAAAAATCTTTGAAGTAAATGATGTTTTATTCATTTCGCTTGAGGGTGAATAATATGTTTAATATAGTCAAATATTTATTTTGGGTCTCCGTTCTTTTCATGTATCTATGGTGGTTACCCCCAATGTTTTGAATTTCGATGTTTTTTTAGTCCCAATATTTTTTTATAAGCAGATTGATGCACAAATGCACCCGTTTGTTGTTTATATTGTAAGAGAGCTGTACACAAATGGATCGGTGTCACAGGGATATTATAAACTGAATAATTGCCACTCGAAAGTTAATATACCATTAATAAGGGATGAATTGCATCTGTGCGTGTCATCTAGAGTCGACAGATTTTTAATGACACTTCTCCACCATATGACGGATTGAAAACTTGTATTTTGCTATGCGTTCCCATGGCATCGATTTGCATTGGACGGAGAGGATTATCCGGTGGATGCTGCACGGTGGTGTATCCAATTACCCCTGTTGTAATTGCGATGGTAACACGCGGGATTCGATCCCATGGGGCGAGAAGTGGACGCGTGCCGTTAATCCTTGCAACGAGCATGTTACACACAAACGCGGAGAACTTGATGGAAACACGAAGGGATGAACGACAAAAAAGTAAAACATGGAGAGGAGAGAAAAAGAATTGGAAAGAGAGAGAGAGAGGATAGTTTAAGGGATGTATTCCGATTGAATGAGGGGACGATGATCCCTCCGCGAACGGAAAAGAAATTGCTTGTTTGATGGGGCGAAAGCCGCCTTTGATCTCTTCACTGCAGCGAACCCGCATCTTCGATGAAAATTAAACTTTCTTTCAGTTTTTCCCCCTTTCTTTCTCGAAAACTTGTCAAACAATTATCAAAGCATTTAAAGTTCATGTACTTTTAACACTTTATCCCTAGTTTCAGT
Source organism: Nicrophorus orbicollis (assembly GCA_018845635.1). Taxonomy (NCBI): domain Eukaryota; kingdom Metazoa; phylum Arthropoda; class Insecta; order Coleoptera; family Silphidae; genus Nicrophorus; species Nicrophorus orbicollis. The sequence continues at coordinate 873,907 of JAFMTC010000168.1, forward strand.
AGTATCTTCAAACAAGCATAAATATTTTTACCTTAACAAATATCTAGTATTCAAAGTTAATTTCTACTTTGCACTATGCCTTGCATTACATAATTTCAGTAGTTGCTTTCCATTTTCATGAAATAAAGTTATATGTAGAAAAATTGACATGCATACATTTCATTTCTCCTCAATGTCTTATCAATTGTTTCTAAAATCGAGTAAACATCTTTTCACGCTTTTTAAGAACCAAAATTTTTAGTTGATCAATTGTCATGTATTTATGATGCCTCGTTCTACGTTTTTTCAGTAATTTGTTATAGAAAATATAAATATTTTACCCTTTTTCAAGAACTATATTATATTTGCACTATGCCTATTACGTTGTTTCAGTACTTTCTTAAAACAAGTACAAATCTTTTCATATTTTTCTAGAACTAAAATGATTTGTCATACAATTAATAAACACATACATTTCACATACTTTTTACTCTAAACCTCGTTCTCTTTTATCCTTTACAAGATCTATTTGTTTTGTTAAACAATTGTCAAATTATCAAGTTTATCAATCTGATATGTAATTTACACAAGGCATCGGTTTACGTCGTTTCAGTAGTTAATTAACAATTATTATACTGTTTATACTTTTTTCCATTTTAAGAACTTTTAACAATGTATTAAAACAGTTCTAAATAATAATGGTTCATCTATCGAAAATATTTCAACAATTTATATTTCGTGGAATTTTCCGCTTTACATGTTATTAGTGTACTAATATTAATCAAGTATTATTATTAAACTTAGTTATTAATCACAAATTGGGTTAAACGGCTATTAGCCGTCCCAATTTAATAATTTACAGCTATTAGAAAACCGAATTATATGAAAACCGATATAACGGCCCTCTTCAATTAAGGCACGTTTTCGATTTACGGCCTAAAATGTTTCGCTATAACGACAAAAAAACTTTTTTTCCATGTCGATATATCTACATGTTGCCTATCTTGCGCAAGCGCAATAATTGATTCTTTATACGGCTTTTCGCTTTGCGGCCAAGTTTTGTGGAACGTATCAAGGCCGTAAAGGTATGGGTATAGTTTTTTTTAATCAATGCAAAATTAACAATTTAATTATAAAGTTATTAATTTTTCTTTGGGATTCTGTTCGGAAACCGAGTATTTTTAAGACATTGAGAAAATACTTGACATACAAAAACTATAATTTCAGCCATTTAATATTTTATTTAATACAATAGAATTAGTAGAAAGTTACAATTTCTTTGATTAAATATATTATTATATAAATGGATTGAGTATTTTCTTTCAATTAAATGTATTTGTAGTTGGATGGAAATGAAAATCTATGAAACAGTATCCGTGCTGTGAACCAACAATACCGAAAGGCAGAAGACCTATTAGAGACACGATACGGTTTTGTGCTATGTGCGATTTCTTGTTTCTTCTCGTTTAATTGCCCGGCTATTTCAAGCGTGAACAATGAACAGAATAACATTTTACTACGAGACGGGCAAATCTCCTCTTTCCTGCATTTCAAGAGAAGAATCGAAAGCGTGCCAAAGTCCGTCCAACCTGATTACGGCACGGTTTTCGAATACTGAATCGGAACAGGAAAAACGTTGTCCGATCGAATACACTTGTTACCATTGAGGAGATCTCGTAACCTAAGCCACGGACATGTTTCTTATTGTTATGCGTTGTGTAACTACTCCGGTTGCGGGAAAATAAATAATATAGATTATTAGTCCCATCGGAATCGAGGGTTGTGGACATTCGCGTGGGGGAATCTCCACTGATGGTTTCCAGATAAGGGACGAACAGAGCAGCACGAAAAAAAATATGATATTATGTGGAATTGAAATGATATGGGTTTGCTTTTTATGTGTGTGAAAGCTTCATGTGAAAGAGATCATATTCCGATCGTAATAAAGTAAAGAATAATACATAAAACTTGTAACAAACGAAAACCATAAAATTCATTAGCAGTCTATTAAAATTAATTTTTTGAAATTTTATCACTGCTTTTTATTGCAATTAACAAACATATATTGTAAACATCTTTATGTAGTTGTAATACGTATTTATTACGAATTGATAATAAATTGAAATGAAAATATAATAATATCAAGGTAATTCAAAGAAATAATAGTAACCAATAAGCATGTCATTTGATCTTTCCGCCCTTGCATATTGATAATGAAAGTAGTATACATAATGATAAAAATATATGAATAAGACACACTAAGATAAGATAATAATAATTACATAAGTAAAGAAAAAAAACATCCACTGGAATGAGTGACATAATTATAGGGATAAGGTACATGTAGTATACTTATATTTGGGAAGAGTTTTGTATCAAAGGATACAAAAGTTGGAGAGAGACAGGATAAATTGGAGTCTTTTAAAGTAAATTTAGGGTAAAAGTAGAGGAGAAGAATCATTTTAGTTTTGAATACGGCCTAGATACGTTCCACAAAACTTGGCCGCAAAGAGAAAAGCCGCATAAGGAATCAATTATTGCGCTTGCGCAAGATTGGCAACGTAGATATATCGACATGGAAATAAAGTTTTTTTTTGCCGTTATAGCAAAACATTTTAGGCCGTAAATCGAAAACGTGCCTTAATTGAAGAGGGCCGTTATAGCGAAATGCCGTATAGCGAGGTAGGGGTATAGAGTATGTTACTCAGAACGTTATAACGTACGTTATTTGGATGGTGAATCTCGCTGAAGATACGAAGGAAAGAACTTTCGGTATTATGATTATATAAGATGCAATTGAAATTTACTGTACATTGAAATAGGATCTGAAATGAAAATGAATCCGAACTGAAGAACATAAAACTGTAATCGATATAGAAGCGATAGCTTAACATTTTGCAGTCCACACCCTACACACATCCTCGTGTTGAGTAAACAAGACGCGAGACAGATAAAGCTCCGAGTTACATAAGATTAAGCTATGTACACTCGATGGCACAGGCGTTTCGATTGTTGAAATAGAGAGAAAAAGCAAGTCCTGAGGACACATTGACAATGTAACAACAAAACGTCGTAGTTGCTTCGAAGATCGACGATCGCGTTGCTAAAACAACATTCGCAACGCGCCTATGTGAACGCTCGTACAAGGCTCGAATCGAAGCGCAGGAATATCGTTAGCAAACGTCATCCGACCCAGAATCGTCCGGATTAAAGTGCATGCGGGATGTCTGCTTGATGGATTGTTTATACCGGACGCAACAATGGGGAACAGCTATTTGCGTCTTCATATTTCTGCTCCGCTTTTACTACTCTTTCTGCATGATGGTGAATCTGCGGGCATCAAAGGCATCTTTCGCATTGCGAACGATCAAAAGGTGGGCTCTTCTACTGTTGCGGCGAGCAATGGGGATGACTCAGAGGAGGTAATCCACCCCTCTCTCGCTCTTCCGCACTCGTGAATTTTCCCTCCGTGATGTTCTCTCCCCTCGTTCGTTCGTTGCCAAGGAAATTCAAATGTGATAAGCCCTATAAGAAGTACACACCCTATTCATGTTACTGGTGGAATCAGTATTTCGGGGGTGCCTTGCCACCCCTCCGCACCCGGATCCCAGCAATTGTAGCGCCGCCAAGGATACTATTAAATATAAATTGAAACAAATATAATGGAACGCGATTGATGTGATAATTTCTCATTCAATTTGAAACGCCTGGGGCGCACGATATTTGCATATGCAGTAATCGTTTCCTGCAGCTTGACTTTTGACCAAAAACGATTTGATTTATTCAATTTCCACCGAATCTGCTTAAATCATATATTTTTGTACATTATGCATACTTTTACAACGTTTCAGAAACTCATTTAAACAAAACACACATCTTTCATTATATCATGAACTAAACTTATTGTTAATACTTCATAAATGTTCATAAACTTTTTACCAATTTACAATGGTTTCACAATTTCCTAAAACTAGAGTAAATAACAATTTTCTTAAAATCTTTCAACAATTTGTTTTGTAAACACAACTTTATCGTAGAAGTTTTTAGTGTTTTTGAAAACCAAATTAAAGGAAAACCCAAAGTGGTTCGTTTGTTAAAAATACATGTAAAATTAGTAATTTAAGTATAAATTAAGTAATTAAAGATATCAATGCAATTTTCATTTTGATACATTGATATCAATAGTTTTCCTCAAAAAATCGTTTTTCTTTCTTTATTAGTTATGATAAGAAACGCTGTAAACAAATTCCTTTACTGTTGGAAAGTAAAATTATTAAAGATTTCTTCCTTATTTTCGCATAATTTTTTAAAATTTCATTTAATATATACATGAAAAACGAATAATAATATTTATTGCAACATCAACCACACGAAAAATATAAACTAAAAGTAATGGAATACAATACAAAGGAAATTAAATTAATGCTATTGCTGCAATGAGCTATATACCATAGGTCTACTATTATTATAACAAAAAGAGAATAGGGAGATGGCACTTTATTTCGTCAAAGTATCCCTGGTTTCATAGTCAAGTCTCTTTTAGTGCTGTTTATTTTTATGCGTTTTTAAGTACTCAATTAGAACGATTTCAAATAGTGCGGGGTGTTGGCCAAACCGTACTACACGAGGTATTGCATCATGTATTATAATACTTTGGCAATAAACAACGATTTTTTAACATTTTTTTATAAACTTTTATATGACTCGTATTTTATTCAATACAAAGGAAATTAAATTAATGCTATTGCTGCAAAGGGCTAAAGACCATAGGTCTTTCTACCCTACAAAAACTAGTATCAAACCAAAAAGATCACAGGGATGGCACTGTATTTCGTCGAAGAATCCCTGGTTTCATAGGCAAGTCTCTTTTAGTGCTGTTTATTTTTATGCCTTTTTAAAGTACTTAACTAGAACGATTTCAAATAGTGCGGGATGTTGGCCAAACCGTACGACACGAGGTATTGCATTATGTATTATAATACTTTAGCAATAAACAACGATTTTTTTAACATTAGTTTATAAACTTTTATATAACTCGTATTTTATTCAATACAAAGGAAATTAAATTAATGCTATCGCTGCAAAGGGCTAAAGATCATAGGGCTTTCTGCCCTACAAAAACTAGTATCATAACGAAAAGATAATAGGGATGGTACTTTATTTCGTTGAAGAATCCCTTGTTTCATAGTCATGTCTCTTTTAGTGCTGTTTATTTTTATGCGTTTTTAAAGTACTCAATTAGTACGATTTCAAATAGTGCGGGGTGTTGGCCAAACCGTACTACACGAGGTATTGCATTATGTATTATAATACTTTGGCAATAAACAACGATTTTTTAACATTATATTATAAACTTTTATATGATTCGTACTTTATTTAATACAAAGGAAATTAAATTAATACTATTGCTGCAAAGGACTAAAGACCATAGGTCTACTATTATTATAATAAAAAGATAATAGGGATGGCACTTTATTTCGTCGAAGAATCACTGGTTTCATTGTCAAGTCTCTTTTAGTGCTGTTTATTTTTATGCGTTTTTAAAGTACACAATTAGTACGATTTCAAATAGTGCGGGGTGTTGGCCAAACCGTACAACACGAGGTATTGTATTATGTATTATAATACTTTGGCAATAAACAACGATTTTTTAACATTATTTTATAAACTTTTATATGACTCGTATTTTATTCAATAAAAAAGGAAATTAAATTAATGCTATTGCTGCAGACCATAGGTCTTTCTGCCCTACAAAAACTATTATTGTAACGAAAAGATAGTAGGGATGGCACTTTATTTCGTCGAAGAATCCCTGGTTTCATAGTCAAGTCTCTTTTAGTGCTGTTTATTGTTATGCGTTTTTTAATGCGATTTCAAATAGTGCGGGGTGTTGGCCAAACCGTACTACACGAGGTATTGTATTATGTATTATAATACTTTGGTAATTAACAACGATTTTTTAACATTATTTTTTAAACTTTTATATGACTCGTAACATACAATATTTTATTCAACTAAATCAAATTTCAAATATTCCATCTACTTTTCCGCTCCGACTGACATTCCGTCCCCTTTGCTGCACACTTCGCTGCAGCCCTGATCCGGCCCTGCCTTCAAATTTTTTCATTCCTGCCGACGTCAGGTCGTTTACCCCCATTTATACATATTCCATAACATTATTTCTTCTTTCCATTTCTCCTCTTATCCTTCCTTCTGCATGTTGCTCTCCTCGAGGGAAATAAACGGGCCGCATTGTGCTCTCTCCACTAGGTTTATTCACTGGCTCTCCTCTGCAGAGCAAACACTACATTCAGACCACCGACACGGACGGAGCAAAAAAAAAATGGATCTGTATAGCGGGAAAGGGAAAGGGAAAGAGGAGAACCTAATCAAGGGCGCATTTAATATTTATTGAAAAAGAATCCGGCCACCGCGCGCCGAATGAAAGAGCCCTTTTCAGTTATTCTTTTCCCTTTTTCGTCTTTCGGGCTCTCTCATTCATATTCATTGACGTTTAACTTCTTCGGAATGTGAGCCAGATGTGAATAGGCCGTCGTCGCTGATAATAAATCACATTATGCATAACAGGGTATCAAATGCATGTAGAAAATAACGATACGAAGAAGACACCTCTGTTCGAACGAGTTATTGTCTGTGAGATGCTCTCGATGTTTATTTTTATTTGAACAGCGGCTGTCTATTTGCATACAGCCCTGTCATATCAATCCAATCGTATCTATTATTACATTCAGATCCTACTCGTTCCCTGCTTACACCGAACTTTTCATCTATCATGAAATGAATAAACATGATTATCACATTTATTTTTTTAAGTTTTCAACAATATTCCTCACTCAATCCGACTTCTAACAGTCCGTTTTCATTATAATCCAGTATAATTCATAAAAAATGGTACACAAATTGAATTATTTACAATTTTAGAAATACTTATTTTTCATTATTTACAACAATAATCAAATATGAAATATACATTATTTTAGAGATAATACAAAGGTTTATTGACCGTTTATTAAAACTAAAATAGAAAAAATGTAAATGTTCAGTAATTAAAATAAATTAAAATCAATTACGAACTTTATGTGCCTTTTGTGTTTACAAATTTATGTATATTATGTGTTCAACTTTAATTTTAGAAAATTGAAATAGATTATTTCTGGAAATACCTCAATTATGACTGTCAGCAGTTAACAGCTAAGTGTATACCAAAATGCGTTATATTTAGTTCGATATTTTTGATAAAGTTAAAGAAATGTCGTTTAAAATAAAATCAACATGTTTTCGTTGATTTCTTCATTTTGATCGAACAAAAATCGTGCTAACTAGTTTAGATAATATCAAAATAAGTTTAGATGTTATAAACGAAATATATTGGTAGTGAAACACATCATCAATGAAGCATTTACATTCAAATTCAGGTTACATTTTTTTTTAGAAAGTGTAAATGGATGAATGAAGTCATGATTATGTTATGTTGTTATTTTAGAACATCATATTTAGTGTATCTTGCAATTTTATAATACGTTTTTATAATATAATCCACCTACACGTGACTAGGATGATTTTCAATTTTATTACGTAACAAACATGGTGTGCTTCAATGCACTCAATTTATTGCTTTATTAACAATAATATTTTGTTTACTTGAAGAAAATGAAGTGAATCATCTCTCAGTTATTTCCATTATATAAAAATGAGGGCTTAAAAACGTACAGTTAACAGACCTGTGTAACGTTTTTTAATAATAACATATATTGCAACAACAATTACAAAAAATAAACTCAAAGCAATAAAAATTCCATTGATGTGAAGGGCTATTGACAATAGGTCTTTCTGCCCTATATTTTTGTTTTCGTATACATTTTTTGAAATACATTTGCACGATTGTTGTTAAAAACGTTATGATTATTACTTCAGAGTGAAATAATTACTTTAATAATTGATTTCTATGTCTATTGTTTATAATAATGACATTTATTGAGTTCCTGATACTCTAATTGTTGTAATTAGTACTTTTTTTTTAAATTAAAAAGTCATGAAAATAGTTGCTTTTTTTGATGATTAAATGGTAATTTTACCAGTTATAAATGATTCAATGAGTGATTATTGAGCTCATGATTCAATATCCGATAAATTGTTTTAGAGAAAGTCAATTCATTGGAAATTACTATGAATTACTGTTAAATCGGCGTAAAAACGTTTGACTTTTTATTTCAAATTAATCAAAATTCTATATATTTTTTAGTACATAACATGTTTGCTTCTATATAATACGTTATTGTTGTTTACTTTTGTAAGTAAAACAATATGTGAAGAGAATTGTACTTGAATGGGTGATCCGTATACTAATTAAATAGTCTTTGGTCTAATGTAAATATAATGTAATATTACTCTAATTTACAATTTAATATGTGGCTTCGATCAGTCCGGATTCACTATATTTCAGTTTTATAATTTCAAAACTAATACACACAATTATAACATATTTTTGGCTTCATATGGTGAGATTTGTGCAGTTTCTTTTTTTTTCCTATAGTCCAGGGGAGCCAACTTGCGGCTCCCGAGCCACATGCGGCTCTTTGAAGGATTATTTGTGGCTCTCGATATTTTTTTTTTCATTTTTGTGCTATTATTTAAATACTTTTTTCATACCTTTTAAATACGTATAGAATGGCGGCTCGCGAAAAATTTCAAATTTTGAAAAATGGCTCGGACTATCAAGGAACCACCCCTGCTATAGTCCTAGTTTCAAACAGTGCGGTTTCATCACCAATATTTTTATTGTTAATTATTGGGTCTGAATTATTACTAACTGAATAAAACAATAAATTGAAAACTTTTATATATTTTCGTGTATTTATTTAAACATCTTTTTTGGTCTAAATTGGGCCAAAGGGCTATCGATTTTCTTCCCAAGTTTTCATGTATATTTCAAAATAAATTAATTAAACCAAAAATTGTAAATCTAGAAGAGATTTATACATTTTTTGTAGATTTCTTATTATTTGAAAATGATTATATGTCTATTTGACTATGCTTATATTTCGCAACGAGAAACGTAGACTTTCTCAATTCACTGCTAACGTATTGTAATAACAAGTGCGGATTGGATAGTAACAGATGAGCGTACATTATGGATGTAATTGACGAAAGTGAACGTAATTTTACGAAGATCGAAACGAAGAAGTTCGAAAGTGCGCGTTCTTTTTTGTAAACTATAATTAAATTAAGTTTAAGCAAGCGAAAACTTTCACTAGACATTTTATGTTCCGGAAAATTACACCTCTACTTTATTACTAGAAAAAAAAGACATACAGTAGCAAATTATCATTGATTAAATTAAGGAAATGACAAATGTTACTTAAAGATTTTTTTAAATTTCTGTTTTTTATACATTCAAATTGCTATGTTTTAGTAGAAAATCTATAATTTATAGATTCAAATATATTAATGTAAATATTCAAAATTGTTAATGATTTTAAGAAAGTTTTGTATGAAATAAATTAGAAAATAAATACACAATTTCAAAGTTAGTTTTTTCTCTATAGTAAATTTAAATTATACTGTATATTCAATTATTCAATTTAACGAACTGAAAATTAATGATTTGTCCTTTTGTAATGGAATGCAAACAAATCAATGAAAGCTATTAAAAATTGAATTGTTATCCTGAAGGTTATTGACCTGAAGATTTCCAATTTAATATGCGCGAAGTTTGTGCCAAAAAATAATGGTTTGCATTCGTCTTCATCGTTGCATGAATCATTGGATATCCACAGACGTCAATAAATCCGCAATGCTGTAGGAAAAGAGGATAAACAAGTGGACTGTCTTTCAAACTCCAATCCGACGACGTTTTCCCATGCATCCGTGCTCGGAATTACAAATTTCGGCATCCCCCCAGACAATACGTAGCCAAAAATCAAAGCATTTCCTTTTCCGGTTTGATTCTTCCCCCTTTTGCATTCCGCACCGAGCGAATGAATCCATTGTCGCACTTTATGGGAAAATCTGTAATAACAAAAATCATATTGCACACCGAGCTGGACAGGTTGACTACTGATTTCCGGTCAACATCATGTGCGTGCTTCCTGTGTGTGTCCACACAACCGGAAACTTCTGTACATCGCGACTCATACAAATTACATTACGTACGATTTTAATGCTATACCTTCAAGTAAATTAAATACGTATATAGGTAATCTTTGTGTGAGTGGAATTTAAAAAAAGAAGAAGAAAATAAAGCAATGCAACTGCGAAGAGGAAGACATTGAAGGACCCAGACCCGTTCATTAAGCATGTGGCGCAATTAGAATGCACCCTTCTCTCGTTCACCGCACAGACTGAACAATAATTCTTCTCTTTGTCTCTCTCTCTCTATCTTTCTTTCACTCTTGCACATGCGAATGAACGTGTACGAAACTCCCTTTTGCATAGTTGGCAAGTGTCACTAAAACGCTTCGAATTTAATTTACCCCGGGGGTGCCGTTTCGAAACCCTTCACGAAAATTAAACCGACAAGCGCACATGTTTCATTTTTTTTATATTCCTCTTTCTCTCTGCAGACTTTTCTTCTGTCTGCTTCTTTTCCTCGCCCTGTTTGTGTATGCGTTCACCCCAATCTCGGGGTTGGGAAATGCGGGTGCGCGCAAATCCACCCGGTTTCATGCTGATTAAAAAACATGTTAACATCAATTACACCGTGATTAAATTATGCATTGTCTCAGATTGCTTCTGTGTTTCATGGAAAGATAAACGGTTCAGACCTTTTGCGGTGTTCTGCTCCCCTATTTCATCAAAGAGAAGATTCTGTGAAACAGTAAATAATTAAACAAGAATTAATGATAATTACTTACAAAGTAATTAATGTAACTTTAATGAATGGAAACTAATGAATTTGTCTTAATCAAATTATATTTTGTCGATTTTCCTACACGCTTATGTAAAAATGTATAACATTACATAGTTTACATAGTTTTGTAACTTTTATTTAATATTTCATTACAAAATGTCAGAGTCTGAAATTAATTTAAATTTAAATTAAAAATAATAAGTATTTCATAATAAACAACAATTATTATATTTTGTATATTTATCTATAATTTCTTATAGAAACTATAATTGTATGCAACTTTATTCTTGTATTTCATTACAACATTTGTGGTAGTTAGAGTATAATTAATGTATTTGATTTGTTTGATAAGTATTGAATTCAAAGTAACAAATATTATTAAAATAAAATTATACAAAATCCTAACATTTTCTAGATTTTTTCTACAATTTCATCAACAAAATATAATAATTTTGTAACTTTATTCTTGTATTTTATTGTAATATTTTAGGTAGTTAAGAGTTTAACTTATGCAATTGATTTGTTATTTCTGATACACATTGAATAAAAATTAATAAATATGTATAATTTGTTTTTAATTTTGTAGATTTTTCTCCAAATTAAGCTACAGACTTTAAATGTTTACAACTTTATTCTGGTATTTCATTACAAAATATCTGGTTATTACATATTAATTAATGTAATTGATTTGTTTGATAAATATTGAATAAAAAGAAACAAGTACAAATAAGAAATTATACAAAATCATAACATTTTGTAGATTTTTCTACAATTTCATCTACAAAATATAACAATTTTGCAACTTTATTCTTGTATTTTATTGCAATATTTTAGGTAGTTAAGAGTTTAACTAATGCAATTGATTTGTTTGATAAACATTGAATAAAAATTAATAAATATGTCATAATAACTGTATAATTTTTTTAAAATTTTGTAGATTTTTCTCCAAATTAAGCTACAGACTTTAAATGTTTACAACTTTATTCTGGTATTTCATTACAAAATTTCTGGTTTTTACATATTAATTAATGTAATTGATTTGTTTGATAAATATTGAATAAAAAGAAACAAGTACAAGTAAGAAATTATACAAAATCATAACATTTTGTAGATTTTTTCTACAATTTCATCTACAAAATATAATAATTTTGCAACTTTATTCTTGTATTTTATTATAATATTTTAGGTAGTTACGAGTTTAACTAATGCAATTGATTTGTTTGATAAACATTGAATAAAAAGTAATAAATATGTCATAATAACTTTATACATATTTTTTTAATTTTGTAGATTTTTCTCCAAATTAAACTATTAAATGTTTACAACTTTATTCTTGTATTTCATTACAAAATTTCTGGTTGTTACGTATTAATTAATGTAATTTAATTATTTGATAAACACAGAATAAAAAGAAACAAATATGTCATAATATAATTATACAAAATCATAAAATTTGGTACATTTTTTTACAATGTCAGCTACAAACCATAATTGTTTGCAACTTTTCTATTATGTATCATTACAACATTTTCTGATGGGTACAATTGATTAAAATTGTTTCATTTGGGCAGAAAGTCCAATGGTGTAGCATTAACTTGTATTTTTCTTTTGTATTTCTTTAATTCTATTGTATTAAGTTTATATTTTTCTTGTAGTTGCTGCCACAATAAATATTATTATTATTTTTTCATAAATATTGAATAAAAAGTATGTCAGAATAAAATTACACAGATTTTTCATAAGCTTAAGAATTTATTACTCTTTATTAAATCTGTAATTTTCATTACAATGTAATTAAACTATTTGTACAAAAATTATCTCAATTATCTTCCTGTAATAAATTTATAACATCAATACGTAATATAATCAAAAGTTTGTATGTATTTTGATGAAATATTGAAAGTTAGATAATAATATTCACATTGAAATTAAAGTCAAAGTTACTTAAAAATATAAGAATGCCTAAATATTTACTCGTTTTCTACTTAACATTGTAAGTTTACGTTAAAAATAACGCTTAATGTCTCAATAAGTTTTTAAAATTATTATAAACCTGTCAGCGTTTGTATGAAATAAAGTAAACAGTTAACTTCCTTCAAAGAAATGTTCTCTAAAAATATATAGTTTTCCTTTCGAAAAAAAAGAATGAAATTATATATAATTAACAAAATTGAAATTGTACAAATCTCGAGTTTCGTTTTTAACGTTCGAGTGCGCTGCGCTGTGTGTTTGTTTAGAAATCTGGTTGAAGTGCTCTTCGGAAATGTTTGCTCGTTCTCTTCTTTGCATTTGGAACGACGCTTCAGCAGCGAGTTTTCCTTTCTTCAAATAATCCCCCAAGATAAGCGAGCCGTTTTATCTGCTTATGTAATAAAGTTTCTCTCGCAGAGTCATCTTTATGTGCGGAGCATATCGCATACCTAGGCTGGATGGAATAGGTACGTGTGTGTGTGTGTGCCTGATTAATAGGACGTTTCCAACGATGACCTCAACTCTTGTGCGTTCCTACATTATTCATGCTCGACACAATTTTTACACCTTTTTTTTATTGGCCGTGCACTGTTCGTAATCTACTTTTTGTTGTTAAACGATTGCATTGTGCAGGACGAAAACTCTTTAATGCTTTGTACCAGTTTCGCAGAGTTCAGATAAGACGCGTGCAATTGCATTCATTATCGAATTCATTACACATTTCTATACTTATCTGAGACCTACTTGGAATCTACTAACAAAAGCATAATGCTACTTCCACATTTACTCAAGTACTTCATTTTTAATGTTATTATAGCTATTACACCACTCAATAAGTCTTCGATCTAACTAAGAAAAATATATTTTTTTTAGAACTTCAACTTTATTCAACAATGTACTCTCCTCATTCAGGTGTGATACATTCATTCCAACTTTTCGATTCCTTTTTATAGAACGGTTTGTCAGTTTCGGAAATAACTTCTTCATATGACCCAAATCTCTTTCGCTGGAGCATCTTTTTGAGCCAGGAGTAGCAATGAGGTCAGATCTGAAGAGTACGGTGGGTGAGGAAGCAATTCGAAGCGAAGTTCATTCAATGAAACCATCAGGTTCATCAACTTGTGACACGGTTTTTTGCTTCGTTGTGAGGAAACGCGGCACCCAATAATCAAATTTTAATGTAAAACTGTAAAAACACTACCTTCTGATATCTTTAAGGTATCAGTTATCTGTCAAAACTATTTTGTAGACCTTTTTTGTATTTTCCGAAAGAACTGTCGATTTTGGACGACCAGAACGTTCATCTACTTATGACACGGGTTTTTTGGTCCGATGTGAGGAAAAACGGTACTCGATAATCAAATTTTAATTTAAAACTGTAAAAACACTACCTTCTGATATCTTTAAGGTATCAGTTATCTTTTAAAACTATTTTGTAGACCTTTTTTTGTATTTTCCGAAAGAACTGTCTATTTTGGACGACCAGAACGTTCATCTACATCATTTTCATCTACTTATGACACGGGTTTTTGGTCCGATGTGAGGAAAAACGGTACTCGATAATCAAATTTTAATATAAAACTGTAAAAATACTACCTTCTGATATCTTTAAGGTATGAGTTATCTTTCAAAACTATTTTGTAGACTTTTTTTGTATTTTTCGAAACGCCTGTTGATTTTGGACGACCAGAACTATTCATCATCTTCGGTGTTTTCACGACCGTGTTTAAATTCAGAATTCAAGTTAAAAGAAATTGCTTTCTCTGGTGCAAAGTGTCCATAAAGCTAATATTTTGCCTCAACAGTATTTTTTCCCATCAAGAAGCAATGTTTACCAGTACACGAAATTATTTTTTATCCATTACAAAACTGGGGTCACTAAAACCAATGTAACTTGTCAACTATTTGTCAGAATATTATGAAATTTTGACATGAATCCTTTGAAGGTTGATACTATCCAGAAATATACTTTAAGAACAGAAATATTTGTTTATAAGTAGATACGATTTGTAAATATTGAACAAAGTAATTTAGTGTAAGATTTGCATGTGAAAACACAATACTTCCTTCCTTAACATCTACTTACTAGATATATTTTTTTTAGTATTTAATCAACTATAATTTTCACAATTATTATATGATTTTTTGTAAATTTGTAAAACTAATTTGCTTATGTAGAACAAAGTACATCAATATTAAATTGATTTGTTAAAATAACATTTTTTCCTTCATTTTCATCTACTTATTAACTAATCTAATTTATACATGTATATCAAATTACTTCAATTAACGATTTTTGAAAATTAAATAATTAGAAATTATTTTTTGATTAAATATAAATCTAATTGCACCACATTAAATATCACTTATTTGAACATCCTTATTATTCCAAGATGAGTCAAAGTCCTATTAACCAAGGCTTTTCTGCACATAATTAAATATTATAAAATATAACATATTTCGTTTTAAAAATTATTATGCATATGAAATACATTTAGGTGTTAACTTTCTTAGTAAATGATATAACAGACAGAACATGTTTCTTGATATGAAAATAATATACAGCAAAGTCTTATTAACCAAGG
Source organism: Nicrophorus orbicollis (assembly GCA_018845635.1). Lineage (NCBI taxonomy): Eukaryota > Metazoa > Arthropoda > Insecta > Coleoptera > Silphidae > Nicrophorus > Nicrophorus orbicollis. The sequence goes on from JAFMTC010000168.1 coordinate 889,312, forward strand.
CTTTTCTGTACAGAATGAAATATCATAAAACATAACATATTTCGTTTTAATAATTATTACACATATGAAATACATTTAGGTGTTAACTTTCTTAGTAAATAACATAACACACAGCACATGTTTCTTAATATGAAAATAATATACAGCAGACATTTATAAATGCACTGAAAACGTGAAAATATTGTAGACTTGTCACGTGCGTGAGAGTAATTGATTTGGAAAAAAGCGCATGCTTTTCTTTGTGTGATTTTTTTCTTCAGGAGGAAGACGGCATTTATTGATGATGGTGGGTGTTATTGAAATGTGCGAGGGGAGTTGCCAAGATACCTTTTCAAGTGAGTAAAAGACACGTTTTTATTTCAATTTGAATAGTAGTTGAGAATCATTGTATAGGAAGATGATTTGTAGATCAAAGTGATTATTAATACATGAATTTACCATTTCAAAGAGGATTATTACTATTCAATACGAATACGATCTTTTAATACAGAAGGAAAACGATTTTGCAATTTGTATTTTAATATATTTTATTCACAACAAATTTAGTCACTTGCTTCTAAAAAAACTGAGAAATTATCTAAATTTACCTAATTACTATTATTCATGAATATATCATTCATCATTGCTTAATAGAACATTAACAACGAGATCTAGTGTAAAAATAGTATCACTTATTGCAAAATTTAAAAAAAATCTGAACAAATGTAGAAATACCTTGAAAGTAACAAATTAAGAACTAAAATCTAAAATCATCACTGAAATCAACCTAAGAAAAAATATACAATAGTTACACAATTTTAAGGAAAAATCAATTGGAGAGTATTTTGTAAATACATTGAATTATGATTAATATTAAGAAAGGACAGATTAACAAACAGTAGCAGCTTCTCGGAATATTTTCCATGTAATCAATATACGTTTTACTAAAGCTGAAGTTAAAAGTCACGAAAATATCCTGTTTCTGGTTGATAAGAGCTATGAGTTATTGAGTTTTGGCAGATTTACTGCTGTGCTAACAACCATTAATTTTCTAGCACTTTACCTAAAAACGAGCTTCTGTTTGATACATTCCTGCACTACAATAAGCAGCATGTTTTTTCTGTAAATTATAGTATCATAAAAGTATAATTAATATATTAATAATACAAATTTCAAGTTGAGTAATTCAATGTTATTTTGATAATGATCTTTGCAACAGAGAAATTTCAATAATGATATATTTTTTCAATTAAAACTTGTTTCGTTATTAAGAAATAAAGTGCAGTACTCATTCTTAATAATTCTTCTATCATTTATTCACTGCGTCTGTAAATGGTTTTTATATGCGATTATGTAAATGTGCACATAGATGGAAAGTTTCAGAAGAAGGGAATATGTCTCTCTCTTTTTCATCGTCTTCTCAGCAGATATTTGTAGATGGTTCATGAATAACAAAGGGCATGTTTGATCAGGAAATGATCCTTGAGAGGCTAATTCCTCTTTCCCATAACGCCCCAACTTCCTGCATTATTTATTACGTCTAATTTTTTCCTTGTTTGCTCTCGTATCTTCCCCCAACGAGAAGAATCCCCGAAGAGTCTTCCAAATTTTTCCCAGCGTGGTATGATGAGTGGAGATGATAGTTCGGAGCATCGTGCGAGGGTGCAAATGAACACAATTTCTACCTACCCACAGAAACCCAAAACAGATTCCTCATATTGCTCATCCTTCCCCGTTCCGCCTGCACCGCAAAGCAGGTGGAATATATCAAGATTAAAGCTCGGTTCCGTTTCGAAATGAATCTACCATATGGGAGCCGCAAATGGACCCCTTCGGATTTCAATGTCGACGCCTTCATCTTCCGCTCTCCCAGTTTTTTAATCATGAAAGATTTGACATCCTAAATTGTCATTTTGTATCGTTTGCAGATGGGACGGACGTCCCAATAATTGTTGACTTATTTCAATAATAACTCAGGAATTAAAGGGAATACTGTAATCATATCTTACTTACACAAATTACTCTTGCTCTAAATTTACAGATGAGTCCACCCTACCTAATCGTTGATTAATTCTTGGAAAATAATCATTTCAAGTTTCGCTACTAGAAAAACATTTTTTTGTTTACTAAATAAAGTTTTTCATCAATCGAAAATTAAATAATTTACTAACAACAACTTTAAATAGGGGCTGAAAGTCCTATGGTCAGTAACTCTTTGCAACAATAGAATTTTCTATTATTTTTGTTGTATTAAGTTTAGTTTTTATTAATGTTGTTGTTAATTGATACAATGCAATAAATTGAAGAGATAAACGTACAATAAGAATATTCTACTTGTTTAAATACCTTGTTTCGTCAATCGTATATCAATTTTTACCCATGTTTTCAAATATACAAATACCTCGCTTTGCGGCCTAGATACTCCACGAAACTTGGCCGCAAAGCGAAAAGCCGTATAACGAAACAAGATTGCCCAAGATTGGCAATATGTAGATATATTGACATCGAAAAAGTTTGTTTTGCCGTTATAGCGAAACATTTTGGGCCGTAATTGAAGACGGCCGTTATAGCGAAATGCTGTATAAATAGCGGCCGTATAGTGAGGTATGGGTGTACTTATATCTTCAAACAATGTCCGAAAAATTATGATTAATTACATCTTTTGGCAAGATTTCTGGTAGCAATAAATAATAATGATAGAAAGAAGCTGCAAGATTTATTTAATTAGTGCGCACTAATTAAGTGTAAATTTCTACCGGAGCTTCCGGAGGGCGCAAGATTAAACCCATAAATAATTTGAGACAAGAGTGGAGCAAGGAAAAATTACGAAAGAACGATGAAAAAAAGGCGCGAAACCGAAACTCGCATTTTTTATGCAGCACTAATTTCAGATTTGGCTTGAAATGGAATCGTACGTTCAAGACTTTTTTTTTTCTTCCTTCCTTTTTTTTCTAATTCCATGCCGAGACGGAAGTCCGTGAAACCTATACCATGTTCCAATGCAGATGTTTTATTATAATCGTTTCAAGGTATAATAGTTCTTTTTTTCTACTTCTTCTTCGAGTTCTTTGATTTTTTTACCAAATAAAAAATCTACGTTTCTCAAATTCATTAAGTATTCAGTTTCAGGTGATCACGTATATTGTACAGATGTTTCTCTTAAATATTATTCCAAATTGAAGCTTAAAAAATAATTAATTAAATAATTATATGATTCGAACCAACTTTTTATGTTGTTACAAGAATATTATAACATTGAAATATACTGTTGAATTCATAATACTTCATATTATTAACTTCAAATTTTCTTCTTTATCAAATTGTAAACTTGCTTGTTCTTTCTTAAATATTATCCAAAATTAAACATTAAAAAAATAAACTTGTAATTAAATATTTTTTCAGTACAAAAGTATAAATTGAAACTTTTCAAGTGAATTACAAGAAAATTAAAACATTTAATTTATATATTGTGTTGATTTCATAATAATTAATATTATAAGATTCAATTTTATTGTTTATTAAATTGTAAACATGATTATTTTTCTTCAATATTAGTCAAAATAAAAAAAAAAATAAAGATATAATTCAATATTTAATTTACAAACTTTTCAAGTAAATTATGAAGATATTACAATAATTCATATTGTTAAATACATATATTACTGTTTATCAAATTGTAAACTTGCTTATTTTTTATCAAAATTAACCATTAACAATTCATTAAATATTTTTTCAATAGAAAAGTGAAGATTCATATAAACTTTTTTAAGAAAATTAAAACACTGAAATTAAAGATTCTGTTAATCTTTTCATTCAAAAAAAATTCATAGTTTTACTTTGAAATTTTGTCGATTATTGTAATTGTAGACTGCAGTGTTACATAATAATTTTCTGTTACACAACTGCTCGTTAAATATAGCTTAGGTAATTTCATTGTTGGTTCACTCTTAAGGACATTGAAACAAAATTGTGTGAACTATATAAACGCATTATGTAAAATACGAAACGCAAATTATTTACAAGAATTATTAAAAAAGTCAAACTTTTTGAACTAAATTACATTGAATTGTAATATTTTCAAAATATTCGATAAATTTGTTGAGCAGTTTTATTCTTGCTTGATTTTTTATGAATTTCAAACAAAGTTAGCCAAATTATTAAGTCGTATTAGCAAGTTTGTAATAGTATGAAAAATTTCCATTTTTGTTGTGATTCAAAGAGCTTTCATCTACTTTTTCAATAAATGATATTTTAAAAGTTATAATTAACTAATTCACTCTTTTTAATAATTAAGTATACACCCATACCTCGCTTTACGGCCTAGATACGAACCACGAAACTTGGCCGCAAAACGAAAAGCCGTATAACTAATCAATTATTGCGCTTGCGCAAGATTAGCAAAATGTAGATATATGGACATGGAAATCGCCGTTATAGCGAAACATTTTAGGCCGTAAATTGAAAACGTGCCTTAATTGAAGAACATATAGCGAAATGCCGTATACACAGCGGCCGTATAGCGAGGATGGGTGTAGTTGATTTGATTACGAATTTGTTTTAATTATTGTAATCCAAACATTATTATTTTATAGTTGTATTAACATTTAGGAAGGAAATTTCAAAAATACAGATGTTTTTCCAAGTTTGAAAAGGAAGATAATTCTTTTAAAAAAAAACAGCTTCCTTGCAAATCCTTGACTGTGGTGATATTGAATTTCCGCGTCTGGTGTCAATGATGCTGTAAACAAACTCAAGATCCGCTGTGAAACGGAATCGTTTGTCCTATACAAGTTTTTTTACAGCCTTATTTTTAATGTTGAGACGGAAGTACGTGCAACTAATACGCGTTTAGATGCAGATGTTTTAGTTCTATTTTTTATTCCTTCGTCCTCCCTCTCAAGACTTTTCTGATAACAAAAAAAAATGGTCGAAATTGAACGTAGAGGTAGAAGTAGCAGGAAACGCGTTTAACCCACACACAGATTATTTTCTATCCCATTGTGGGGATAAATGAGAATTTATGGGTTTCCGTCCTCCGGTCGAGGGCTTCTTTCCTTAAATCAGGTACCGACCATAAACAGTGAAAAATGAGCTAATTGGAATCATGCAAGAAATGTTTATTCAACACATTCATTAGTGTCGGCGCGACTCATTTGTTCTCGGAAATGCCAACGAAACACATGTAACTAAATGTTTCTGTACACTTTTGTTCGGTTTCCAAGAAAAGGCGGCACGCGACTCGCGGCTTCAGACATTCCGAAAATTAAATATTGCATTCGCGTTTCCGAATTGGAAAACGTGCTGCTCCTTTAACCCGGTTAACAGTTTCAAATTCCACCTGTATTGATCATCAAGTCTAAACTAGAAAAGAAACGAACCTATTTATTTCTCTGAGTATAAGAATAAAAGTAACGTTTTTCCTAAAATATTCCTCCGACTCTAAATGCTCCAATAAGACTGAAACAATGGGGTAATTACGTAAATACGAAATAAAATAAAAAGTGGAAGGCGCACAATTGCAACTGAGGTAATTACCACGGAGAGATCTCGAAATGCAAATCACCTGTACAGTTAAATCAATTTGCATGTGTAACGTTCGGGGAAGTAATTGAATTATAAGATCCTTGCTGTGTTTGTTACCTTCTTTCTTTTCCTACAGCTTTCACCCTGGTTACTATTTAGCTTTCGGTTATGTCACGTAATTTATTCGACTGAAGAACGTGACTGCTCGGTGGTCCTCACGGATCAAAACATGTATATCCGCATCCATCTTCAACGCACGTCGACCAAGAACAAAAATAGTCGCAACAACAAAAACGCATCTATTTTCCTTCTTTCCCCATTCATAATTTTTTTCTCTCGTTTCGTTCTCCCCCTTCCGGTGGCGTGAGTCGGTGAAAAGGAATTCTTCTCCGAATCTCTGCTATCACTTTATGCTTAGTCGTGTGAACTTGCAGAAACGCTCACGGACTTCCTCCTCCGAATCGCGCGATGGGGGAGTTCTCACAAAACAAACACTTTGGGAAATTCGCTCGGTGCTTCGAATGCTGTTTTAAACTGCAACCAGATGTTAGTTAACCCGAAGATCGAACTAATGTGCAGTTTCCTGCATTGTTCGTAGGCACGTAAATATTGATATATTGATGAACGCGATTGGAACTACAAGACTCACAAATTACTATGAAAACCATTTCATTGATAAATAATATGTAGTTAGTATTTGTTTCAATGTATTTATTGTATAAGAAATTACCATCAACCCTTTAGCTACCAGAATATATACATAAATATGTCTGTCTAAACTTAAGAAGAAAATTTGTACAAATGCTAATTAATTCATTTCTTAACTATGTTGTGTTATGATTTATGTACTTAAGAATGGCAAAATTGGAAAAGGTAAACTCACAAAATATTTTGACTGTCGTCTTTTGTTGTAATTATATTAGTACATTCATATAGAAATACACTCGGTCCTCTTTTTATGCGGTTTTTATTTCAAGAAGCATTTTTTTTAAATAACTATTTTAGGCCATTTTGACACGTTAAAATTCGGAAAAACTAACCAAACGTCGACAGTTTTAGCTGAAATAATTTCTTTAGCACATGAAATTGGTGGGGAAGGTTTTGAAACATATACCCAAAACGATTTAGACGAATTACTTGAGGATAATGTCATGAATGACAATGATATCATTGGTATAACTCTTGATACCGTTGAAGAACAAGAAAACGAAAATGAATCGGACGAAGATGAAACTCCAGTCACACTCACTGCAAGTGTAATTCGAGAAGGTCTTCAACTTTCCAGTAAATTGGCAAACAATTTCATCGAAAAAGATGATAATTCTGAACGAGCATTCAAGTTTCAACGCGAGCTTCAGAATTGCATTTCTGGCTATCAGGAATTGTCAAAAAAATAGCAATGCTATCACAAAGTTTAATCACTGATTATATTGTCAAAGGGAAAAAATCAACATGCGAAGTTGAGACTAATTTTACTTGTGAAGAATCATTATCTTCAGGACATAGATCTGACATGCTGACTATATCTTCTAGTGATGAAAGTGATTTTTTTTGTGCGATTTATTTTTATGCGTTTTCCTGTGGAACGTATCTATAGCTACCAAGCGTAGCTGTTTTACAAGTTAGTACTAGTACTAGTATAGTTAGTGCATCAATTATATATGTATTTGAACTCAGTACATGAATTTGAAATCAGACAGATTTAATGACAGGCAATAGTTCATAAACCTGTCAAATGACAGGTGAACTAAGAACAATGATAAAACAGAACATGTAGTTATAATCGTTGGTTATAATTGATCATTTTATTATATTAATTGACTATAGGTCTTTCTGTAACACACTTGTTTTATATCTTTATTTTTACTTATACTTTGTGAATGTATATTGTTGTTTTATCAACTACTATTAGTAGAAAACAATAATTGTTGTACTTTCAATATAAAGGGTGTAGTGTTTCCGCCCTAATTGCTATTATTTATCAAATAAATTGATTGAAACTAGCAGATGAAAAGTTTGTTTAAAATAGTGTAAATTCTACATAAATCAAGTTTACCAATTTCTATTGGTTGTCTTTAAAAAAACCACTGAGTTGGCACACTTGATGGTTATGCAATTCTTACGTTTTATATAGTGTGGATGCAATATAAATAAAATACTCGGATCGTTTCTCAAGATCTCTGAAAGCAATCTGTTTCGATCTTGAGAGGCTTTTAACCAAGAGCTGTTATCATGACGGTATCTTCGCCCTGGCCCATTTTTGGCCGGAATCTTTCTTTATCTTGGATACTTCAACATGGCCAATTTCACAACGACTTGCAAGATTTTCGAAGAAATTAGTTAACAAAGATCGATGTTTCCTAAACACAATATCCGTTTCTACTCTTAATTTGTTATAATATTCTATAGGTATTTACAAAAAATTTATTACTTCCATAAAAATAAAACCCTTTTAGTTGAATACATTTTTATGGGTTCATCATTGATCGGTTCCGTTTTCAGCCTTTCCTCTCCAATTTTACACAACGCCGAGTCGTAAAAATATTATTATGCGATATTTTTATAACCAGCTTTAAGTGCTTTTTTATTACTTATTGTTTTTAACTATCAGAATTTAATCCATACGTATTTTCCGATTGAAAAGTTTATTTTAGTTTTATAAATTTCGATGCAGAAACTTCTTATATTGAGTCCAGCCGATAAAGAATGCATATAACTGATTCAAAGAAATCTTTCAAATAAATTAATATGAAATACTGAGACCCAGAGTGGATTTCAAGAGAAATGCGGCTTTGATTAAAGCGTCTAATTGAGACACTTTTTTATATGAATTATTAGAGATAAAACAGTGTGACTCGGACCAAGATAACAATTCTATTCCAGTGTGAAATGATTATTCAACGAGTTAAATGTGGTGCCCTACTCTCAATTATAACTTCAACCCCATAGTTGATTTCGTATGAAGATTATGGACTTATAATTAGTCTTAAATATGCACCCAGGATTATATTTATATTAATAAATGTGTTATAAGCCAATTTAATTTAAAAAATCCTTGCGTTTTAAAACAAATTTTCTATTTGGGAATGTTTTGCAAATGAAAATGAAACTAAATATTGGTACACTAAATCTGGTATAAAACATGTATATATAAATAAAACACAGATAAAAAAACACATTTTGTTTGAATTCTAAATGTTCTTCTTGAAATTGACATGAATATGATTAAAATGTAGATAAAATACATATTTCTTAGTAAATTGTAAAATTTTTAACATCAAATATATGTGAACAGCAAACCCTTTTGCATCAATAGCATTTATTTTTGAATTTCTTCATTTTATTGTATTTAAATTTATTAATGAAAGTTATTATTTTTAATGAAAGTTTTTTTTTCATATTTGATTGTCTAAATTTTATTTTTTTAACTTGAAATACGTAATTGAGTACAAAACCTTTCATTAATTTACCGAAATCAATTGGAAAACTTTTGGTCATAATTCTGATCAATAAATATGTTGAAATAATTGGAAAATATTTCTTGTCCAGTTATTTATTTATAAACTTTACTTATAATAAGAAAAAATTAAATGGTTAATTAGTATTATTCAAGTATTATTTTTTGTAATGTTTACACGAACAAAAAACTGTGCGTGTTTCAAAATAGTCGCGTGTTTACAAAGAAATAACAATTACGTTTTTCATTGTATTGAAAAAGTGACTTTCACTGTGTAACTGATTTGTAAAATCACCAACTTTTGAAATTTTGCTGAGTTATTTACCATTTCTGTTAAACATATTCTAATTATTGTATTTACTAAGATTGCATATATTGGAAATAAAAAAGTATGTTATCTAAAACTAACAAATACTAAATCATAATTTAGTTTAATTTAATTAGAAATTACTAATTATAAATAAAATGTATGTTTCCAAAATTATGCATTTTATTTAAATCATTATAAAATTAATATAACATTTTGAAGGATTTTTTTCTTAATAGATTTTAAAAATTGGTTATTATTACTACTTATTTATGAAAAGGTGTTATTTAATCAAAAACATATGAAATACGCATGAAGTAATTCAAAATCTAAATTCGAACTAAATAAAAATAAGTTGGTCCTGAACAAATACAGACAGATGAAAGTAAACAAAACTGGTATTTGTGAGGGAGGAACACCCCTTTCTGTGCATTTGAAGGGAAAAAAAGGACCCATTCTGCTGGGATCATAAACATTACTCTCGGACGTATTAATATCTTATCAGATAAATAGTACGGACGCAGCGAAACGGCTTGTTTGTCCAGCGAAATTATATAGCCCGAAGGGCCTTAAATCCCTCGGCGTCGCCGCCCACCAGCAGCCGCCCTTCGGATGGGGGACGCAGAGAAGGGTGGGCGTCGCGAAATACCAATTCGCTCGGCAAATTGCTGAAATTTGTTTATCGCATAGTTCGTGAACGGACGACAAAAGGGGGGAAGCAAAGGGACATATGCTTTCGAAACGCAAATTAGCCATTTTCAACCCCTTCGGCACTTCGGCGCGTATCGCCACCCCGCAGCTCCAGACAACAAACAACGCACTTTCACGATACGATCGACCCCAAACAGCTATCCCCCTCTCCTCTGCACGTCTCCCTTATTAATTACCAACCAGATTAATATTTCATATACCCACTTTGCACTCGCTTTTCGGATATAGGGGTTAAAAGCACCTGCCCCTTCGACACCCGAATCTATTCACTCATGTAATTTACAAAAAAAAAGGTAGTTACTACACCCTTATATTAACACTCTTATTATCAACTAATTTCAAAATAAACTTAAAATAACGTACTATAATAGGTAGATACTTCTCACTAATCAATACTTGACAAGTTACTTCAAGTACTAAGAAGTTTCACGGACTTCGCACTTACATTAAAAATTACTTGTTAAATATTAATTTATACATTATTCGGCTAACAGCGTTTGACAATCTAATGAATTGGGAAATGACAGCTGTCATCATGTGTCAATACGAATAACTGCTAAAATACTCTTAACAATTGTATAGTAATATAAGTACATACAAATATAACAAAAAGTTGATAATTGCATTAGTCTTATTTTTTTTAAATCATTCATGAAAAATTAAAAATTCTTTGGCAAATAGACCTTGGTCGAAAGCCCTTTGGTCCAATAAAGATGTTTAAATAATAAAAATCTTTATAATTAATTTGTTACTTAAAATAGCCGAATTACGGGTCACTCAAACACAAAATTCGAAAACACTGGAGTGAGAAATGACAGCTGTCAACTAGTGTCAAATGTTGATAAACTATATATAATTAGTTTTATTACAAAATTAAACGTTTACAAAAAATGTTAAACTCCTTATAATGTTAAAATAACAATATTTCTCAATCTGTGGGTCACATAAACACAAAATTCGAAAAGACTAGATCGAGTAATGACTAACTTGTGTCAAAGGTTAATAAACTATATAACAGTAGTCTTAGTACAAGAATAAACATTTACGAAAAATTGTAAAGTACTTTTGATTAATTAGTTAAAATAACAAAATTTCTCAATCTGTGGGTCACACAAACACAAAATTTAAAAATACTGGAGTAAGAAATGACAGCTGTCAACTTGTGTCAAAAGTTTATAAACTATATAACATTAGTCTTATTACAAGAATAATCATTTACGAAAAATTGTAAAGACCTTATAATTAATTAGTTAAAATAACAACATTTCTCAATCTGTGGGTCACACAAACACAGTAATTTTGAAAACAAAAATGTGCATAATTACATAATTTAGTAAGTAATTAATTAATTTTAATGTTTTTTGCCTATTCATATTTATCTAAATGATTCTTCAAACGTAACTGAAATTATAAATAATTTATTCATAAGAAAATGTTCTTCAATAATTATTTTAGAAATCAACATGTATTTAATTGTGTTAAATAGAAAGTTAATAGTTCAACTGAACATATGTTACGAATTAATATATTCCTACAATTCCATTTATTGTACAATAAGAATGGTAAAAGCTATGAAATAATAACCCATTTATTGAAGTTTGTCACGTTCCTTGTTAACCTACTGCTATTATTACCTGACACTTTATCATATACTCGATTGTTTACATTGCATACAAATAATGACAACCAATGTGTCAACTGATATTTTTTTTATATTCTTCTGTTTATAATTATATAAGTAACAACAATATCAAAAAAATAGACTAAATAGTATAAAAAACCGCAAGAAATGAAAAAAAAATGTTGCAAAGTACTATTGACCTTAATAATCTTAATAATTAACATACAATATTTTTCATAGTTCATTCATTAACCCTTTGTAAAAGTAACAGAGTTTTTATTTGTTTCATTATTGCTATTTCTTTTCTTTATATCAGTTTGTAATTGTTGTAATAATTATTATTGTTAAATTTGATTCGTGATTTAGTAATCAATTTTACTATTATGTAAATCTGTAAAATATTAAATAAGTTTCCAATAAAGCTTTCCTCGTAAATCAGTCTCTTTTTATTTGAACAAAAAATCTTGGACCGATCAGTAATTTTCATGGCTAATGTCTTTTTTTTCCATGTTTTTATGGGAAATCCTCGTTCCGACAGATAACGAAAACGAAGGTACGGTCTGTGGGTGCGTGCGTAAAAAAATGCTATTTCCTTTTCCGGTCACCAGATAAGCGACCCGTCAATGGATTATACGCATAGTTCCGACTAGGTTAGGTACACAGAAATAATAGGGGGCAACCGGAACGGAACAATACCGACGTCAATGAAAACAACGAAGGTCCTGGAACAAAATAATACATAGGAAAATTGATAAACCTTGTTAACTTTCTCCGAGTTGTGACAGGTAATTTCCGTCTAGACTGCACGCCGAATTAGAATAAGATAAATCTGATTTGAAGAAAGCAATTTCCTCCGTTTTAAGATCTTCGAGATTTTAAGATCTTCTTTAGTTAAATACAATTTCGAGGACAGAAAGACCTCGGTTAATAGTCCAAATTTGTACCAAAAAAACGTATTTTAATAATAAAAAAATAAGATTAGGATAAAGATTATGTTTTGTATTTTCTATCTTTATATTAAACATATTTATCGACTAGTCATTAAGCCAAAAGGTCTTATTATACTAAATAATACTTACTTACAAAATTTATGAAATATTCTAAAAAATCCAAAAAGTATTTTGGTTATTCAAGAAATTGTAGTTCTTAAGTTTTCCAAATACTGGATATAATTTGTAATTTAAATAATATATTGTATTAAACATTTATTTTAATTATAATAAATTCTAAAATTTAATTTGTAGAAAGTTTCTATACCAAGAAATAAATGTACACGAAAAGCACACATTGCAATTTACATCTGTTTAAAGTAAATTACAATGGAAATTGAATGGGAAACTTTAAATGAAATAAACGCCGAGTATTAGAAAATTAAACGTGTATGTAAATCACGGAAAATAAATAATAAAATTGTACATCTCGCTGCGAAGATAAACGCTATTTCCATATGCAAGCGTAAGGATGAATGTGGTTCGTGCTCTGAAAGGGTTTTCGCTCCCCAAGGGCTCTCTCCGGCATTACCATTTCCTCTATTTACTTTAATCTCCACGTAGATGTCTTCCACGCAGATAAAATTAGAATTAGAATATTACAAAACTCTGAATATCACTGCACTCGAAAAAGTGAATGAAACATTACGTTTTCATCCTGCTGTAGTTGTTTTTGTTGTTAGCTTGAGGACAGGATTCTTGGGTCGACGAAGATTATGATTGAGATGACACGAACACAATTAAACGCCTTTGCACCGAAGATAAATCCGATGTCACGCAACGGATTTTACTAATGAGACGACCGTTCATGTTCTTCTTCGGTTCTTCACACTTTAACTTCTTTTTCTTGTTGGTTGAACTTTGTGTAAGGAAGAAAGGCTTGAGGAGAAGGCGCTGCACGAAGAGATGAATTATATATATACAAAAAAATGGGAGGAAGGAAGAAAGCTGGTCCGTAGCACGTGTTCTTCATTAAACCAATTATTTGGAGACATGCTATTACAATCGTATAGCATTTCACACTTCATTAAAAAAAAAGTTTGGGAGAATTCAGTGATGACGGGTATTTTCATGTAATTGACGAATCAATTACCATTTTTCATATTTAATGAAGAAACAAAACTCAATTACTTAGAGTCAAACATATATAATTTTATGATAAATTTATTTCTTATAAGTTTTTTTATTAATTTAATGATTAAAACTGCATTTTTAACACACGACTTTATAATATTTTTTTATAAATTAATGATAAGTCTGGAAATTCAATTGATATGCTATATTTTCAAAGCGATTGTATTCATTTTTGTCATAATAAAGTTTATGAAAATGTAATACCACGACTTTTTTTTAAATATCACTGAAAATATTTGAAATTTTCCAATAGCCGTTTAGGCAATGCATTTTATAAGAAATTATTATGACATAGATTTACTATGTTTTCAAAGATTCGCAAAAAACTCAGAACTAATAAAAACAGCTTGGGCTATATAAAGAACATAAAAAACAGAACATTGTGAATACAATACAAGAAAAAAAAGATATAAATATATATATATTCACAAAAATCTTGTTATTCAATAAGATGTGGGTGTTTCTTTTAAAATAAAATAGAAATAATATACACTCGGTCCTCTTTTTATGCGTACTATTTTATGCGGTTTTAATTTCAAGATTTTTTTTTTAATTAACTATTTTAGGCCATTTTGACACGTTAAAATTCAAAGAAACTAACCAAACGTAGACAGTTTTAGCTGAAATTATTTCTTTAGCACAAGAAATTGGTGGGGAAGGTTTTGAAACGTATACCCAAAACAATTTAGACGAATTAATTGAGGATAATGTCATGAATGACAATGATATCATTGGTACAACTCTTGATACCGTTGAAGAACAAGAAAACGAGAACGAATCGGAAGAAGATGAAACTCTAGTCACACTCACTGTAAGTGTAATTCGAGAAGGTCTTCAACTTTCCAGTAAATTGGCAAACCATTTCATCGAAAAAGATGATAATTCTGAACGAGCATTCAAATTTCAACGCGAGCTTCAGAATTGCATTTCTGGATATCAGGAATTGTACAAAAAAAATAGCAAAGCCAACATGCGAAGTTGAGACTAATTTTACTTGTGAAGAATCATTATCTTCAGGACTTAGATCTGAAATGCTGACTATCTCTTCTAGTGATGAAAGTGATTTCGAACCACTTCGACAATTTTGCCGAACACTCTCATATAGCGACAATAGTTCTAAAGAAAAAAATGTGAAGAAAGATGAACTTTCCTGTGGAACGTATATACCGCATAAAAAGAGAACCAAGTGTAGTTGTATAAAATGCAAAATGTATGATGGTAAATAAAAAAATGTAACTGTGACTCAATGATTTCAATATGATTATTGTATTACTAAACTAATATGTATGCAACGACATGAAAAAGATTGATATTTGTAGATTACTATGAAAAGGGAATTGAAATTTGTACAATGGATGATGGAGAAGCGTGCAATCGTGTAATCCAGCGATGGACGTTTGCTTTCAACGATTCCACATGGAGATGAGCAGGTGATTCGTCCGAAGGGAATGCCAGTGTAATAATGAAGACGGCATATTCATGGGACGGAATCGGATGGAATTAATCGTTGGATAACATTTCAATTCGCAGTCCGCAGTTGAATTGCGTAACGGTGCGCGCGTTACGTGCCGCTGAATAGCGGACGGTCCCAATGGGGAACGTGTCCAAGAATGAACTCCGCCACTCATCGAATTCCCATATTATTTATTACACAATTTTTCTCATTCCATTTTTCCCGTCCAGCATCGACGCCAGTGCTAATACCCGTTGGTCACGAGTTAAACCGTTCCGAAGATAAAGAAGCTTAAATAATTGTCTTTCTTTCAAAAATTTTCCTTTGTACAGAGAGGCAAAATATGAAAAGGGTACTTAGTTTGAACACGTTTCTTGAACGAGGGTCACCATATTTTCCGGTGGTTCATAAAAGCACTTAACTTTTCTCTTCTTGGATATTTGGGTCCCGAGTCAATAGGATTAACCTTCAAAATTGGATTCCGGTTTATGGCTATTGCATTCCTATGCAGATAGGTTCCCATTTTAATATGGAGCATCGTCCATCATCCTCAATGGATGCGAGCATTTGCATGCAAAAGACACGCAGATCGTGCCCACCGATGCGTGCACACAAATTAAGTAATTCCCTGGCAATTGTTTTCGCTGGTTACGTAATTGGTGACGGTCTACTTAATTCTCTTGTTTATTTAGTCTTTTTTTTAATTTACAACCGTTCCGAAAAGCGGAAAATCATTAGTTCAATGCTACAAGATTTTTCGTCATCCACATCTTCATGCATCGATAACTATTTATAAGAAACTAATTAATTTACATTACAAAAAAAAGCAAGTTTTTGCTAAAAATGATGAATGAATTTCATTTGGATCCATGTAATTAGAGAATTATTGCCAAAAATATGATTATTTATAGAACTACATGTGACGTCAAGTATAACTGTCAGCTAGTTGTCAAATTTACTTTGTCATATTTACATATGAAATTTGACAGATGTCATTTCAATGACATAATTCGAAAAGATAATTACGAGTTGGTGTTGATAGAAAATGCTCTTTCTTACTTTAAAACAATAATTAAAGTACAAAACACCATTACATTATCACCTCACCGCGTTATTAACATAAATCAATAATGTTTCCTATCCTATTTATTTGCTTTAGTGGTATTATGTGTATTTAAGCACATAGTAATTAATTATTTATAAGAAATTAATTTACTTTACAAAATAAGAACTTCAATCCATTGATTAATTTTATTCATTTTAAATTATCTTTTTTTGTAGTTTTTATGTACTTTAATAATTGTTACAATAATTGATAATATTTTAAATATAATGACATTTGACGTTTATGTGTCAATTGTAAATGACAGTTAATTATCAAATATACTTAGCAAATAATAAACTCATACTAATATAGTAAATTTGACAAGTGTCATTTTAACGTCATTGTTAATAGTCGTTGATAAGTCTAATAGACAATTTCGTGTTGATTAATAGCAATTTAATTCGATTTGTTGTTTTGATTTTATTTTCTTGTTTTTCAAGTAGTGCGCAACACAAATAACTAATTATAAGAAATTAATTAATTTATAAAAGGTGACAACAATAGCTTGCAAAGATTAATGTATTATTAATGTATTAACGTAATTATTACAATCATTGATAATATTTAAAATATAATGGAATCTGACGTATATGTGATAAGTCAATCAACTGTCAAATTTACAATGTAACTTTGACGAATGTCAATTCAATGCATAGTAAGTAATGATTCTGAAGAAAATATTTACTTTACTTTTAAAAGAATTATGTAATCCGTTGCAATGATGAGTGTTTTTCATTTCATTTTAACTTTTTGTATTTGAAATAATTGACAATATTAAAAATGTGACATTTGACGTATATGACTCAAGGTAGACAGCTGTCAAATTTACTTTGTAAATAACATTTCAATGTCATTGTCTACAGTTGTTTATAAGTCTAAAAGGAAATTTATGAGTTGGTGTTATTAAAACTGTTACTGGAGTTTGGCGTTGACAGGACATACCAAAGGCGGTCTTGAAGAGGGATGAAGGAGTGAAGAAGGAATATGCTCGTTTTTAGCTTTTTTTTTGTTGGTGTTGAAAATGTTTTATATAACATCTTTTCTTTCATTAAAACAATACTTGTTAAGCTCTTCGTGACTCAATGATCTGTAATTGCTGCTGCTGAGACCATTGAATGATAACATAAATGAGCAGAAAACCATTTCATTATCACCTCATAACGTTATTAACTTAATTCGATAATGTTTCTTATCCTATTTACTTGTTCTTTTTTTAAAGTAGGAATTGAGCAAAACACGAATTCGTCGAAAAACAACTTTGGGCTGTTAAAAATACGAATTAAAAAATTGCCAGCGTGGTGATGGTTTACAGTTTCAGTAAACCGAGACAGAAGAAGCTTTCGAGTGTTTATTGGTTCTTCAGGGATAGAGACATTTTTATGGCATTCCCAGAAGACCGTCTGGCATTCGTTTTCATCTCCTCTTTTTTCCGTCGCCTCCGCAGACGTCCTTTACTGAAAACAGAGAGCCCCGAAAAGCGAAAGATTTACAATCATGCGAAACGGGACCGTATACGTAAATATTTTTCAAGCGCATCCCTCAAAACAGTTCCTATTATGCACAAGAGCAGACACTGTCGTCTCCTTCCGGAGTTATCGTCTGCCGACGATAAACGTTGGAGTCTGGGGATGATAGCACGCGCAAATATTTGGATCTACAAACTAAGATCATGTGTAAAGCTAGTAAAGTTGAAGAACGAGAAAAGATTTCTTAAACATCCCAGCCCCGATGACAGATTAGCATTACGCAAGAGGTCCGCTTAGGTAGCTTATTTATGTAAAGCGGTCTTCCCACAGCGAATCCCCACCCTTCTAAAGGCAATCCGTTTTCAGGTCTTCGGGTGTTTGTTTAGGTCGGCCGATGATCCTTCGATTCCTCTTATTCTGGTCATGTCTTCCTTTTTTCTCTATTGCCTCAATAAAGAAATTAACTATGAACTTCAGTTTCGAGTGCGCGTTCGAGTGCAATTCAGGCAATTCAGTGAGGGTGATTTATTGCATCCCCCATGCGCAACGGGAAAATCCCACACATTTCATTGAACAAAAAAAAATAGAACGAGGAAACGTCCTATTGTGTCGAGTGGAGAATCTAGATCAAATATAAATAAATGAAGAGATTGAGAGCAAATAAAGAGGAGCGATGATAGTTGTAAAACAGTATTAGCTCAGAATATCACGAAATCCGGAAATGATTTTGTTCTATTATTATTCATTCATGTACCAATAATTACACTAATAGAATCTTAATAACTTATTAATTTTCTTAATTAAGATTTCTTCAAATTTATTACGGGTTTTTTTAATAATAAAAAAAAACTGACATAACTTTGGTATATTATACAACAAACGTATGAAACTAAAAAATAAGTAAGCTGAACATAAACTAAACTTATTGTTTTTGGACAAAAGAAACATATTACAGTAGCATAACTTATTCATATTTACTACTAAGTAATTATGAAACATGAAAAACCTGTAAACTGAATCTAAACGAATACATAAAAATGCTTGCATTTGCTGTTTTTTTTTGCTTATTTCCGCTAAATATGGAAGTTTAACTGACTCAAAGTATAAGTGAAAATGTAGGACACTTTTAGCTGACGAAGTAGATAAAAAAATCAACATAACAAATTACATGCAAAATGCTATAGTTTTAAAAAACACTGAACTAATTATTAATGCAAATCTATGAATTTGTAAAATACGATGTAACTTTGAAATATGGATATTTCTTTGAAATCAAGGTTGATAAACATTCTTTGCATTGAATTATGGCATCACTTCCAAGAGCTAATTCCGTGCACTTGTTTACTTGTCATCCTCTCACAACGATTGTGTGTGTTTGTTCGCTTTTTTGTCGCTTCGCGCCGCGATATTAATTCTCAATGTTAATGAGCAAATGCAATACAATCACGTATGACGAAGCGCGTCATGTTTTTACACCTAAGCGAACAGGGACCTTGAAAATAGATGATTCAGGTATGCGAGGATACAAATTATAATTGAGAAATAGGAGGATGTATCATAATACATGCAAATCATATTTATAGAATGCCTGAGTCTTCCTTTTTCTTCATATTTCAATTAAAAAGTGTATATGAAAAGTTAGCTCAAATAAACTTGAAACATCAAAGAGTTTTTCAATTCAAGTTCAATTGTTTCAACTATTGCAGACGGCTCTTGATCTTTCTACCCTTTCAAAAAGATACTCAATGTAATTTAATGGCTTCCTGAATCTCTAAATAAGTGAAAATAGAACATCGAAAAAACAGAACAGGTACAAAACACAGAACAGGATGAAGTGGGAGACAATAAAAACATGTTTTTTGATGATTAATAATCATAATAATAAACTAAAAATGAACTACTAAAAATGTAAAAAAGAACAGCTGTTTATTCTGTTCTGTTTTTACTTGTTCTTAGTCTTCCAGCAACCTAATTTTATATATCTTCTCTAAAATATTAAATAAGAAATTACAATATTTAAGAAAGTATCCGGAAATAAAACTTTCAAGATTTAAATTTGAAATGCAATTCGTAAATAAAATAATATGTATATAAAAAATAAATGTGAAGATGCTTGTAATCCTAGAGATTGCGAGGTCAAACTACAAACGCATCACTTCCTTTTTTCTCATTCATTGCTAGTTTTCAGATTTTGAACATAGAAATTTCACTTTTTTGAATAATTCATAATTGTCTAAAATATATATACAAAAAAAAACGAATTTAACTTTTATGCTTTTGTAGTGAAACTATTTCGAGGAATGGGAATAATAAGGTCAATAGCTTATAAATTCCACTGAGCGATAACGTAAGTTATGAAATACGACGTTGAAATTAATGCAAGAAGCAGCAACGTCGAGCATCTGCTTCTCGTGTCTTTAGGTTTTTATATGTACATTTTTTTGTACCTAGAAAATGCCTCCGGGTTAATTAAAATAAGAAACAAGCCTTCTCCTATAAATCACTCGGAAATTTGGAATATTTCTCGTGTAATTAAAAATTTGGTACAAATACTTTTGGATACAGAAAATTTTAAAATCTGGAGTAAGTGCTGTTCTCATATTTTTTTATATCTCACATAAATCATTAGGAAATTTCAAATATTTCATCACATTTCCTAGAAAATCTCATTACTTTAAAATAATACCTCAAAAATAATCGATATACTTATAAATTTTGGAAAATCTAGCTAAGAAATTGGGGTATAAAATGTCCAGGTAACTGAATATTAGGGAGACATCTAGGTGAAAAAAGCTGAATTCACACTTCT
Organism: Nicrophorus orbicollis; assembly: GCA_018845635.1. NCBI lineage: Eukaryota > Metazoa > Arthropoda > Insecta > Coleoptera > Silphidae > Nicrophorus > Nicrophorus orbicollis. Next base: position 909,866 of record JAFMTC010000168.1, read on the forward strand.
TTTAAATAGAAATACACCAATATTTGTTTACATTCAATTTAATTACGATGAAATCAAATTATAGTTCATATTCAAAACAAAAATGCAACCGTAATTTGCATTCTATTTATTTCACAACGTAATTGTTTATAATTCAATCAAAGTTGGAATTAAAAAGCAATTACATCACGGGCGGTTCTTGTGTTTATAAACATCGTCTGTTATTCAATGTAATTGTTGTAACATCAATGATAGTGGAAACAAATACAAGGTTGCATTGACCAAAGCAAACTGTTGCAAACGCAACAGATCCAAGTTAATCACTCTTTAATTTATTTTTCTTTACTAAAACTTGAATCTATATTAATTTTAAAGATAAAAAGAATACTTTAATTATGAAATAAACTTTAATGATTCTTTAAGTTTAAATAAAAGTATTTCTCCCTGAACAAGGATTATTTGATATTGTAATTAATTTTTAGTAATAAATTTTGTTAAAATTTTAATCCTTGTTTATTGTATTCAAACTCCAATCCTAGTTTATCTTCGTTATATATTTATATTGTTACTAATTCTACTACGATCATAGTGTTCAGTGTTATTAGCAACTTGAATTCGAAAAGTCTGATGAATCAACGAATGAATAATTTATTTGATTGATAATAAGCAATCAACTTGTTGAAATATTTGCAAATTTCAAAGATATTAACATGAAATCTTTGAATGCAAAACTCGCGGAAGCGAAGATAAATGCGGACAAGTAAACAGAGCTTAATGAAAACAAGCGATTCATCATCGATATGAGGAAGAGCCGAGTAACAACTTTCCTTAGGATTTTCAATCGTTTTGCTTTTATTGGTTCGTCTTTTTTTCCCTCTTTTGCTACGGTAAATGTTTCTCCATTGGATTAAGAGCAAATAAACGCTCGAAGATGGGTTTAATTAATCGATTAGGCCGGTATTGAAAAGACCTGAAGGAGAAGTGTTTAAAAAGCGCCTCGAGGAATGTTGATGGGTTTGGTGATGGGCCGTAATCGCCCGAAGCGGTCCTGATCCTTGCTACTGCAGTTACGTTGGGTGCGCGTGTGTGTGTGTGTAGTATTGTTGGTAAGGTACGAAGTGGTGGGGAGGACGAACCGAGTCGTCCTCATCAACGCTAGAAGCTCTTCAGTTCAGCATCGAAACTGGTAGAGCGAACGTGTCTTCTCTCTCCCCATACACCCACGCAAACAGTCCATCCGCACTCCCACGCAAACAGAGCATTTGTTGCAACAGTAGTCCCATCACCTTGGTTACAAAACACACGTAATAAATCGATAAAAGTGGTTCGGGTCAGTGGTGGTAGCTCCTTCTATTTAGAGGCTTCTTTGAACAAACTATTTCAAACTAAGTGGTTCTCAGTGAAGTTTCTTTAAACTTTCCTCCGATTTGGAGAGGGATGTGCCTTTAAAGTTTAGCAACTTATTGTGAAGGACTAAACGCGACAATACAAACAGCATGAAAGGATTCGGATTGATTTCGACGATCATCCTCGTCGTTTCCGTCATCGGTGGGAACCGAGGACTGGAAATGAAGAACGGAGCCTACGAGGACTTCGTGGTCACGGTCTCTGAGTCCGTGCCGGTCACCAATTGCGAAGAGATCCTCAGAAATCTCGAGGTGAGTTCGAACAAAACACATCTGAAGGAAGCGATAAGAGCATACCCTTTATCGATTCCTAATAGCCCGTACCACAAATCGTCTCCCAATCTCTAATTGACCTGAACCAGTTTGGTATTACCACCATCAATTAGTAAAGGATCGATCCCGTTTAACACCTGTGCTTCCACTTACGCACCTTCCCAATGGATCCACTTAAACACTAATCGTGTGGGAATTCTCTATACTCTTATGAGCAAACACATCGACAAGATTGTATTCGAAACATACGCAAGTCGAATACTTAAACGCTCGATGCAATTCGCAACAATACAAACTTGGAAATGCTTTATAATGTAAATTTTAAACTCGACATCAAAACCAAACATTTTGACACATGTAATTTCGCATTTCATATTTACTTATAAATAACTTATTTATAAGAAATTGAATAGATGAATGTTATGTAATGTATATAAAAATTAAATGAGACGTTATTTTTTTAATTTCATTATTGTATGAATATATTCTGGTTTTCTTTATATTCATGTTTTTGTGACCGTTTCAATAAATACAATTAAATTGTCATTACATGATGCTAACAAGTACTTGTTTTGATCTGATAAACACATTTTACTATTTAAAATGTTAGCATTATTAAAAATAAACTTATTTATAATTTAATGATTTTCTTACCACATTTTTCTAAAGTATTATTTATATTTTTGAGCAATATTTTAATTGAACTTCTTGTGAAAAATAACTCTAAATCTATTAGATTTTGTAATATAAATGATTGTGCGAAATGGTTTTCAATTTTGAAAGATTGCTTTGGCAACAGAATAATTGCGCTTGACAAAATAGTTGCGGTTGAATTGATCGATGATCAACGATGATGCACAATTTGCAACAATAGCTTGTCCTTCAGAAGATTCCGCGTTACATCATCGGAGTTAAAAAAAGAGAAGGTTTCTAGAATCCTCGAGATTTGATTAAAGCATTTCATTTCTGAATCTGCTCTTGCTTTTTTTTTGTTGTTGTTATTGTTGTTCTCCTCGATTTAAAGAGAAACCAATTTCACAGTGATGACTTTCATCATCGATTCCGTTGCGGTCGCTTATAAATAGTAAACTTTTTCTTGCCGGTTTCGTTAAATTCATCGTCCTTATTTCCGATTATTCGGCGTTTGCGACAAAGGAGTAAATGGGTCGGTGGAGGAAGAGGAGAAATCCATCCAGTCGTCCCGGTATGGTCTTTCGTGGTGGACTTTCACGAAACCGTTAAGGCGTTTTTACCGATGCGTAAAGCGTGTCATCGTGATTCCAAGAGGCTCGCGCCCGTTGAATCCTAATAGCTTCTTCTTCTTCTTCTGCAACGACCGGGACGATCCACCTCGGGTCATAGTGCGAAGGAGATGGCTCCACTCCGCTTTGTTTCGGGGCTCGGCAATAAGAATGTGCTTCGTTGATGCTGAGGCGCTCACCTTTCTCGACACAGCCTGTAATCATAGCGAAGCGTGAGAAAATCATACAGAGTACATACACATCTCTGAAGAGCAGACGGAGAAGAGGAGTTCCTCTTCTCGGTAGAGTCGTGACGCGCTAAAAACCGTACACATACACAGCACCTACTCAACCTTTTCTCTTCGAAAGACTAATTACCAACGCGCATCTCCTTGACGTGCACCTCTCATTATTAAAAGCTCACCTTTTAATTTATGCTACGATCATCGATAATTTACGCAACCTCTAACCCTAACCGAAGCACTCGTCTTCTCTTCCAAATTTGATTGGGAAACCAACCAACACCACGGAGATGCCTCCATTATTTGCGTAACACACTTCGACGCGCTTTCACGTTTCGGCATCCTCTATTCATCCATTGGCACACCTCGAATAAATAAATACGGAAAAGAAAGAGAGATTATTCATAGCCCATTCCAGCTAAACCTCATTACGAATACAATTCGTCGCACGATATTTGCATATTGGAATAAACCCATTTCTGCAACAGATTTTAACCATTTCTGGATTGAGTTTAATACCGTTTCCATCCAAGGATTCGAACGTACTTGGCCTCATCCAAATAAACACAGAAAGAGAGACAGAAAAGAACAACAAGCAGAAAGAAAAGGCTTAATCTAAACGTGGAAATTGTTTTATGAATTGATTTCTTAAATAAATATTAGGGGAATGATAAATACGAGCCGCGATTGCGTAAACATTATGTTGAGACGTAAACATTTGAGCAACGGGAGCAGCTGTTGTCTCCCGAAGAGATAACATTTGCAAGTTTGTAATGCTCGCTATAATTTCGAAGCAGACGGAAAAGATGCTACACATTAAATATGTCGCTAATTGCATGAGATCACCGTTCCGTAACGAGAAACGTAAACAGAGAAATACCCACCGGGCTTTCACGTCACAATGCTTTGATAATAAGAAGCAAATTGGTTACTAATCCTCGGACACGATTACAACTATGTTGTTATCAGAAAACGAGCTGCCCGCCGCTGCATCAAGTAAACGAGATTTATGTCGGTGTAGCTGATAATTCGGACGTTGTAATCTGTGGTAAGATGCATTAATAACGGATAATTAATGGCTCAATCCTATAAATACCAAGAACAATAAGCGTTTCTGTGGCCGAGCTGATAATGCTGAAGAGCGAACGACCTCCTTCTGTGGTCTCTTAATATTTCGAAATGATTACCCAACTTGTTCCGAAGATTAGGCCAGAACAAATTAGTGCTCCTTATCAAGTTGGATGCATAAGCGTATTCAAATCCACTTGATACGATTACGAAATGGAAATGAAAAAAATAAATAACTAAAAAAATAATAAAATAAAGGAAGAAATACTCGAAACGCTCGAGGAGATTACTTTAAGCGGCTTTCAGAAATTGGAATCTGAAGGGGGCAGATGATCTGCGAGCATCTCACGATCTTCACTGGAAACGTGCGGCCCCAATTATTTCGGAACGATTTTTGTGTAATGCACGAGAAGAGTGCATTTTCATTTTCAGCTTTATTTTGCTTATTTTATTAAATTTTCGTTCGTGCTTTTTTTTCATCCTTCTCTGACTTGCAATGATAAATGCCAAGGTTCGTGCATCTTCCACGGGATATAAAAGAGAAAGGCGACTCATCCCACTATGTAAATGCAATTACACGCTCCTAAAAGGTCGGCAGTTGTAAGTGCTTCAACGAGAATCATCTTCCGTTATTAGCGTTAACAGCGTTTGTTTGTAGCGAAGTGCTTTCGCTCTTATCACACGACCACTTTAAATGCGGGTCTGATACCTTTATCGAATGGAATACACACATTTCCAGCTCGCTTGTCTTGATAATAATTTTGTGTTGGGTATTGGAAGACGCGAGAGCATATGGCTCGGCGAAGAGACGGAAGGAATGCCTACAAGAGAGGTTCGCACATGGCGCGTAAAGCGAACCCGATGACATCTTTTAAACCGTTCTAAATTTATAAGTCTTCGTATAAATACCATCCCATCCATCGAGAGAAGTAGAAGCGGAAGAAAGAAAAAAGACTGTGAGATGAAAATGTAAACCTATATATCGCGTTTCCATCAAAACCGTAGACCAGATGACGGGAGCTGCTGCTGCTAATTTTAATTAGTATTTTTAGTCCGGTCGCAATCTCTGCTGCGGCTGAAAGCTTTTCCAATATTAAAAAAATCGTCGACGGGGAACAGCAGCAACAACAACCCCCCTTTCGCTTCCGTTCCAAACACTTTGACCGTCACGTCTCGGTGCCTCCAAACCTACAATTGCCACGCACCGTAACTATTTCTGCTTTAATCTAGTACGTTACAAAAAAAAAAGAGGAAACGGTAACTCACAGAGTGCAATGTATGCGAGTATAAATAAATTCGATTAGGCGCTGTAATTCAAGCCGGTAGGAAATCCGATGCGGGAGGAGCGAAGAAGAAACCTGGTGTTTCTAAAATCAATATTAGCATGAACCGGCTTATTTATTCCTTTTTTAATTTATTTATTTTCATATTCATAAATGCTAAGCTTTCTTTGTTTGCATTGTGTTCATTATAAAAGAGAAAATAATCAACGCGCATAAAATGTGTTTGTGCACGGGGTCATGGTGTAAACTTAACTGTACTCGGCGCGAAGAGGAGATGCTGAGGAGACAGGTTTTCCGAAGACGCTTCTCTCTTCTATTAATCTCTTGTTTTAAGCGCGCAAACATCACCTATGACCACGTTTGGCGCAAACAAGCATTTTTATTTAAAAGATTTAAAGTCCTGATTTCTGCTTTGTAGATTCGGTGAAATGGATTGTATTAATGGTTTGTTTTCTTTCTTCTGCAGTCAACCCTTACAAGTGCATCGAAATACCTGTTTTCCGCCCTCGACAGCCGCGCCTTTATTCGTTCGACCACTGTGCTGCTTCCGGCTACCTGGCCCGACACTTGCGTGCCCTCCACGAAATGGGTCACTTCCGGTTCCGGCGAGAGCAGCGACGTGACGCTCCAAGCTACCGGTCCGACCCGAGGACGACTCTGGACACAACAGTCTGCAGGATGCGGCATGAGCGGCGATCAGATCTATCTGGGCTACGAAGCACTGGAGCAGAAGGACGATTCTCTGGGTATGTGGTTCAGAGAACAATGGACGTTGGACATTGTTATTAATTTTCTTCGCTTTCATTTGCAGCACGTTCTTTGGTGAAGGAGTTCGCGATGTACCGTTACGGCGTGTTCGAGGAGCAAGGATACTTCAACGATCCGATCTATCCGATTTGCTACAACGACGACTCCTCTCAAATCCTTAAAGTCAGCGGCTGCTCCGACCTCCCCATCTCCGACAATGGGTAAGTTCAGAGAATAGATCATACTCTCGAATAGCGTACTAATTGTAATTTGTTCATTTCACAGAATTTGCGATGGATCTTCTAAAGATTACAATACCACCAAGATGGTCGATGAAAGGGCTAGGGTATCTATCATGTTCGCTCCAGAAGCCAAATCCGTTTCTCTATTCTGCGATACTTTCAATCACGATTCCTACGCTCCAACTAAACACAATCTGATGTGCAATAAGAAAAGCACCTTGGAGGTGATCTTCAACCATTCGGACTTCTCCAGCGAGAACTTGGCTAATCACACGAACAACTACATCATAAACACCGAGCCGCTCATCAATTATAAGAGGCACAACATCACGCGCTTCGTGCTCGTCATCGAGAACTCCAAAGACATGGTGCAACGCGAATCCTGGGACTTCTTGCGCAAAGCCATCAGGAAATGGGCCTTTGAATTACCCGAAAACGTCGAGGCTGGATTAGTCATGACGAACGGAAGCGGTGCCAACAAGTTCCTGAATTTGGTCCAGATGAAGTTGAACAACCGCGACCTCTTCTCTTCCTCCATTCCGTACAATCCAATAGATTCCACTCAAACGCCGTGCCTGCATTGCGGGATCAAAGAAGCGGTTGACATGCTGAATGCTAAGAAAACGCCGGCAAGTAACGTTATCATCGTGATCGCACCAGGCATGAACTGGAACAACAATTTGAAAATTGCCACCGGGGAAGCGGCAGATGCGAAAATTAGGATTACTACCATCAATTATCCGGATTTGATACGTGACCAAAGCCTGGATTCACTCGCGAAATTAACTGGAGGTGTATCGTACACTGTTATCGAAAACAAAGTCAACGTTGACAACAGCTTGCTGACAACCTATTTCCAGTTATCGAACGTGCTGTACAATATAATCGAGAATTACTGCGATGGCAATCTGCCAATGGAAATACACAGAAGGGAGATCCGCAACGACAGGAATTCGATAACTGGAAGCTTTGTGTTGGATGAAAACATGGGCGAACCGGCCAGTTTGAAACTTTACACCCATAACAACGCCCGTCCGATGATCAAGCATTTGGTATTGACCAGTCCAAGCCAAGAGGTCTTCAACAGATACAGCGACAGTCAATTACCGTACAATGTTATGACTATCATCGCAAACATCTCCGAACCAGGCACCTGGACGTACACCATTGAGCCGTACCCAGGAAACCCTCAACCACATATTCTTCAAGTGATGGCAACCCCGAAATCAAAATTCGCAAAGATAGTACGCGCTCGATTCTGGACTTCTCCTAAAGCACCGTTGATCCTTTATGCTGAAATCAAACACGGAGATTACCCGATTATGGGAGCCAAAGTGGAGGTGTTAGTCACCAAATCCGAGTCGAACGGAACTATTATTTACAATGAAACATTCGAACTCTTGGACACCGGAAGCGGAGATCCTGACATCACCAAAGGTGACGGTATCTACACTAGATACTTCAGCGCAACAGCAGGAGGCCCCGGACTTTACACCTTCCAAGTTACGACCAGCGACAATGGAAACACCGCTTATAGCTGGATGGAAACTTCAAATAACGAAGGTAATAGAAATCTTATTTATAACCATTTAACTGAGTATTAACTTTTTTTTTATTATAATTGCAGAAGGTAAACCTTGTTGCGGTAGCACCATTCGCACTTCAAATGTGGAAACCATCAACCCGTTCCAACGCGTTTTACCTCCAAGAACTCTGGAGATTACGAGCCAGGATATTTTGGCCGCCAGCCAAGCCAACGTCGGTCGCATCGGAGATTTAAAAGTGCAAGTTGTCCCGGAAGATATGAAGGCTCGTCTCTCCTGGACATCCCCTGACATGGGTGGCCACAACGTCGCCAGATACGAGGTGAAATACGCGTATTCGCTGAAGGACATCGTCGACAGTTTTGATACCGTAGCTGTTGCTTGGGAAAAGAACCGTCAGCCGCTTTCCATCTTACCACCAGGATCTGATACTCCCTTCACCATCGATATGTCCAATGAAAACGAGCTGTTGGATAAACCATTGTACTTCGCTGTTAGAGCTTACGCGCATGCAGATTCTAAACCTGGAGCAATCTCGAATTGGGTCCGTGTTTTGGTTCCGTCTCCGCCACCACCACCAACCGTCGCAACCAGTTTCACCACAAACGAATCCTCTTGGCCTTTCCAAGTGAACACCGGCATTTCCGAAAACGCAGGACCAAGCATTTCGAAGAGCATGGGTTTCGGTCTTGAGATCATCTTACCCATCATTATCGGCATTATCTTCTTGGTGATCATCCTCATCCTGTACTGCTACTTCTGCGTTGTTAAGAGGAAAGAAAGGAACGACCATAAATCGCAAAAGAATGACAAATTGAATTCAACTATTACCATCGTGCCTTCATCTCCAGCTAATATGCCCAGCAACAACCAAGACTCTTACCCCAACGATTATCCCGATCATCATGCTGTAGGCATTCCAGTTAACAACTACGCGTACGAGGATGAGCCCAAGAAGAGGTATTCTCTAGTGCAGCAACAAGAGCAGCAGCTGATTGAAGAACTGAAGCAACAGCAGATCCAAAGAGACCAAATGAACGGAACTCCGAACAACTACGGAGCTTTGAGCGTTATTTCCAGCAACACTCTTCAGCGTGGACACACCCTGAGTCCATACAATTCATGGAGCGCCACGCAGTTGCTCCACGAGCACGAACGCAGACAGAGTCCGATGGAACATATGCTTCTTCAAGATGAACAACATCAGGATGCTCTGTCTCAGCTCGAACACATGTCCATCCATTTGCAGCCCCAGCAAATTCCCCCAGAACATTACATGCAAGGACACGTCCCTCCACCAGTTCCTCCACTACCAGCCTTCAACCAGAACGGATACCCGGTGAACTACCAAATCTACGGCGTCCAGCAACCTCCGCAGCAACAGCCAATCTACCAAACAATGCAACGTACCAACGAGACCATCATCACAGCTGCAGCTCCATTCAATCCCAGTCTTCAGGGATCGATGAGCTCCGTCAACAGCGGCGAGAAGAAGAGGCGAAACGTGACGATGGTCTAACATTACGTTTACGTTTCCGTCGACGAAACTTACTCAACTTATGTGTGACCTAAGGAGTAACTTATAGAAATATCGTATCGATAATGATGACTAGTCATTGGATTCTAATTAATACTTAATTGATCAGAGAGCCAGTTCTTCGCATAATTACGCAGTTGTTAAATAAGACTGATGATTTTTTTGTAATAAGTAATACGACAGAGAACGTGCTTAATCATCTTGTAATATAAATATTTTTAAAAGGTTTTGTACATATTTAGATGTTAATACAATGTATGTTTATTGAACGTAGATTAAGCTACTGTATATAAATCGATTTTATTTAAAATTTGTATAACAAATAAATGAAATATTCATTATATTGATGATCTGCTTTTTGTTTTCTAATACCAAAATTTCACTAAATATTCATTTGACGAACGATAATGAAACAACGATAAGATTAATATTATATAATAATAACTCACATTAAATATTTGTATAACAAACAAAAAGGTTAGTAGTATAAAAAGTATTAAACTTTCTCGTTACCATTTTTCTCTTCAACCTGCTTGACTTTGGTATTGTTGAATTGGTCTTGGATTTCATCGAAGGTTTTACCTTTGGTCTCAGGTAAGACTAACAGTACGAAAATTCCTCCAGCCACGCAGAAACCTGCGTAAATCCAGAAGATTGTGTACATGCCGAAAGCTTGTTTCACCGGATTGAAAATCTTCGAGACAATGAAAGCAAAGAAGGCACCTAAACACGCGGCTAAAGACACCGCAACTCCTTTCACATTATCAGCGAACATTTCTCCTAAAAGAACGAAGGGCAAATTCAAGATGCCAAAGTTGCTCATCAAGAGGAATACGACCAGGCCAGTGACGGGTAACCAACCCAGAGAGTCAATATTCTCAGAATGTAAATAATCTAACAAGTAGAAGTACACTCCCTCTGATATCAAAGCAACAGCGCAACCGAATGCTGATATTACAAGCATTGGTTTCCTACCCAGCTTATCAACGACAAGAGACGCAAGAATTGCTGAAAATGCATGTCGTCATATATTTTAGATGATCTTTCCTAGAGATTTACTTACTTGCTGGTATTTGCACTGCGCCAAAGATGATGCTCGAGTATTCAGGCTCCAAACTACTTTCTGATGAAGCTATGATATCTTGCATGTAGGAATCAATTGCTGCAGCGCCGCTCATCTGCTGCATCATCTTTACACCGATCATCAACGAGATAATCTTTCTGTACTGCTTCTTCGTTAGGAACTCAATGAAACCAACACTTTCCTCGTCCTTTTTTAAAGTAGTTTCAATTTCAAGCATTCTCTTCTCGATCTGAGATTCCTCCACGTTGTTAGCCGCCAATCGGATTAAAGCCTTCTTTGCCTCATCCCGTTTACCGATCTTCATTAGGTGGTAAGGTGATTCGGGCATGAAGGAGTAAGTTAAAAGAAAAACTATAGGAATTGCGGCGCAAATCGAACTTATTACAGTGTAAGACACGAAAGGTCCTACGGAGAGTACTATGAGAGCTCCTATGATCTTCATTAGATTGAAGAAAGTACCAAGTTTCCCTCTGATATCAGTATCCGCAATTTCGCCATTGTAAATTGAGCACGACTAAAAAATTAAATAATTAAATTTATTTTAATGTTAGTGCTTGTTAGTTAGCACATACAGCTGTGATCATAGCTTGACCAATTCCTGCAATTAATCTAGCCAGGAACAAGTACCAGATATCATTTGCGAAGATGATTAAAAACCAAGGAAAGAACAGAAATAAACCGGACATTTGCAATGTCCTTTTCCTACCAATCTTTCTCAGAAGGAACGCAACGAATGGCGGAGCTGGCAGTGCCGTCAGTAAGAATACAGAGACCATCCAAGATGCTTCCTCCTACAATAATAATTAACAAATATTTTTAAAATTTTGGAAATAAATCACTTACATCAGTCATGGTCACTCCAATTGGGGAATTTTCGCTGACAAGATCATCGATAATCGGTGAAGGCCAATTCATGTAGACAGTTCCAGACATCACGCCAATAGTGGCTAACAATAGTAAGTAATTTTAGTTATTTTTGTACAATATACACATATTTTTTTCATTTAAATTTACCGGTGATTGCAGACAAATACTGCATGTACCTAATATTGTCGAACATCTCGATCTCAGTGCAACAAAATCTATGATTTTAAAACAGACGATCTCCGTCAATTTATTTGCCATGTCCGTTACATTTTTGCAATAGAGATTAGATTAGAGCAAAAAATATATACGTTATGGACATTCTACAGTCCAATGCGTTAAAAAATTGAAGATCAAACGATTGTAAGATCATTATCTTGCAGATGCTCACATATAAATCATATACTTAGCAATTACTTTTTCCTACATTGTTCCTGTTATGATCTCAATATCCGCATTATAATTAAATCAATGTATTTTTTCAACGTTTAGTTATGCAAAAATGAAAACTTGTCGGATGCTTTTAATTGCTCCAAATCATAACCACATCATTTCCAATATTCTATCACGTTTGAATTCCTTAGATAATGTTACGGTATCTTGTTTTTTGAATGATCTTTACTGTACTCACATCAAAATATAGAAAGTATAAGAATATTTTGTCGTTTTGTTTCATTTTCATATGCGATCTACAATATAAACATTATCAATAAATCAGAGAGAGTTAATTAATTGATACAAATCAAAGATTTCTCGATCTTACTGCAATTGGAATTATCAACTGTGATTATATAATACAAAGGTTTTGAAAGTATACATAAATATTTTTTTGAGTGAGATTTATTTTTAAATTGTATATGTTCTGTTCCAATTAAATTACCAAGTTATGAAACTGTTAGACATATTAGCTTCAGTATGCATATAAATATAAACCATGTTTTATTTTGAATTAATACATAAATTACGACTTTAATATAAAGCATAATGTAAAAATATACTAATGTAATATGTTTATAAAAAAAATGAATTTCAGATCTAAACTTTATGCGCGCTGGAAGATTTTGATTTATTTATGCACTGTTGGATTTCGTCTAAAGTCTTGCCTTTGGTTTCAGGCAGACAAAAGTAAACGAAAATTGCGCCAGCCACGCAAAATCCTGCGTAAATCCAGAATATCGTATAGATTCCCCAAGCTTCTGAGACTGGTGCGAAGAACTTGGTAACCAGAAAGGCAATGACATTGGCGTAGCAAGTACCAGCCGTCACAGCAATTCCTTTGATATTGGAAGGATAAAGCTCTCCGATCAGTACGAAAGGTAGATTGATTATACCCACGTTACCGCCGATTATGAACAAGACAATTGCCGTTGTCGGAAGCCACGACAAGTACGAGACGTCAGCCTCATTGTAGTCTTGGAGAAAGAAGTAAGTGCCCTCAGCTATTAGAGCTACAGCACAAGACACGCAAGACGAGATCAACATTGGCTTCCTTCCTGCTCTGTCTATTAAACTAGTACTCAATATAGCTGAAACGAAAAAATATGAATGTGATGAGCTTATTAATAAGTGTGCTTTTGTTACCTGATGGAATTTCGACTGCACCGAAAATAATGCTGGAATATTCCGCTGGAAGACTGCTTCCAGTCGATGAGATGATTGGTTGCAAATAGGATTTAACGGCCATGTAACCGCTCATCTGCTGCAGAGTCTTCAAGCCGATAGTAATCAGGATGAGTTTCCTGAACTGCTTTCCCATGAAGAACTCTTTCAAACTTAATCTATTTTCATTTATGATGCTACTCTCGATGTTCATCAGCTTTTTCTCTATTACGCTGTTATCCGTGTTGTTAGCAGCTAATGTCTTTAAAGCTTTTCGGGCTTCGTCCTTTTTACCGGCCTTCAAGAGATAGTACGGTGATTCTGGTACAAATGCGAAGGTTATTGCTAAAAGCAACGGGAAAACGGAACAGAGTATTCCTAGTGATACGTAGGATACGAAAGGTCCAATGCTCAGGACCAGGCAATTGGCTATGACCTTCATCCAGCTGAAAGAAGTACCCAATTTTCCTCGAATATCCGGGTCAGACATTTCTCCGTTGTAAATTGATATAGCCTAAAATATATTATTAATATTTTCCTACTCATTTTTGATTGGTGGTACTTACTGCCACAGACATAGCTGTTCCGGCACCTCCAATGAATCTAGCTACGTAAAGGAACCATACATTTTGCGCAAAAATGATCAAAAACCATGGAAGGAAGAGCAACACCGATGAAATCAGTATAGTTGGTTTCCTACCAAGTTTTTCAAGCAATATTGAAACGAATGGAGCTACTGGAAGGCCCGCTAATACATATATAGATACCACCCATGATAGCTCCTCCTAAAAACTTGTTACGTTAGCCCGTCACTATCAAGTATTAATATATAGTAGTACACTGCTTAAAGGCTCGCCAATTGGTGAATCATCAGATCGTAGCAACACCATAGCTGGCGAAGACCACGCAGTGTATGCAGTTATAGCCATAATCGAGGTAGATCCTGAAATTGTAACAATTAAATTTTCACCAGATTATTGTTATTGTAATTATTATACCGGCCATAGCAGCTGCCACCTGCATATACCTAGTATTCTTCAACGATTCTAGCATTTCGAAAGCAGTACAAACATTGGAAACCGACAGTCTCGATTTTTGTTTATAAGCAAGCATCAGAGACCCCCAGATAAGATTTACGTTTAAAAATAACATCAACACAAATACAAATGTTTATATTGTTGTTATTATACCGAAAAGGGGGCAAAAATATGCAATGAAGTGGGCTTTTTTTGTTGTGTAGTCATTCATCGAAAATCGATTTATAATTTAAATCGTGTCGAGGTTCAATTAATTAACGGTGATTTTGATCGTCGTAAAAAGATAGTCATCTAGGAATGTCACACTTAACGACACCGCCATGTTATGCGCACTTTTTTTTCAATTAGAACCCAATCAAGTTCCAAAGTCTAGCAAACATTACCGAGAATTTTTTATATAATAAAAAATATTTTCATTAACTCAGTATGTCCCTTTTGCAAATGTTAATAAAATCAACGTACGTTTCCTGTTCTATCTGGATCTGTCTATCATTATTACAGTTGAAGAGAAGTCATGTTCTATTCCAAAAACTTTTTCAATGAGAATCTATTTTAATGCGAAGACCACTCAGGCAAACACGTTCAGATTAAATATCAATAGGTATTGACGAAATCGCATTGTTTAAGTAATTCAATTCATTATAACTTACTTTTTAATAAAATTTTACGAAATACTATCAATTGTTATATTCAAAATTAGTTATTATCTTTGAAATTGAGTATAAGTACTTGTAACGCAATGATACATTATCAAAGTGATCATTAAATTTATTGTTTCATAACAAATCATCATTAATTTTTATTACCATATCTCAAACACGTTATTCGAACTAGGAAGAATACTAAAATAGTCATAATGTCACTAATTTATAAAACAAATTCAAATATTAAAATGTTTCGAATACTATTCCCTGAATAATCGCACGAAATGCAAAATATTATGTTTAATATGTAAATAGATTTTTAAACTGTGTATATATTGAAAAATTTGGTTAAAAAATTACATTTATTCTTTACTAATCGACAATTCCATTTATAAAATAATGGGCTACATATTACACATATATTACATTATATTGTTTGATTGTAGAACGTAATAAAAAATATACATGTATAACTAAAATTGTTTAAAATAAGAAAGTCACAGCTTTTTTCACAGAGATGAGCACCAAACATGATTAAAATATCAACAAAATATATGTAAAATAATATAAATATTTTACCGCGTCAATAACGAAAGAATTAAGTAGACCAACAAATGTCCTTTCACATTGCTACAAACATGTATCTACATCTACTAAACATAAAACCCTATTCATCCAACCAAGGTTTCGTTAAATCATCGATGACTTCTTTCGGAATGTCCTTCGCTCTTTGCATAAGATTTTTTCTGAAACTGGTGACAACCTCGTCATGTTCTCCAAATATCGAAATCAGTATACTCTCTTTAGTAAAAATTTTCTTTGGTGTTACTGCAGTGTTTACTGGCTTCACTTCATCGTTAATCTTTTCCAACACTACCTCTTCTTCATCAGAAAAATCATCGGACAGGAGTGGAGAAAATGGGAAAAAGTGTTGTAATTGTTCGAAAGGCTTACTACTCTTCTTGCTGCAAACGTGTTTTTGTTCTGTATCTTTCAAATCTACTTCCTCCTTGACATCGTTCACACTTTTATCATTGTCCTCTTTTATCTCGGGCGGCGAATCGAAATCCAATGGAGATAACTCTATGCACTCGAAAAGTTCAGGAATACCTTTCAAAATCAACTTTTTCTTCTCATCTCCATCCCCAGTCGGTTTATCTGCTGTTACGGTTTCCTTAAGAACGATAACCTCATCAGATGAATCAAAAATATCTTCATCTTCTTTCGCTTTATCCTGAGGTGCAGATTCAAAGAAGTCTTTCACATCTAAAAGATTGACAGTATTTTCTTCAGCGCGACTATTTTCAATCACGTTTTCTTCTGGTGGGGTATCCTCTCCAAAGAAATGTTTTATATCACCAAGTATACCTCTCAAATGTCCTTTTCCGTCAGATTCGCCCTGCGTTCCAAATTCTTCTTCGAATTTCCTTTTGGAGGATTCCTGCAACTTCGCGAAATCCTTCTCAAAGTCCTCCTTGAAGCATTTGTGGAACGAATCGTGATAGTGCACTATATCAGATGTGTGCCTTTTGATACCCCGGGAAGGTTTTGATTTTTTCTTGATTTCGTTCACAGGAAGTGTCCAATTTTTTGAAAACTCCTCAATGATCGTTTCATCGAAACAATCAATCAATTTCAAATCGCCCTGCGATAAAGCATTATGTTTCTTGCTGGTCGATGCGACTTCTTCGGTGTTCTTATCAGATTTGCGTTTCTTCGCCTTCTTTTCTGCTTCAGTTTCCTGCGAAATGATATTGTTTTCTTCGCACCATTTCCGTATCGCTTTTTTTCTCGACACCAACTCCTCATCTGTTGGTTTGGTAAAACCAAAGGTCCAAGTCAGTCTCATCCATGTGTCTGTATATGGTTCAACCAATTGGGATAACATGTCAGAATCCTCTCTGAAATAAGAGACTTTTATAGAACACGAAGCATCATATAATGAAAATCATACTTAGCGAAATTCGCAAATGTTACACCATTCCTAGGATTTACCCATTTCAGCATTTTCCACAGTAACTTTTGATCACGATTTTTCTAAAAGTAACGAAATTAATTGTAATGAAAGCTATTTATACAACAAATTTACATATGGGTTAATGGATGTTAAGCCAATTTTGTAAAAACAATCCAGTTTATTCATCATTCTTGAAGTGATTATTGTATCCAAATTATCAGCACAAATCACCAAGAAATCATTTTCAGTGTACTCTTGCAAATATTTTAAATCTCTCTCCAGCACCAAAATCACTTTCCTTTCTAATTGTGCAAATAAACTATGAACATCTGAAATGAAACATTAATGAATATCACAAATTCTATTCATAGGAAATTACTCACTGTGTTGTGTTAACTGAAACACTTTTAATGTAGAGTATAATTTTAAATAATATTGCCATGTGAACCAGTTATCATTGTTACAAATAATTAAAGAAGGTATATCATGATCATGGGAAATGGAGGATAGAAATGCAGCCACAGGAAGCTCAAAAATCATGTCTTCACTGAGGTTGAGAATAGCCCCATGTTCTTTTTTTCTGAAGACATCAAATATAAATCTGAGCGCAGGAAAGTGGTAAGGTTCTAAATGCATGACAACATCTTCAGGTACAAAATAAATGTTCTTGTCATTAGAATGGGACAAAATCATATCTCCATAATTGTGCTCCATGGCGACACTGAGGGTTAACAGATGATACACTATAGGGTGAGTTGATTGAACCGAGAGAGAATGTATAAAGTCATTATCAAAATGTATAGAATCTTCAAGTAGAGGATGGCCACAAACACTGAGAAGCTGGTCTTGTAGTAATCACCATCACTGTCCAGGTACACGTGCATGGTATGCATTTACATCATTTTTTAATGCAACACCCACAAGACAACAAATATCAGCTGCACCAAAAGGCACGAACTAGGTGTGTCCGGTAGAAAACACTATCGATCTACGGCCAAAATGTCATTGTAATGCTCTTGTGTATATTTGGTTGCATTTATTCCTAAAATACAAACAACAAATTATTGCTGCAATCCGTTATTATTTAAAGTATTTATTTTAAAATACCAATTTTTTAAACAACATTAGTAAAATTCAATGAATTAAACATATTTTAAGAATGTATCTACAGTGTAGTTACAAAAGTATTGTTGCAGTACAATTACTGTTGCATATTAAAAATTTATCAATTTATAGTTAATATTACATAATTCATGAATCGAAACGTCATTTATGTAATAAACTGATCTTGTTTTATTAACAATTAATTATATTTTCCATTAAATAAACGAAGTTCTAACTTTTTCATTTTGAATAGTTTTCACCAAGTTATTAATTTCCATCAATTTTGCAAATCCCAGCTTTTCATTTCAAATGTTTGGTTAAAAACAATAACGATCTTATTTAAGGCAATTACAGATACAATTATTGTAGGATATTAACATTTTCTGCTTCTTCTATTTAAACATATTAATTCGATCAAAAGGCTATTGACTGAGGTCTTTCTGCTTTACTTTCGTGGACGTTAAACGGATTATTGCATTCGTAATTTTAAACATGAATTGAACAAAAAGTGATAACAGTTCAATTTTTTTTTGTAAATTTACATGCGGAATAATAAATGAAACTCATATGATTTTAAAAATATTCATTCAATTCATTTTTCTCTGTCGCTGCCTTCTTTTTTTTTTGTTAGTGGTCGCTTTTACACGATTTCTCGTTTGTATTTCTTGTCGGCTTAACAAACTAAACAAAGCTATATCAACATAGACATAATACAATCAAAACCAAAAGATAAAATAATCATAGTTGCGTTTCTGTCAGTACAGGTCTTTCCTCTTTTCGTCTTCTCCATATTAAACAACAATATCACCAACGATATTCAGTTTTCATCTTTTATACAATATATATATATACTCAAATATTAAAATACATAGGCAGTTTTATATATATTTAAATTTTAATAATATAAATATTATATATTTCACTTAAAAATAAGAAAAGGGATTGCTACTGCAAAAATTCTCTATGTTCAGATAATACAATTTATATAAAAGTCCTCTGTAGGGCATTTTTGTAGTGGCAAAAAAATAAATAGAAAGGAAAGAAGAACCAAAAAAATAATAAAATACACAGCTCTCAATATCAATTAGACGGCGCGATCACTCGCAAAGACAGTCGTCTTTAGTTATGATTAGGCCATCACAGTCCTTGTCCTTAGTCACATTCTGGTTGGCCTGGTCGTTCTCGAATTCGACGAAGTCGTCGAAAAGACTAGGCCATGCCTCGTTGTCGTCGTACGAGCTGAGATCGTCGCCGACGGTGTCGGAGAAGTTCAAGAACATGTTCCAGGTGTCCTTGGGAATTCCCCTATACTGTTCGTGTTTCTTGAGGAAGTTCAGCCAGCGATCGAGGATAGGCGGTTCGCGCACTGTGAACACCAATCGCCAGAGAATCATGGCCACATCCATGGGCAGGATACGTTGCCCCTCCGCCGAATCTAAACCGAACTTGAACGTGAACCTGTAGAGATTCTTGAAGGATTCATCGTTACGCTCCACTTCAACCACGACATCTGGCAATCGGGCTTGAAGACTCTTTATGGAATCCGCGCGTAACTTCTTCATACCAGTCACAAACTCCTCACGCGTAAACCTACACATCTGTTCTGCTTCAAGCTTCCACGCCAGCAGCAGCACTTTGAACTCATCCGGAGACACTTGCAAGTCCTTGCACAGCTGTTCAATACCATCGGCCAATATACAATCATCTTCATCTTTGTACACATCAAAGAAAGCATTCAACTTAACATCAGATGGTTTACTGTCTGATAGACCCATGGGTGCTGATTTCGATTGGCTCCTGCGCTGGTAGAATCTTGTAGCTGCAGGTGGTGCACTGTCAGCCAATTGAGAAGAAGATAGATGATTGCCGTTGCTCAGCAAGGACTGCTCAGCTATTGACACTTCTGCAACAGTGGGATTCAGCTGAACAACTGTAGCTGTGTATGGATGAACTTCAGGCATTTCTGCAATGTATATACATATTATAAACCCATTAATTACTTTCATGCAATGTAAATCATACCCTCTTTAGTGGCAGGTGGAGTATCGTTCTCGAGGGCCGTGGGACTGGGCTCCTTGAAGCAAGTTAAACAATTGCCCATTTGAGGGCCTCAGGCTAATCCAATCCACTATACGCGGAGCTGCACAGGATCCCACTAGCATTGCCCCAGTGCGAAATACTCAAATGTCACTGCGAATTGTATGTAATTAATGATGGTAATGCACTAAAAATAGAACCCTTACAGTGTGTTGTGCAGCCAATCAACTGATCCGTCCGTAACTCAACAAAGAAAAAAGAAAAGAATGAACCAAAAGAAAAACAAACTTTTGTCGTCTCGTCTCAGCTAATGCCACTGATATGTTATCATTTTAATTTACTTTGAAAATTTTCCTCAAGCTAATTCCGTTTCGTGACTATTTGAATTATCCTAACAGTGCTACCGAATCTTCAACACCACTAATAGGTCGATCAATTCAATCGGAAACTGGTAATTCATTGGAAAACTTTCAGAATCATTTGACAAAACTACTCACAGCTGATCACACCACATCTGGGATCTGGGGTCTTATTTAATATTACCATGAAAGGTGCCAACTCTTCTTCCAACAACCTGCAATCCAGCAGATGGCGCCAAGTCATTAATTTAAATTAAATAAAATTTAAACTTCATATAAATTTAACAAATTTCTGCTTAATAATTAAACTTATCCAATAAATATGTTTCAACAGTTTAATTTAATATTGAAAAACATTTAGAATATTAAGACAATTTAATCTTTAAACCTTTATTAATTCCAAATCGAGTTTCATAATGTTCAATATAATTGGGAATATGTTTTCTTCTTAGCTATGTAAGGCACAATTTACTTTCATATAAAGTAATTAAAGTTATTTGTAATCATTAATGTTTTTATTATATTGTGTGTAAATAATATTATTTAATTCAATCAACTTACATCAACTAACCATTGTATATAACAAAAGTTTGAAATAAAACTAATCTGTCTGTTGAATTTAATTACAATTGTCAAGAAGTGTATTATTCATTTGTAGAAACACAAAATGAGCTATTATGGCGCAGACCAATCGAAAATCAATTTCGTTCCAAATTCAAGCGATTCAGAGTTCATGATCTTCGAGACTTTAGGACCTACACCGAGTTTTATGTTTACGAAGCCCAAATTTCAAGAACCGGTGCATTGCTTCGATTACCAAATTCATGCCTTCGATGTTGAAAGTGACTATAATTTTATATATAGAAAGTCGAAAACAATTCGAATGTTTCCTTAGTCCTTAAAGCGGAGGAATGGAAAGACGAGAGTTACACGAAACCACGGGATTTCATCAGTTTAAAGATGAACGAATTGGAGAAATCAGGATGTTTAACTGATCGTTTAGTAGAAGTTTGCTCTGCTAAATTGGAAAGATCGGCTTTGCCCGGACAATTCATACTTAGCTATTGCAATTTATCAAGAAAGGTATTAGGATTACGTTTTTAAATACATGTATATATAATATCGAAAACTTTCTACTTAGAATTTAACGAACTTAGACATTTTACGGTTCCATCAACATCTACAATACCTGAACTTGTGCCGAAACGAACTATCTTCACTAAGCGCCCTAAGCTATCTCCATTTCTTAAAATATCTGGATGCCTCGCATAACATAATAAGCGACTTACTGGATTTTAAACCGCCTTTGAACTTAATTTACGTAAATTTCTCGCATAACACTATAGAAAAGTTACCGGATTTAACAGCGTTTTGGTCACTCGTCTATTTGGATGTCTCTCACAACGATATTTCCATCATTGAAGGTTTGAAAAATTTAAAGTAAACATTCTCTACTATCCAAATACAAAAAATATTTAATTGTAATTATTTAGATATCTAAATTATTTGGACTTATCGTTCAACGCCATCAGATGTTTATCAAATTTACCTGAGCGTAATTTGGAGAGGCTTTGTATTGATCACAATTTGATTTCAAATTATACCGATGACATCTTCGGGGTTTATAGTTTAGTGCATGTATCTGTAGCGCACAATCGGTTGAGTTCGCTGAAGATGTTCGAGAGGATGACGCAACTGGAAACTTTGAACTTGTATAAGAACGATATCGTGGATCTGATCGAGTTGGCGAGTTTCAAGAAGCTTGCGCATCTTCACAAGTTGACGCTGAAAGGAAACCCGATTTGCAAGAGAACTAAATACAGGGAAATTTGTATTTACTTGGCGCCGTGTCTGAAGGTTTTGGATGAGGAAGTAATCGAAGTCAACGAGAAAGGTTTCGTGGACTATTTGTACACTAATTCGATGGTACGTGACGCTGGTTACGATCATGCTATGATGGAAATATTGTATCAACTGAACGTTCCCACTATAAACTCTTCAATAGTTCCTGGTTACCAAAACCTTGCGTCCATTATCGTTTTAGTTGGACCATCCGGTTCCAAAAAGAAAGCTGTTATTATGAATCTGGTGGAAAAGTTTCCAAAGTAATTATAAACACTTTAATACTATCAGATTGTTATATTATTCTCATGTCTTCGAAGGTTTTTAAGAGTTGGGATAAGTTACACGACACGTCCAAGATGCGACCACGAGGTCGATGGAAAAGATTACTTCTTTGTATCTGACGAAACTTATGAGCAACTCTTACACGATGGAAAACTACTTTGTTCTACTTTAAAATATGGCCACCATTTTGGAATAGGTAAACTATTGAAGAAAAAATGATAGTAAAGTAAATTATCAATTTTCTTGAAGGCTACGATGAATTTAGCAAAATTTCTGAGCAAGCCGGAATCTTGATTTTCAACTGCGACGTGACTTGCGCATTGCAAATTAGATCAAAGTTTCTCAACTGCAAACTGATTTTGGCTCTACCAAAAGATCCAGAAGTACATAGAACTTGGTTGAGAGATAAGTTTTCTTGCGCACCGTGGATGGCCAGGTAACTAGCATCAATGATCTCCATTAGTTCAGTAATAAGGATATATTTAACAGTTACATAAATGGTTTTATAATCAAATATAAATCTATGAAGAGAAGCAAAATTGAAGACTTCGAAATGGAATTCTGTGCTTCTATAGTGGAAGATCTTCTAAAATTTCTGGATCAACCGTAAATAATAATTTCTGACAACATTAAGTGCTCTCATAATTTTTGTTGTTAAGATGGCCTGGTGAGACAAGAAATGAACAAGACCAAGAAGAAGATAATCATTTTGATCTGGAGGAGGATGTGGAGGAAGAAGCGCACGAGGAGAACGTACTTGGAGAAGAGTCCATACAAATAATTGATGATTTGGAAGAGATCTACAGTCCAAAATCTGTTAACACTATAGGAAGCATGAGTAAAAGCCTGACGCAAACTGAAGCAAGGTGAATTTGATTGTATCATAATTATGTAATATGAAAATGTTGTTGTTTTTTTTCAGTAAAATGATTCCAATTTTACGCACAAGCACAGAGAGATCTGTTAGTATGCATCAACATCAAATCACTTAAAATGTTAGCTTAGACGTTTCTAGATGAATTCATCTTTCTCTGTTTCGTTTTCATCTGCTGACCAGAGCAGTGCGGAGCGTCAAAAGCAAATTGAGGAGTTATCGAAAAGTGAAAATATTGATGCTGCTAGATTGTCCTCGTCGAGTACAAAGAAGAAGATCTGTTTCATCGATGATAAACATGAAGATAAAAAAGGGCCTCAGTACATTGCCGATGCTATGGCGCCTTCCATATCCGAAATTAACGATATGCTCGTTACTTCAGAATACTTCAAGAAAACCGGAGCAAGTTCTCTCGTTGGTAAAAACGCTAGAGCCTATTACGAATACCTGATCTGCGCAGAAAAGAGCAATCAAAGTAATATGTCCATTAATTATTATCGTACAGTTATTATGTTAAAGTTGTATTTTAGATTTTATGGATGATTGCGAAGTCTGCATGGATTTCTTTATGGATGAGCAGATGCAGAAAAGGGACGTTTATCTTCAGATGTATTTATTTAATCCAGGCTTGTATTTTGCTATTGTATGTAGAAATGTGTGAATATTCAATACATATTTGAAGCACGTACTTGTTTCAGATTTATACGGACGATTTCGATGAAGCAATTCAAAAGATGCATAGCGTTTTGAAAACTTGCGTGGAAATGCAACGAAAATATCACGATGAGGATCAGAAACTCGTGCAACGTGGCTCTTGCCAGGAAATATTGGATGCTAAAATTAAGCAGTTATATGCAATGCTTAAGTAATTTTTCTTAAATAATTGTTAATAATTCATAAAATATTTCATATCATTAGTATTTTCTATTGTATATACCGGAATGATTTATTCTTTCTAAACTTTTCTTCGCTAAACGGCCAATATACATATACCGGAATGAAAGAGAATCTAGAAGTTGTGGAAACACTGGTAGATAATTATATAGGCAACCAGATGCGCATTTGATTTTAGAAGTTGTTGCAATAAAAAATATCATTATCTTTTATATATTTATAATCTCTTAGAATAAATTTGTTTTTTGAAATATCCAAATTATTAAATTTTATATAAGCTTTTAAAGGTATATAAATTTATTCAATTTGTTGGTACTGCTGGGTACTACTGTCAAATAGCTGTCAAGTAGCTTATTATAAAATGTTGTTTTGCTTATATCAGTTTTAGCCAGTTTTAACTTTGGAAACTATATATATGTAGATATGTGATGTAGTTGATCTTGATTCTAGTATTTTTCTTTAATAAGTTTAGTTGGGTAATTCATCAAAGTGTAAGATTAGTTAATAAGGAAAATGGCAAGTGCAGAACAAATTGGCCTGAACAAAACATGGGATCTGTCTCTTTACGAGATGCGCAGGGCTCCGCAGGAAGCAATAGTGGATAATACAGAAATAGCAGTGTCCCCAAGGAGCCTGCACAGTGAACTGATGTGTCCAATCTGCCTTGACATGCTCAAGAAAACAATGACAACAAAAGAGTGCCTTCACCGATTTTGCTCAGAATGCATTATAACTGCTCTCAGATCTGGTAATAAAGAGTGTCCCACATGCAGGAAGAAGTTGGTGTCAAAGAGATCCTTGAGACCAGATCCAAATTTCGATTTGCTCATCTCGAAGATCTATCCAAGCCGTGATGAATATGAAGCTCACCAGGAGAGAGTGCTAGCCAACATAAACAAGAATCATTCACAAGCTGCATTGGTGAATTCAATCAATGAAGGAATGAAGTTGCAATCAGCTAATAGGAACAGATCTAAAAAAGGAAACGATGATACAAGCAGCTCTGCAACCGTAACTTCGGAAACAACGCCTTCAGAGAATGTGAGTTGCTTTACTAAAATTAATAATTCTTAGTTAATAGCTTTTATAATTTATAGCAAGGATCTTCAAGTACTGCACCTACAGTAAATACAACACAAACAAGCGCAGCGGCTTCGAATTTGATTCCTGGAAGTCCGGCGCCTTCAGGTCGCAGCACTCCTTCGCAGCCTCCGAGTCCGGTTTCTTCTAGCGTCAGCTCAATCAGCAAAGCGGGAAAGAGGACCAAAAGCGTTATGACATCAGAGAAAAGCGAGGAGAGCGAATCGTCGGAACGTACAGAGCAAACCGATACTGAAGGCGAAGGAGCCTCAGAGCCGTTGACTATTAACGAGATTGAATTGGTCTTCAAGCCGCATCCCACCGAGATGTCCAGCGATAATCAGCTGGTAAAGGTACTGAAGGAGAACTCCGTGAGGTACATCAAGACTACGGCAAATGCAACAGTCGACCATCTGCACAAATACCTGGCGATGCGTTTGACGCTGGATTTCCATTCTCAATCGCAGTTGCCGCACAATCTTATGAATTTCTGCATTTACATATCGCCATCAGCTGGACAGTACGTCCAGTTGAACGGCAATCAGAACTTGGGTCAAGTAAATGATAAATTCTGGAAGGTTAACAAACCTTTGGAAATGTTTTACTCCTGGAAGAAGAGTTAAAAAGGTCCACACGTACGGAAATATATTTTTTTATGTATTAGATTATGTAAGAATTTATTTGCTGATAGTTATATAGATTTATGGCAATACATTTTATAATACAACATGTATTTGTATGGTTTGCGGTTATAGTAAAATAACAAAAATTGTTAATTAAATTTGCAATAATTAAAAAAACAATAAAATGTACAAAATATATACTTTGTTAATATTTATGAAAATTTAAACTAAATGTGAACTTTGAAGGTTTGGGTAATCAATAAATTGCAAACTTCTATTTATTTTTTATGTAATTTAGTTTATTATTTTAATGTCCTGGGTAAATGGTTATAGGAATGTTAGATACTTTTAAGGTCAGATAATCGTTGGTATCATATTGAAAGAACGCACTTTTAGTGAGTTATAAAACTTCTAGAAACTTAAAGGTAAATTACTTATAAATTGAATCCCGGTTTGATAAATATAAAATATCTAAGAGCGTTATAATTTTCATTATAAATTATTTATATTACTTTTGTTATTATTTATATATTAAGACGTTGACGGACAGTAGGAACAAGTGAAGTTCAAAAATAGAACATAGAATCGAGAAAATCTATGAAGAATTGAAATTGAAATATATGTTCAATAAGAATATATTTATTTGTGAAATTGTATAATTTAAATATACTATAATTTTATTTTCAATTTTATTATTATTTTATATATATATTTATATAAATAAAAACTATGTGTGTGTCCATTTGTGCATGAGTGTATGTGTTTAGCATTTTGCAGTTGGTATTGATCTTGAGCATTCGTTTCATCAATGGCTGAATTTATTATTATTTCGCTTTTGTGACCCTGGTAGTGCCTAAAAAAATTCTTTTCGTTTTGGCGGCTATTGCCGTCATGCCACATAGTGAACTTTACTTTGACGGCCATGGCCGCAAGTGTCCGTCAACGTGTTAAGAAAATAAATATTTGTACAACATTCCATTGAAATACGGAATTATTGATAAATATATCCGACAGTAGCGCTACTACCGACAATAACAGCTGTCAGGATTATTTTCAATTCTTCTAATATTTACAAGAGCGTTTTAGACTCTTTCTGAAAATAAACCAATGTAAACTACAACGAATCCAAGTGTATTTATATACCAAAAAATATAAAAAATTATTTAGTATTTGTTTTAGATAGTGTTAATGCCAAACCAAAATGTGTAAGTTTGGTCAAGAAGATTTAAGGAGGTTTAACGAGCGTTTAATGAACGCGCTTCAAAACGATGAATGCCAGAAATATTTCGCAGATTTCATTAGTACACAACTGCTGAAATACAGGAGAGCATTCAGAATTTGGAAAATTGTATATGACTCCAAGAGTGAGGAGCCACACATAAATGTGCTGGAGAATGTGGAACTCATTGCACTGATAGATGAGTGTGGTTATTTGGATGGAAATGAGTGTGTCGAAGAGATTGAATCAAAGTCTGTCGAGTACTTAAACAAGCTGCACAAGAAGTTCATGAAATACCTCAAGACAAAGAACAACACAATGCAACCACTTTGCAGTACTACATCTAATTAATCACATTATATCACAACTATTTCTTTGTAAGGTCCAAAATATTGAATGTGCTGGAATATACTTTTTGCTTTCTTTTTTCTTATTCTTCACACACTGCCACCTGTGTTTTACATTAGAGAGAGACTCAGTCACAATTCGGCAGTCAATGCGTTTGACTATTCAAAAATGTGCAACTCAAGTAAATCCGGAGAATTCCGCATAACCTCAATATATACTGTGCAATTAAATTTTTTCACTTATGTAGACTTAAACATGACAGTAATCTGCGACCCCGAACCGGTTTCGGTCATTACATTTTAGCGATTATCTCAGAGACTATAATAGATAGGGTTGATATAAAAGATGCTTAGGAAACTAGGATAGTTGAGGAATATAACGTATATTAATTTATTGCTGTGTCTGGAACCGTTTGGCTGTAATTCGATGTCAAAATTGAAGTAATTAAAATTAATCCTACTTCTAATTTAAATGAGCGAAAATTATAATGCAAACTTTATTTTCAGAAGACTATCCTTTATAGATAACATGTGGATTTTTGTAAGGCTTACACCGCGTGTGTTGCACTAAAACTATAAAGTTTTGAAAAATGTTTACAGACATTTCATGTTACCAAATCCGAAGAAGTAACGAAACATCAAATAACACTGGATTTTATTGTTACGTGATTATTTGTAAATGGCAAACTAAAACATACTGTCAAAAAGCGATCGCCACATTTTCAGATTTTAAACAGGTGCACCCTCGTGAAGGTAAATGTGTACGTACGCTCTTGCACATCAATTCAGAGGCTGTGTTTTGCGCTTCAATTGATACGTGGTTACCATCTTCGAAGCAAAGATGATATACCTGTAGCACCTGGACATACGGCCACGTGGAAATCGCTGCTCCCATCACAGCAAATGAGAGCAAACGCATGACCGCACACCCGGAGAAGATGATAAGTAAGGTGACCATACGTGACATTTCCCGAAAAACAGTAGTGTGAGAACTTAAAGGTTTTAATGTATTTGTATGTATCAAATGTATATATTTATTATTTTGATTTAAAATAAATAATGCAATTTGAGTTATTAAATTAAAATATTATGATATATATTTAAAAATATAAGGAAAAAAAATTGTAACTCGAATTCCGAAACCTGGTCACCTTAATTATTAGGAAAGTTTAGAATAGAAGGAAATACTGTGACCAAAAGGGGTAAAATAAAAAAAATAGAATTACACCTGAAAGAGAACACAAATATATACAAAAATACAATAATTACAATAAGGGTTAATAATTGCATTGCCAATATATCACTTTCTTTTTGTATTTTTTTAATATTTGTTCTCATTTGTAATGCAATGCTGCACTATATAGGCTAATTGTGCTATTTTAGCAGTTAAGCTATTTACAACAATCTACAAATATATAAATTACGACCCATTTCATTCCTCGGGCGCAGTACATGGGGGCAAAATAAGGATACACAGAAGGAATAAGGATATGTTCGAACCGGAGACTCGGCGATTCTAGGAGGGGAAGGAGAGTCTTCGGATAGGGTTATGCTTTTCATACTATTTTAACTTTTTTTAGTATTTTTGTTTCTTTTTGTTTTTTTTGTCTTTTAAAATTATATTTTCTTTTCTTTTATTATTTTATCTTTTTTTAAATATTTTTGTTTATTAACTTTTTTTTAGCTTTTTTTGGGGATTGAGAGTTTGGAGGAATGTGCGCAAAATGGGCGTATTACAAACAGCGCAAAACGAACTAAAGAGGACTAACCACTATAACAAATTGCACTTTACTACATTAATTAGTCCTCTTGCAATCGTATTATGCAATCACAACTGCCCAATTGGACAATTATGATAGATAATCAATTACCACCCCTAATTATCAATTTCTATTGTTTGTTGAAGACTTGTTTTTGCTGTGAAATTCTATTGTTTGGTTCACCTCTGGAGTGCCCGACCTAGCAGCAAGACCTGAACCCCCACAGCGGGGAACAGATCGAGTGCAACAGTCCAGAGGCAAACTTTATTTGCTGAAAGAAAGACACAAATGATTAGTAACACGTGGGAATACGTTAGATTCGCACAGACATGGTACACAGATATGGGGAGAATCACTCGAAATAATAAAGCAACACCAAAAAACTGATTTTGGAGGTGAGAATCGTGAGCCAAGCAAAAACTCATTCGATCCATACTACATGCCTAACCTTAACCAGGATCAAATCAAATTGAAGTTAAAAGTGAACTTCGCCCGAGCGAAGAGAATTCTATGGTATTGTAATGGAAAGTGGTTAGAGGATGGGAAGCAATCCCATCAAGAGGCAGGCGCCTTATGAGGGGCGGTCGGGCGGAGTGAAGGGAACCAAATGCCAATCAAATACCATTTCTAAGATTTCTAAGCAATAAAATGAAGCTACTCTAATTATAAGAAGTTAATGCAAAAATATATATGATTGAATACAAATATTGAATTGAAAGCAAACAAGGAGGGCGGCGGGTAGAGATAGTGTGCAACCTTCTCACTACCCATAGGGACAATGCAAATCAAACACTAAAGAACCCTTGAGATATGCTCAGAGGGGGAGTGTAGGGTACTGAAACATCCTTTAACAAAAACTAGATCGTACAGAAAGAGTCTACCAATAAGTCTTGATAAAGACCAGCCTCTTTCAGCCCGACTTTCGAGTGACCTCGGGCACGGTGGATACGTTAGATCCAGCTGAAAGCAAAAACATGCAAAGCTGACAAATACGTTAGATTTGCCCACTAACTACTCATGCTTATAAATCGCGAGGCGACACGAAATCACTATCAATATTAATGAAGATTTTAAATTAAATCCTAAATAAGTTGAAATAGAAAAAGGAGATTTTTCAAAATGATAATAATTAAGTAATATGATTCAGCATACCATGTGTTATTTATATTGAAGTTACTTCAACGTCAATACAAATAATATCTATGTAGTACAAAATCAACCAACAAAATCATCATCATCAAGAATCTAATAGGTATATTAAAAACAAATACAATCAAATAAATTTAAGTAAAAGCTAATTAATTGAAACATTAGCAAATAATTGCTTAAAGAAATTGAAATGATATTGAGATCTTCTCCAAATCAATAGTAATTTAATGCGACCTAAACACACAACGAATATACGGACAATAGAAAAGGGAAAGTCAAGTAATTACCCTGAAAGAGAAATGAATTTAATTTTAAGAAAAAGAATGCAAAGTGTTGTTTTTGAATAAACCGCCAAACCTGAAAAGATGAAAAAATGAATTTACTTTCAAATCAAATTGCAAAATAGTTTTAGATCGAGTGGGAGGGCTTGCGTTTTTCAATCCCGTGTGGTATAAAATCACTTACTACTTAGAAGACATCAAGTTATCAGCATCATGGGATCCACCCAACTGAAAAGAAATGAACAGAATTTTAGAAATCGAATGACAAAATGTTCAAATGCAAGAATGAGGTGAGAGGGATTATTGTAATGAATCTTGTGTGTTATTAAATCACTTACCACTCGATGTCTTCAGTATCAGCATCATCTGCACCTACATTTCAGCATCTATCCAAATCTCAGCCCTAATAGATTGACACGCACTATCATTTCGCAATAAATAGGCACTAAACTACCGGAAAATTAACACTTCCGAACCGTGATTCTAATTAATTAATCAATAGCAAATTGAATAACGAGACTTGCCGGTTGAAGAACAAGAGCCATAAGCTATAAAATGTCTTCAAAAAAACGTACAAACACTGTTAACAGAATCTAAGACTGGGTCTTAACAACATCCTATCGCGAATTGCAAAAAATGAAACTTCGGGGAACGCGAGCCCCTAGATCCGCTGTGATCGGTCGGTGATTGCTCGTATATTCGAATACGAACAACCCCTCAACGGATGCACCCCGTGAAGGTTTTCGCACAGACGGTCTTGCCATTCTATGTGTATAATTGCGTACGACGTTCGCATTAATACGAATAGATTGACCTGGTATTACCTTGCATCCATATAAAAGTCGAATTATTTGAAATATAACTAAACTGCAAGAGAAATAACAGGGGAAGAAATACAAATACTGACAAATGATCGACATCTCGAAATCGCTACGTTTCAATTTTTGCTTAAAATTTATAAAAAAGCTACGAATTTTCACTGATTATTACGTACTTCTAATTGGAATGATATTGACTTAAAAAAGGGACGCGCAGAACTACGACCAACTACAGCGTAGTGGCGCTACGATCGTAACAACCCATGCTTCGCACGTCAATTTATTACAATAAAAATGCAATGTTTAACAATTAAAAGTGGGAGGAGTAAAAAGCGCGTCGGTACGCCATTTTGGAAGCCTCCTAATTTGCAATTAATTGACGCAAATTTCTCAATTACTAATTATTATAGGACAACCAAATCTTAAAACGACTTGAGCAATCGATGGGCGAACGCATTAGGAGACTTTCAATGTAATGCGAATCTTTTTTTTGGTGTCGTATTATCAAGTGATTAACCTTAGATTGCACCCAAATCCATTTGGATCGTGATCCCCGATGATGGTTTTCACTGACCACAGGGTATTTCAGTTAATTGGAACGAATTGCACAACAATTTGAATGTTCAAAAGCGGGGGTGTACGTAAACTCAATCAACGCTGAATGACAACTGAGTGACTTCTCGCTTCGACGCAGGCGCAATAGGAGCTACCAACTTATGAATATACATTTAGCGCCAATATGATAACAATTAAATAATTGTTAACAAAATATTAGTTTACTAATCCCAACAAATTATCTAATTAAATGATTATCAAGATACAAATGGGTTTATTGCAACATCCGATTTCGATTAGTTTTAAATAATTGATCACATTGAACACTGTTCATCGAATACAATTTCATATAACCATCCTGCTAATTTTAAACTATACTCACTAATATTTAATAATAAATGTATTTATTTGAATGTTTATCTCAAATGTATTTTCATATTGAAATTCCAAATTATTTGCGTCAATAAATGAGGCGACACCTGGTGAGTTACCGAGTAAATAACCATGACCCACCACAGCCAGCTACATTTTTTTTTCATAAGGCTGTTTCCCCTTGTGGCACCTGTTTTATACAGAAAATGCGGGGGATCGCTTTTTGATATTATATTTTAGTTGCCAACTACGCAAATTTTCACGTAAAAACAAAATACAGTGTTATTTGAAAATCTGTTTAGTTTTTTCAGAGTTCTTAACATTGTTTAAAAGTTTATAGTATTAGTGCAGCTCAATATGCACCTACACCTCCTAAGGAGGACATTTTTATATATATTTTGTTACCGAATTATCTTGTGTCGTACTTAAGTAATTAAATAGAAAACTAATACATTTAGCATTTCCTAATTATTCTCTAATTTGAAATGTTGCAAATTATATAAGGTATATCATCTTTCGAAGTCCAAATTTAAGAACAGCATTAAGACTTATATATTTACCTTCACTATGTCGTTTTATACATAAAATTTGGTGGATTATGTGTTGAGTTTACTCTATTTTGATCACTATACCATTATATGATCAAATAGATAAAACAATATTGATCAATTGTAATGATTTCTATTATTGAACTTGATATTTGGTGGTTGCATATAGTTTACTAACATAGTTTAAATTTTGTTTAGTATGGATGAATGTTATGTAATATATTTATTTAAATATGCAATCATAGCATTCGAAGAATCTAAGAAGAAATCTTCTTCGTGAAATAGATTTAATATATATAATTCACTTATAAGAAATGGATGTAAAGTTGCATACTTTCTTTCATTGTTACAGCTTAAAATATGCTGAAAGTGGCATCAAAAAGAAAGAAACAATTGCTAAAAAATATAGTTTAAAAATTATTTTATAAATTAATTATAACTAGTAATATATTGGTAAAGCTTTGATTTTAAACACTGAATCAGAAAGACCTATGGTTCATAGTCCATTGCAGCAATAGTAGTCATTGTGTTCTCTTTTTCTTATAATTATGTATGAATGTTGTATTATTTTGTTCGCTGTTGCAATAAAAGTAATTAATAATAATAATATTACTCTTAGTTTTCATCTGTTTTGTCGTTGTTCCTAGCAAAGTTTACTAAATTTCCACTTAAAACCATCATCAACTGAATTCAATAAATTCTCCATTCTGCATTTTCTAATTTATTGGTAGTTTTATTTTGATTTAAGATCTTTCGATCATATTTTGCTTGAAATTAGGTTTGCGTATTAAATATAGTGAAGTATCATAAATATATTACGAGAAAGTTAATAAAATTATAGAAACTTGCAGGTCATTTTAGTTTTGAGATAAATACAAGGAATTAAGTTATAAAGTCTTGTTTTTGTATAGTCTACAGTCTAGTTATAAAGTATACATTTCGAAATCAATATACTTTTTAATTATTTTGAATATACAAGAAATTTCCATAACTGAATCAGTGTATTTAGTTATTTGTTTTGCTTAACATTAATTACATAAACATGTAATCATGTCTTTTTTTTCTTAATAATCATAGATTATTGCGGAAAATGCATTTTTATAAAAATCTCCCATTACACGAATTCTCTTCAGAACTATTCACAAAGCTTCTGTATTTGAATTTAAGAAATATACGAAGCTCCTAATTAACGTTTAGTTTAAATGTAATAATTGAAACAGTTGATTATGCTTTGCACACATTGTTTCTATGTAAATACATGTTATTGAGACTATCATCTTATCATGATGAGGCATAGATAATTATTATGTTGTGGATACATTAATGTATTTGTTTGACAAGGGTATCAACGGCTTCTTGGAATCCAATTTGTAGCGTAGCTGTGAGGCGGAACTAATTCCAAGCGTGGTCACATCTCATAAATTCCGTCAGCTCCACCGCCCCCTAAGTATTAATGATACTAATCACGTCTAAAACAGCACCCATGGACCACACACACGTAAAATATTATATATACAAAAAAAAAAACTTGAAAATTTGATGAAAATTCTAACACTTTTAAGGAAATTCTTATTTGTTAATTTGGATTTCTCTTAATGTAATTTATAGTTAACATGAAATAACTTATTAATGTGTTATAAACATTAATGAGTTAATGTGATTGTATAAAGTTTTTTATATGCTTATGAAGTTTGCATTGAAAATATTAAAAAACAATTCCAATTTTAATATTTGTGTTCAAAGATCTTAGGAGATTTTTGACTAAATTTATATTCAATTTAAACAAATGGTAATTTTTCATAAAATCTTAAAAAAAATATATATATCAAATTTATTGTAACAACTACATGAAAAAATACAAACCAAAATAATGCAAATACACAGAAAAGAAAAAAATAACTTATAACGTTAGCAACATTAAATGAATCTACGTTAAACAATCTTAAATAAATAATAATCATGTTTATTAATCACAAAAACGGGCTAGAAACCTAAATTTTTCGGCCCTTGAATAAATATTAAATGAAATCGAATTTTTACATCAAATTAATTTTGTTTAAGTTCACAGATCTTAGTAGTTGTTTTTTATAATTATTTTATTGTTAATTTCAAATCAAAATCGTTACAAAGATTTTCAAAATAATATCAAAATCGTTAATATTTTGTAATCATATAATTTTTTAAAACCGTTTCTCTAAAACGTAGAGAATGAACAAAAAACAAAGTAGGGATAAGAATATTGATCGTATCCAATTGTATTTTAACATAAATATGTGTTATTAACACTTTTGGGGAGTAAATGAGAAAAATACAGACTTAAGTAATAACAATTATATTTATTGTCATATAAACAGATAAAAACTCAAAAACACATTTATACAATAATAATGATGATGAAACCAAAGAAAAAAAGATCAACTATTACTAAGGGATATTAAACATAGATCGTCCTGCCCTTGTATTTATTACAAACTTTTGGACGCTCGTGTTCAAGTACTTGCCGAATGTAACATTCGTCCGCGTCAGGTATATTTAGTATATCTTCTTTCAAAAGATCGCACTTTTTATATTCTTCGTCATATGGTTTCTTTTCCTTTATAAGTTGTAATACTTCGACGCATTTCAACGCTTCTTCATTTCTTGGATTAGAAAATATATGTCTATATTCTTCTATTGAAGTTGAACGACCCAATCGATTTTTGCACATCTTGAATTATTTATTGTTGAATCCACTAATAATGTGTTCACCTTTATACTACTTGTTTATCACAATCTTACTTATTATCGATTAATCACAGTTTTAAAAAAAGTAATACAATATACATACGCTTATCAAAATCGCTTTAATAGAATGAAAAATAGATTTTATAATATTTGAAAAAATATTAATAAATTGGATAGATTAAAATAAATGCTCCCTCCATACCTCATCAATTTAATCAAGAACCTCATTGAGAATCAAGATTCGCTCTTCCTTCTCCAGATTCTTCGTCCCGCTCCAAGGTGTTCCACAAGGATCACCCCTGTCCCCTTTATTGTTTAACATTTTTTCTTCTGACCTCTATAGCCTAATTTTATCGATCCTACCTTTTATATTCTCCAGATCGTCAACGATACTACCTTAATTTCCCATGCTTTCTCTCTTAAAGCTTCTATCTAAAACCTTTAAAACCTCCTCTCAATATCCAGGTACAAAAAATGGCGTCTAAAAGTAAATCCTTCAAAAACAAAACTTTTAGTTCACTAATTACATCATCCTCTGTCCATATTAACGTTGGTAATCTTCCCATCTACCGGTCGCCTTCCGTAAAATACCTAGGAATCCTGCTAGATCCAAGACTCAACCTTAATTCCTATTTAATAGAACTCAAATCCAAAATTAAGACAAGATCCCACCACTTCCGATTTCTAACATTCCGTAGTTCTGCAATATCCATCAAATGTGAAACATCCATCTATAAATCCATCTGCCGTCCAAACCTCGAATATGGTTTCCCCCTTCTCTCCCAATGCTGGAACCCTGTTCTGAAAAGTCTTTCCGTATCCGAACGTTTCTCCCTTCGTATCCTCAGCAGGATTCGCCATCCAAACAACCCTGACCTTCTCTATTCCAAAACCAAAATTGTTCCAGTCCTCGATAGATACCACTCCCTTTCACTTACATTCATCTCAAAAGACTCAAATTTATCCACTCTCTTCAAATTTTGTATCCCTCGAAATCCATCAACCCCTAAATTTAAGTATCCCAGACTAACCCTATTCCAGTATCTATTGTCCCTATAATTATGTCCCTTCCCATTTTTCAATTGATACTCTGATTAAGTGTTATTGACAAACTTATTACAAAAATACATACAATGTGATTTTCTTGTTTCCTAACCTGATGAATAATACTTTGATAATATAAGTGGTAAAAATAATATCAAGAATGTGTATAACCGCAACCAAATATCAGAAAATAGAATAGGATAGTTTACAAAGGTTAAAATTATTTACCGAAACAGCGAAACATATGTACTAATATGGATTTTATTTCATACACTACACATTAACTACAAATAAAATAGTCGTCTACAAAAAATATTTAGTTTTTCGAACGAAGTGATTCAAGGTTTTTCAGTATGTAATCTTCATTAATGTTCATCCTTCCTTGTGGGAGACTATCAATGTGTGCAATTAACTCACAAATATTCACATTAGTACATCCTCCTTGATTCCTTAAACACTTTAGCATTTTCAGGTTTTTATCTACTTCATTTAAATGTGGTGAACTTAAGAATTCTTTCCTTATATCGTCTATTGGCGTCGTTCTTTTGAATGGAGTATCCATGTCGCTCTTCTTCATTAGATTATTTCTGAATGTACTAACGACTTGTGCACCTTTGTAATAGTGAATTATCACAATGATGCGCTATTATTTATATTACTTAATATATAGTCTATCATATAGTCATAATGAAACAAAAAAATCTATTATATTAATCGGCGAAGCACTTGAACTACATAAAAATAGCTTAAACAGGTATTCGTAATCAACAAATGTGCACACAAATAACAATATATTTTTTTATAAATTCAAAGACAGGATACTAATCTCGAAACATTTTATTAAAAGTTACATTTTTGTTCAATTTTTCAATTTGCTAATAACATTTTTAAATATTGTAAAATCAACTTTTCGTTTTATTAAAGCGATTTTGATAAGAGTATGTGTATTGTATTACTTTTTTTATTAACTGATAATAAGTAAGATTATCATAAATAATTAGTCTAAAGGTGAGCACATTATTAATGGTTTCAACAGTAATTAAATCAAGGTGAGTAAACATTGAGTGGGTCCTTAAACTACAAAAGAAGATTTGAATGGAAAATTTTCTAATCCAAGAAATGAAGAAGCGTTGAAATGAGTGACCTTATTACAACTTATAAAGGATAAGTAAGAATATGAAAAGTGTGATCTTTTGAAAAAGAAATACGCTCATGAAGCGAATGTATCTTACATTCGACAAGTACTTGAAGATGAATGAAACACATAATTTATCTGTTAATGTGGCAGCTACAATAAACATAATTATTATTTAGAATTACATAATTATGCATTTTTAATTACTTCTTGGTACCCAAAAGTCCTTAATTAAAGTCAAGCAAATAATTTATTTTATTAGAAGAAATATAATTTAATATCATAAATATTCAAATCCCTACTTCGTTTATTTTTTTTAAATTACTAAATTTAATTTATTAAAAATTGTTAAAAATTAGTTAATTCCAAAATATCATTTTACGAAATTACCTTTAATATTTCTAACTTATTCGTGTATTCGTGTTACATTATATTATCTAAAATATCTCATATTAATTAATATATTTTACAAATGTGAGCATTTTTTTTTGGATAATATAATGTTAGTTGTTATTATTTTCTTTATTTCAATAATAATAGGTAATTCATTAGCTTTAATCATTAAGTAATTATTCAAATTATTGGTGCAAATAATTCACTTACCACGAGCCATAAGTGTATATCAAATTTTAATAATTCTACAAAAGAAATGTATGATTCATTATTATCTCCACTAAAACAGAAGCAATACGATCATGTTTTAAATTTTATAACGAGGAAATAGCCCAAGCCAGAAAATAATACAGATTACATATGGAAAATAGAAGAAACTTATGGTGAGAAAGAAGGTAAACGCATTATTTTACTCTTATTATTTTACAACCCTCTATTCCAAAACCAAAATTGTTCCAGTCCTCGATAGATACCTCTTCAAATTCATTAAAAAAGACTCAAATTTATCCTCTCTCTCCAAATTTTGTATCCCTTGAAATCCATCAACCTATCCTAAATATAGGTATCCCAGATTAACCCTATACCAGTATCTATTGTCCCTATAAGGCTTATTTTTTTGTATAATATTTTTTTCTCCTTCTATTGTAATTGGTAAACAATAGTGTTCATTTAGTATGTAATAGTGTTCATTGTATATAATTTTCATAGGCAGAAAGACTAGTGGTCGATAGCCGTTTGGTCAGCCTTTTTATTATTATTATATTTGGTTTTATATTTAGAATTATATTTTGTTTTTATAACTGGCCAATAAATTATATAATTATATATAATTACTAACAACATTTAATATATATACGTAAAAAGTCTTGTTTTGGGGAAATATTTGTTGTTATTCTGTAAAAACCTATGATGTTTTCTGATGAGGAACGCAGCACACGGGTACTTCTTGAGAGCATTTTCTTAAATATTTATTACAAAAACTGATTTATATTGATACTGAATGAATCATAAAAAAATAATAATCTTTAAAATATCGTCCTTTCATCATAATTATACAATAATTAATTTTTAGTTAAATTTTAATTGTTGTTCACTTTATAACTTATAATGTAAATATATTGAAACGGATGGATATTTTATTTTATTCTTCTTTCAGGATGCGCAATGCATGGAATCTAGTGACCGAGTGCTAAGTGTATTTAACACTTTCTTCTGTTTGGTGAGGAAAAACACGAACACAGAATAGGGGTGCCCTTTGATAAGGCTCATCGGGTGATCCGTGCGTTTCGGGTGGGGAAACCGAGGAATATCAATTTACAAACCAAACGTTTCTTCGGCACGGCCTCGGGCCAAGTGCACATATCCAGTTGTTTACATAAGTTCTTCTTCGGGTATTTCGATGATGTCTGCAGGCAGTGGGCGACCCCCGACGTCTGCACATTTTTGCGTGGTCGCATTCGTAAATACTTATTTTTTTTTTATATAATAGTTGTTGCCCCCTGTTTCACATAACCACGCACGATTTTACTCTAATATCATCTCTTCTCCCCTTCAACAACCCTCTTCCTTAGATCTTTCCTCATGTTGCAAGGATTATTAATCGATTTACCACGAAATTCATCAGTGCAAAACAAACTGAAAGAAATTGCATTTGAACATTTGACATTTCCAAAATTTATTTCATAAAGTTTACAACAGTTTGTTTTCAACTGTTTTTCCTTATTGACAATTACGAAACTTCTAGATTTATTGGTCAACGAACAAATTGATGAAAATAGCAATATCTAATCTAAAATTCACTTAAAATTAAATAATTAAAAAAATGATGATAATTGATCGATTTCATTGTATAATATTTTTTTAAATTTTATGAAATGAGTAATAGGAATTTTGTCCGTGAAAATAATATATTATAGATTTGTTCATCATATTGAAGTCCTTATGATGAAATTTACGAAACTTCTAGATTTACAATTCTAATCTTTAAAAATTAATTAATGATAATAATTAATCAATTCGATTGATTTAAAAGAAATATGAGATAAGCAAGAGCAATTACGTCTATCAAAATAATATAATATTTCTTATATGTTAACCATCCGATGGGCGTTTTTCTTGAAAGAAAAAGACGAAATATTGTGATGGAAACGTTCAGCAATCTCCTCACATGCACTTCAACAGCATCCATTCGTTTTTTTTTCCTCGTCTTGGGTAAAACCATTAGCCGGCTAAAATCACCGCAATATGTGAGGATTCCTTTGAGTGGGAAATAAGGAACACGTTTCCTTTCACCGCTTCGATAGTATGAGTTTCCTGATCCACAAATGTCTTCAGAAATATTCCCATCATCTCCCATACAAATAAAACTGTTTCACATTCATTTCTTTTTCTTTTATTTTGGTTTTGCAGAAAGTTATGAACAAAATATTATAACAATTTTGCAGGTTTATATAAATTTAAATAAATTGAAAACAGAAACAAATTCGTAATTTATTTTATTTTTTCCTGTAGGTAAAAATCAAAATTATTTAAATTCATCATAATCAATTTAAGTTATTAACAATTATTTGCAAGTAAGGTAACAATCTGTTTTTCT
This sequence comes from Nicrophorus orbicollis, assembly GCA_018845635.1. Classification (NCBI taxonomy): domain Eukaryota; kingdom Metazoa; phylum Arthropoda; class Insecta; order Coleoptera; family Silphidae; genus Nicrophorus; species Nicrophorus orbicollis. Next base: position 950,652 of record JAFMTC010000168.1, read on the forward strand.
TTCATAGAAAAAAAGGTTAAAATAACGATTTTATTGCAAGAATTCTTGGCTAATAAAGATTTATTGAATACTTAACTAAAATAACCTATATTTTTTGGCATTATTTATAGTTTTTTTTTTGAAAGTGTATTCATAATAAAGCAATTACTGAATGAAATTAATAGTTTTTCTTTGAATCAATTAAATTCAACGTAATTCATTAATCATTTCAATCAGACAAATGTTTAGATGCGTATGTCTTAAATTAATCGATGCAATGTGTAAATATTGTGATTGGATTATAGTTAATTCGAGTTCCATTATATATCCACCCTCCTTCTGTGCTTGCATTTTTTATGTCTGTGTGCCTTGCTTTAATTGCAGAAGCTGGTTAGGTGTTTTTTAATAAACACATATGTGGGGTAGGGGATGAGAAGAAGCCGAGGATCAAAGTGTTTGCACTGATATAAACATATTAAGGGAGGGTGTGTACCATGAATTAGGTATGACCCTAAATAAGAATGGCATGTGTGCGTGTGCCGATACACACGTCACCCTACTGCGTAAAACCCTCCACACTCATTCGGATCGAACCGAATCAATACATTTCATATTTTTGTTCTCTGCCAGCTACACACTAAATAGTAATGAGCTGTTCGACTCGAATTTCAAAGAGACAAGTAAAGTACGGGCTTTTACACTTCACAAAGACGTTCAATATTTGATGTGCAATCGAAACTAATATTTCCACATTCCATTCAAAGCGCATTTCCTGTCATTACCAATACACAGGAAATTTACTCTTTGTAAAGTATTTGGAAAGATTCTCAATGGTTGATGCAGAAATTAGAAAAATTGGTATGATTATATAAAGACTTCTTTTAATTACAACATGCATAACTGTCAAGTGTCAAAAATTATATGACATCAAAGTGTCAGATTGCAATTGATATCGTGATATTTCTACAAGCCATTAAACTCTACAATTCCTGTCATTAATAATATACGGGATATTTACTACTTACAAGAATATATTGTAATATTCAAAAGTAGATATATTACAATTAGTAATACTGTGACTATTACATAAAGATTTATTTAAATTAAAACGTATCTGTAAAGTGTCAAATAGTATATACATGTAACATTAAAGTATCTAATAATAATTGAAACCATAGTTAACTAATACTTCTACATTCCACGAAAAGTGAATTTCCCATCACAACAAATATTGTAATATTCAAAAGTTGGTATATTACAATTAGTAATATTGTTATGATTATATTTACATTAAAACGTATATATCTGTCAACTGTCAAATTTTATAAATATATGCCAATGAATGTCAAATTTTATAAACATGTTTATGTATATTACAATTAGTAATATTGTTATGATTATATAAAGATATATTTAAATTAAAACGTATATATCTGTCAACTGTCAAATTTTATAAACATGTTTATGTATATTACAATTAGTAATACTGTTATGATTATATAAAGATATATTTAAATTAAAACGTATATATCTGTCAAATGTCAAATTTTTATAAATATATGTCGATGAATGTCAAATTTTATAAACATGTTTATGTATATTACAATTACTAATACTGTTATGATTATATAAAGATATATTTAAATTAAAACGTATGTAACTGTCAAATGTCAATAATATTTGACATATGTCAATAAACGTCAAATATTATAAACATGTGTCAATAAATGTCAAATTGCGTTAATATGGTTGCCAGATATTGAAATGAAATGTTGAATAGCATTATTTTGTATTACAACATATATAAAAAATAATTTAAAGTAAATAATTTTCCAAACCAAAGCATAATTCTCAGATTATACTATTATTATTATTTTTATTGAAAACAATTATAATTGATTGTATAAATGAACAAATTTGATATTTATTGAGAGATTTAAAAAAAAACAAATTAAAAATAAATGACTGGTGTAAAAATTTAGAGGTCAAAAGTCAACAAATTAGAAAGATATTAGAATACATTCTATTAACACAGAAACCATTCATTATTTATAAATAGACAACCGACTAAAAAGTAGGAGACTTTCTTATTTATTCCACTCTTTACGTTTTTTTTTATTTGTACTTATTTCCATACTTTTTTTACATAAATTTCCATCAATATTTGTTCATATTTTTGATAAAGCGTTTTGATGAAATTATTGAAGATTTTGAAGGATAACTCTTACATATTTATGCATGCAATTCATTTCAATTCAACAGATGCTCAATAGAATGTACATTAAGAATCGATTTAATTATTGTAATCTTTTAATTATAATTTATTTTTGTTCAAATACATTTTCTTGATTAATTTCTAGATTGATTTTTCGAAAGCTGTTCTAATTTATTTTCAGACAATATTAAAAAAAATATGATTTGTTGCGTATAATTGGAATATTTAGAGCAGAACTTTTAATTATATTTATAAAATATTTATTATTTAGCCAAGATTTGCATCTAAATTTCATATTTTCTATTTTTATTTCTAATTTTTGTTTTTGGAATTTTATTAATTGGAATCTATTTTTTTATGATTTTTTTATTGATAATTTTCCGTCGATTAATCAAAGGTCCTTTAATATGCTAAGAACACAAAAGTTTTATATATTTTTTTAATTGAAAATCAAATAAATCTTAAAAGTATTGTAAATATCATGAAAACTTAATATTTCAGAACATTTTATGTATCAAATGATTTCGTAATTAAATTTCCTTAAATTTGTATTTTCCAATTGAAATGAAATAAATGTTTTTTTTCTTATTATTTAACAATAAATAACAATTGTTTATTATTGTGAAATTGCAATAAAACAATTAAACTATTACTCTTCTGTATTAAATTATTTCATTATAATTATTGTTGAGTCATCTGCGAAAAATGTTTATAGTGTAGACCAATAAAATACGTTCCACTTTGTACATGATTATGAACACAAATTCACATTTCGTTAACTTTCTTTACGATTCGTCCTACATATAAAGAAAAAATACAAAATCTTCAGCGATAAAAGATGCAATATAGTCCAGGAGAAGAGCCCAAACAAGAATAGGCACTTATTCGGCCCACGCTCAATTTACTTTTCGGTTAAAAAAAAAGGTAATGCCATCATCAGCAGCAAAAAGAAATAATAAAAAAGAAGATAGAACAACGTGCCCCAGTCATAAAAGTCCCGAAATCCATTCCATCCTTCACATCTTACAGACATTTTATGGTTGAAAGGGGAATGCCCTAATTGGAAATCCGAAACTGTGTGTTGTTTCTTCACCGCATTGCATTCAAACTACTTATATAATTATCATCGCTTCTGCGTTACGTAAAAAGAATATAATTCAAAGATAAATAAATAAAGTTTTGATTAATTCAAAGATAAAAAAAAGTAAAGTTTAAATGATATTTTAGATAAATAGCTCTTTATTATATGCATATTTTTTAATTGCTATTTTATGGATGTCTTTTTTAAGAAGAAAATATGTGATGAATTGTTGCTAAACTTACTTTTGGTACAGTTTTATCAAATAATTACATAATTTCGTCCAGAAAGACCTTTGGTCTATAGCCCTTTACAATAATGGCAATAATTGTGTTTTCTTTTCTTACATAATTTCATGTAATAATTGGGAAATTTATATAATAACTTGCTAAAGTATAAAATTATATTAAATATTAGAATATTTTAATAAGTAATTCATGAATTTATGTAGGAATTATATCAAATATCTCATTTAAAACAGATATTATCCATCAAACAAATAGTGAATTGTTGACTTATTTAAACAAAAACAGATTACATACTATAAAATACAAGTAATTCTCAAATATTATAATAAAATTAAGTTTTTGAATCTATGAAATGGAGGGTAATTTATATGAAGGACAACTTTTTCATGTAATTACTTAGGTATTCCATATAAAATCTATACATTTTAAAGAAAACATAACAAATCCATCGAATTTAAAGCATAAATAATTGATTATTACAATTCAAAACAAATCTGTTTATGTGATAATAAATTTAACTAAGGTTAATAGTTTTACAATATAAAAATAAGTTTTTAAATCTTTGAAATGGAGGGTAAATTTCATGTAATTACTTAGGTATTCCATAGAATATCTATAAGCTTTAACGGAAACATAACGAATCCATCAAATTGAAAGCATAAATAATTGATTATTACATTACAAAACAAATTTGTTTATATAATATTAAATATAACTAATGTTAATAGTTATGCAATATAAATATAAGTTTATAAATCTATGAAGTGGAGGGTAAATTTCATGTAATTACTTAGGTATTCCATAGAATATCTATAAGCTTTAACGAAAACATAACGAATCCATCAAATTGAAAGCATAAATAATTGATTATTACAATTCAAAACAAATCTTTTTATATGATATTAAATATAACTAATGTTAATAGTTTTACAATATAAAATTAAGTTTTTGAATCTATGAAATGGAGGGTAATTTATATAAAGGACAACTTTTTCATGTAATTACTTAGGTATTTCATAGAATATTTTTAAGGAAAACATAACAAATTCATCAAATTTAAAGCACAAATAATTGATTATTACATTACAAAACAAATCTGTTTATATGATATTAAATATAACTAATGTTAATAGTTTTACAATATAAAATTAAGTTTTTAAATCTATGAAATGGAGGTTAAATTTCATATAATTACTTAGGTATTCCATAGAATATCTAGAAGCTTTAACGAAAACATAACGAATCCATCAAATTGAAAGCATAAATAATTGATTATTACATTACAAAACAAATCTGTTTAAATGATAATAAATATAACTAAAGTTAATAGTTTTACAATATAAAATTAAGTTTTTAAATCTATGAAATGGAGGGTAAAATCATGTAATTACTTAGGTATTCCATAGAATATCTATAAGCTTTAACGAAATTATAACGAATCCATCAAATTTAAAGCATAAATAATTGATTATTACAATTCAAAACAAATCTGTTTATATGATATTAAATATAACTAATGTTAATAGTTTTACAATATAAAATTAAGTTTTTAAATCTATGAAATGGAGGGTAAATTTCATTTTTTGCAATATAAAATTAAGTTTTTAAATCTATAAATGGAACGAAAATTATATAAAATTCTTCCATTTATTATTTTATTAAAAAGTTTATGGACAAGCTTTAATGAAAATACAACAAATTCATGAAATACAAAGCAAAAACGATCAAAAAACTTCTTTATATTTTTGAATCCATTGAAATGAAGGTAAGTTGTAATAATTGCTTATCTGTGTTCTTAATGCTTTTGGTTTCAGATGTTGCAAAAAAACATGTGATAATTAGGTAACTTTTCGTTTCGATTGATGTACCATAGGAAAAATGGTATTTTCCACTAAACCGAAAGAAGAGCATGTCATGAACATCTTTTGGTTTGGTATATGGCAAGACACTGGTCCTCTTTGGACCTCCCAAAAAAATATTTCGCTGAAACGAGTTCTCCTCGGTGAGTTGGCTGCGTTTGCCGGGATGGATGCTCATGTCTGCGTGTGCTTGTGTGTATGTATACGTATACGTGCGTGGACATGTGAAGAGACTCCTCCAGTCCTTCTATTCATTCTGAAAAGAAGTAAAAGATCGACCGACAGGCAGCTTTGGTGGCTCAACACTCGCTGGTTTTATTCGGTCTTCGGCAGTCGCGCATGCCGCACGTGGTCCCTGGTCTTCACGTTAGTTACACACACGTTACGCTAACGTTACGTTACGTTACGAAACGCCGCACTCTTGCTTCGCTCCCTTCGTTCCATCGGGGGTGTCCGTTCAACAATTTCCTTCCACGGCGATTGGCGTATTATCGCTGACCTGTGTCTGTGCATCGATCAAACCACAACAGCCCTTTCACGATTTTTCACATAGGGCAGTAACTCTTCAACCATGGATAGGTGAGTCCAATCCTTCAGTTTTCTCGCACATGCACATTTTTTTTCCCGCATCCTATGCACTCTCTCAGCTCGAGTAGAGAAAGACATCCTTTTTCGTTTCCGCAAGGATTCCACGAAGCACTGTATACAATATTGGACTTAACTAGATTGAAATATTTTGCAATATTTAATTAGATTTATTATATAAGAATTATAACATTTCTGAGATAATTCAAGATTATTGTTTCTATGAATTATATGATCTTAACGAATTCAACTTAAACTTCTACATTCTGGATTTAACTAGTTGGAAATACTTTACAGAATCTTATATTATTTTCATTTACAATACATTTTCCTTATATAATAAATCTGTTAGTTATAACGAATGATGTTTTATTATATTTAATTCTCGACAATACTTAAAGCATTTACAAAAATTTCAAACTAATTTATTATAATTATCATAAGAAATCATGCAATATGTGTCCATTTCATATTGAAATATTTTGTAAAAATTATCAAAATTTTCGTGGGAAATACCATTTATTAAGTTAAGTTATGAATGAACTCTTTTACAAATACTTTTCTAATATGAATTATAACTTATTTTAAAATTCCTATCAAATATTACAAGATTTTAGAATAAATATTCATTTTTTAGTAAATGTGTATGATTTTCATAAAATGAATCTACAAACAAACAAACTTTAGTACGAAAAAATAACTCTTTTAATCTATTAGGAATTTCCTTCTTAAATTAAATTCATTTCAATAATCTTATAAATATTTGAATTTAGTTAAAAATGTTGATTTTTTTACTAATTAAGAGATAAATCATATTAATTACCTAGATTCAATTAAAATAATCCGAGTTTTTTTTTGTTTACAAATTGGTTGCTTTCAATTTCCTTATATATTCTGAGAAAATTATAAAATAAAATTCTAATATTTTGAAATCTTTCACGTTTTTTTTAATTAAAATTATGATTATTATGTTTTTCCTGTACATTATTTCTAATATTTTCTTACATTTTCTCGAAATGTATAAAATATTATAGAATTAACTTAGAAATCATCGATATAATATTGATTAATTACTTTTAGAAAGATATGTAAATTAACTATACTTTACTTTAGACAATTCTATAAAAAAAATGAAGAAAAAATAATACGAATTCCGATTCAGTTCTGAAGAAATTCTTGGCTTTATGCAGAAGTGACAAGAAGCAGACGACTTAATCGCAAATTGATAATCGGGGTAGCGCAACAAGCGAATACCTTCCTTAAGCCCCTCTAATTAAGTATATGCATAATAAATTTTAATTAGTTCACTTATGAAATTATAATCTTCGCTAATTACGCGCTCGCCGTACCCAATTAGAATTTTCTTAATTAAGTTTCAATAAACCTGCGCCGTAATTAATCACAACTAAATGCGGAATGATTGGAACCCTGGCGCTTTATTAATGAAAAACGATTAAATTCGAGCTCATCTCTTCGGCATTTCGTTTCGGATGCAAGTGCACGATAAAGCGCGGTACGCTATTAAATCTAAAGCTGTGCACAGCTTTGGAATGTTTCTAAACATTAACTGAAAATCTCTTTACTGCCTCTTTTAGAAAATCAATTGAGATTTTGAATGATTACGAAGATAAATTGATATTTTATGATGATGATATTTCATGTAATATAAACAAGTTTAATATTTCGATAAAATAGAGTTAATTTTAATACTCAATACAGAAATATACATTAAATAGCAGAAAGATCTAAGTTCTAAAGCCCTTTGCATTAATAATTATACTGAGTTTATTTTTCATCAAAAATGAACAAGTTTTTAAAATTAATTTAAGTTGAAACTATTGAAAGAAAATAATTCACATTTTGGAATAAAACAGTTTTATTTTTGTCAAACAATAAAAATAGATTAACAATAGAATTTCTTCGTAGATTAAAACTAGAATTTCTGAGTAGTTATTATAATTTATATTGATTTTAAACAAAAAATTTAGTTTTAAAAATTTTTTTGTATCCAAGTTTCTTCCTGGTAATTAGAATTTATATTTTATCGAAATAATTACAACTATAAACATAAATTATTTTGTTTAAAGTCGAAACATAAACTTTTATAGAAGAAATAGCATATAAATTGGAACCCAAGAGCTTTATGTTTTGCAAAGATCTTCGATATTCACTTGTCCATAAACTTTTTAATGCCTATTAAATTCCAAGCAAATCTAAATATTAAATACATAAATTTAAAAAAAGGTAATAATTGTAAAGTTTATAATAATTATTTAATAAATTGTAATGATATATGAGAGATAAATTGTAATTATAAAAGTGCAGTAATTTGTTGTAACGAAACAATTAACAAAAACTATTTCATAAATTCTTTCATGAAAATTTTGTCGATTTCTTTTTTTTAGAGCTCTTTGTCATGTTACGTAGCATGAGAACACACCCCGTAATATTTTAATGAAATCGAAATTCCCCCACAAAATATATTCGGGATGTAGATGATAAGATACGTAACATCCGTTATGCAACAGTTCGTTTTAACGTATCACGATGAAACGAGGGTGTAAAAGACTCATAAAAGACATAACACTTCTCAATATTCTTAAAGTAATTGCATTTAAATATTACTTCTATTCAGAAAAACCAATGGTCAATAGCCCTTTTCAGCAATAGCATTTTATTTTACTTCTTTTTTCTCTGTAATTCTTCATTTTTCATTCTATTCAGTTTATTTTTTTTCCAATAAATATTATTATGCAATTACGTATTATTTTTCTTCAAAAATATATTTTTTGATAAAGCGGTTAATAGCCATTTATTTTATTGAGAAATTATAATACATTTAGTTTACTACTGTTGCTTTAAAATTGAGTATTATCTGTCAAAATATTGACGTTAGATACAATAATTTGACATAACAGTCTGAGATTTGACTTTATTGTTATATACTTTTGATATTATACTGATTTAAGTGTTAATATTATACAATTTTATTGTTATGCAATTATTCAGTTGCATCGGAATTTTGGACGTCGCATTTACATCACAAGGGGGGTGATAATGTATGCGCGGCAATTTCAAAATATTGTATTGCTGTCAGTAACCACGGTAACCATTCAAACAAGTATCGTTTTAATTGAGATCAATAGACTACGTTTTCGGAATACTTAAGTTAAATAAATTAGTTTTTGTATCAGGTAATAAAATATGTATGAAAATGAATACATTTTCATACAACAACGTTTCTCAACCTATGGAACGAGTTAATTTTCATGGATCACGTTATTTTTCATGGATCACGAAATGACAGCTGTCACAGTGTGTCAAAGCAGTACAACTACATATATGTTGGGTGTGTAATTTTGTCTCTACCTCTGTTAAATTAAACTTTTGTTAAGAACTTTAATTCGATACTAAGTAGACTCATACCTTGCTATACGGCCGCTCTTTATACGGCATTTCGCTATAACGGCCCTCTTCAATTTTCGATTTACTGCAAAGAAACTTTTTTCCATGTCGATATATCTACATGTTGCCAATCTTGCGCATGCGCAATAATTGATTCCCTATACGGCTTTTCGCTTTGCGGCCATATTTCGTGGAACGTATCTAAAGTATGGGTATATTCTCAGTTTGCAATATACACTGATGTTTTTCAGGACAAAGAAACGAATTGTGAAAAATCGGGTCAGGGACAAAAAGTTCGGGACAGTCCCGGGAAATTCGAGACGTATTACAAATGGGCTATCAACCTAAGTCTTTCCGTTCTTATTTATCTTAATGATTTTATACAAAAGAAAATAAGTTTTCTAAATCCGAAAGCGAAGTACTTTCAATTACATAACTAGGTGGAAATGGGAATTGGCGTGTATGCTGCGAATGCGAACGATGAATTTCCCATAAAGCGCTACGAACATCCTTTCAGCGTCAGCGTGCAATCGTGTGATGTAAACCGTTCCTAAAGCGAGATCCGATTTGTTGTTCCTCTTCGGTTCGATTAAGTTGATTACCGGCAATCTCGTCCCGTTGATGATTGGTTATGAAACGTGCAGTTCGATGATTCTGTGATTGGCGTCGACCTCTTTTTAACGACGATAAGAACCTCTAATCAAGTCATCATCAATTTATTGATTTGCATGAAGGGGAAGGTCTTGTGAAGCCGTGTAACGGTACCACCAATTAGATGACAAGAGGCCAACATAATTAATACTCAATACGGAATTTCGATACAAACTACATACAAAAAAAAAGAACCCTTTTCGAAGCTGAATCACACAGAGAAAATTCGTCAGTAAAACAAGAGTTTTACATAATTACAGTACTAAACTTTTCAAGAATTAATAGTCTTTCATTTACTTCCCTCGATTCCGAGAATTATTAAAAAAGAACAAATATTTAAATGATTTTGCATGTTCTGTATAAATAAATTGAAGTATAATAGAAAACTCAAACTAATTAATTTAATTTTATACAAAGAGAAAAATAATGAAAATATTAGTTAATGAGATAGTATAAATTATGACAAAATTGCTTAACATTATCAAATAATCAATAATAAAGTAAAAGAGGATACAAAAACCTATTTTTAATGGTCTTTTGCGGCAAAATAATTTTATTTTTTTCTATTTATTTGTATTGAATTAAATTTTAAGTTTAAAAAAAATATGGTTATAAACAATATATAAGTTTGATTTTACTATTAATATACAAATCCAATTACAGAAATACTTTTGTTACTAGTATTATTACGGGTATACTTTGACATCAGCAATATAATCCGGTAATTGCGTAACAAAATTCTCAAGTATTTTCATACTAACGGGAAGAACAGTTCTAATGACATAATACGTAGTTAATTCTCTCTTTAATCGGTACTCAAGGAAGATAATAAATCTGCATTCTGCTACAAGAATGTAAATATATATTACAAATAAAATAAATATAGCTTATTGCTTATTGAAGAATGCAAAGAACAGGGAATAATCATAATCATTATTTATATAATTATTACAAAAAAGTTTATATGAAATTAAACATCATTATTGTTCTGCAATTAGTGTAATGTATTTTGTTACTATTTGAAAGATTGATAATAAGCAAAATTGATTATATTCTTAATACAAAGGGCAATACTTTCGGGTCTTTTTGAATGAATTAAGACTGTTTTGTTATCGTTTCTTTAGTTTTTTTTTCAATTATTAAAGTTTAACAACATTACTTTACTTGGATAGATGATTTTAGTAATATTAATGAAAATAAGTGATTATAAACATATTTTTGTGAAAATTTGAATAAAATATTATAAAAATTTCATAAATAAGTATAGATAAAACAAGTGTGAAATAAATAAACTATTAATAACATTAAAGTGAAAAAAATACAAAAAAATATGTTTTTTTATTTTCAATTATTTAAAATTAAACAACATGACTTTAGTTGGATAAATGATTTTAGTAAAATCAATGAAAATTAGTGATTGTAAACATATTTTTGTGAAAATATCAATCAAAAATTATACAAATTACGAAATAAATATCGTTAAAAAAAGTGTGAAATAAATAAACTATTAATAACATTAAAGTGAAAAAAATACAAAAAAAAATGTTTTTTTTTCAATTATTTAAAATTAAACAACATTACTTTACTTGGATAGATAATTTTGGTAATATTAATGAAAATAAGTGATTATAAACATATTTTTGAGAAAATTTGAATAAAAAATTATAAAAATTACATAAATAAATATAATCAAAAAAAGTGTGAAATAAATAAACTATTAATAACAATAATACAACAATAAAGTAAAAAAAATACAAAAAAAAAGTTTTTTTTTCAATTATTTGAAATGAAACAACATGACTTTAGTTGGATAAATGATTTTAGTAAAATCAATGAAAATTAGTGATTACAAACATATTTTTGAGAAAATATCAATCAAAAATTATAAAAATTACATAAATAAATATAGATAAAAAAAATGTGAAATAAATAAACTATTAATAACAATAAATAAAGTAAGAAAAAATACAAAAAAATAAATAAATATAAGGGCAAAAAGACCTATGGTCTTCTATTCTTTGTATGTTTTTATTACTCTTGTATTGGGTTTTTATTTTTTTGTGTAGTTGTTGCAACAAATGTTATTTCTTCATCTACAATATAATGCTATTGCTTCAAAAGGCTATTGACCATAGGTCTATCTATTCTACTTTCTGTTTATAAAAGTAATGCATAAATTATGAACACAAATAATTAATTAGATTTTTTTAATTAGTTTGTGTTTTCAGTTTATTTTTACAGATGATGCAGAAATATGTGAAGGAATTTTGCAAATAATTCTTAGAATGAATGGAAGTAAATGAAAGTCTAAAGATATATTGAAAAGTTTAGTACTATATTTTTTTGTAAAACTCTTGATTTTCCGACAAAGTTTCACTGTGTGAAAAGGGTTCGGTTTTTAAATTTGCATGATTAAAGTGGATCAAATTGACTAAAAAAATATGATACTAGACGGATACTGAAAATACTCTGGTTGAAACTGTTTATTTTAAGAGGATAATTTGAATGATTTAGATCTAAAATAGTTGTTTAAGCAATTGGTTGTAAAGGATTGATTTGTACAAATGCCTGCAATACCTGGGAAATAGGCAAATATAGGAAATGCGAATTGGATCCGGTGAACGAGGTGAAATGCTGTTAATGATCGATGCGTTTATAGCGGCGTTAAGTGTTAAAGGTGGGTTTAATGCGTTCGTTATCTGCAGGACGATTGTTATGCGCGCTCTTCACGTGGCAGGTTGTTCACATGAGGATGCGGATGAGGCCGTAAACGCTCCTTCTACATCTTATCCTCATCCTCATTTGATCGAATCCTCCGCATTTCTTCCTCTCCTTTTCTTCTATCTCCATTTTTTTTTCACCCAAGTTCGCATCCCTTAAGTCTGCCCTCGACTTTCAGTACGCCTCGTGTCAAAAACAGCGGACTTGAGATTATGATATACATCCGTCTTTTTTTTGCCCTATCCTCACTCAGAAACAGTGTTAAAAGCCTCGGACCAGAAACACGAGTTTTCCAGACGTCCTAATAACACAACGCCAACGAGAAGGCGCAAATTAACAACGTCTTCGTACTTCTCTAACCCCTCTTCCAGCATGTTCTCTTTCTGTATCGACGATGGTTATCCGGTGTGAATTAAAAACCACCACAAATTCCTCCGACAACAAATCGGATTACGATTCATCTTTGGGGTGTTCCGTGCAGTGAGTCACCTCCCCCTTATAGGGAACCTATTTATCGGATTTAGATTAAGAGAACCACAACAGCAACAGCAGCAGCTGAAAAAAAAACAAAAGAAATAAGATGATGCAGTTTGATGATGAAGAACAAGAAGAAGAATAAACTAATGAGAACGGCGACCTTGGCGCGTAGGAATTACAACTCATTGTGGTATGAAGAGAGCATCTCTTGCGCATAAGAATACGTGTGTAAAAAAAAAACAACAACAACAACAGGAATAAAGTACGACGCAGCGTATTTTAGAGTTTGTTAGATTTGAGGCAGGGTTCTTCCATCTCTTGGGGTTTTGTTTTGTTCGTCTTCATCTTTGGTGGTGCAAATCGTTCAATTTAATGGTCTTTAAAATTATGACGCTGCCATAAATCCGTTGCGTTTAGAGGCTCGGATTATGTATGGTAAACTCGCTCCTCCGTTGGTTAAGTGAAATCGTGCAAGGAGAAAGAGACGCTTCGAATCCATGATATTTTATCATTATATCAATTTATTTATAATATTGAGGCCTACGGTGTGGAATTAAGTCCTTCAACTCTGCTTACTTACACATCGCACGCACATCTCGCCGCAATCGTTACGAAATCGCTGATAACATCACACCCGTCTCGGGAATACACTCATCTGGTGCATTCAATTTTTACACCGTTCGGCCTAGGAAGAAGATTGCTTTATAATTGGCGGTTTCTCTTCAGGTGCTTAATCAGCTCTAAACCGCTCGATTAGAGATCAAAGTAATTTCCGAAGTGCATGAAATCAATTACGAAACTTTCTTTTCATTTTCTTGACACGATTTTTTTGGATGAAATTAAGATTATTTTTATATTTTAATATATCAATTACCCAAATATTATAGCTCATAATTTACTGTTACTATATATAATTCACGAATACAGCAATACCTTGTATAGTCCGCTTTCGATCAGTCCGAATTTACTATAGTCAGAATAAAGTCTAGTCCGAAAAACGTTCGTGTCCTATAGTCCTGATAAACTATATTACACTGTAGTTGAATTTGGAATTTAGGACAGAAGAGCTAAAGCTCATATACGGCAGCAACACCAACATTATGTAGCTATTTTGATATGCTAATTAAATAAATAAAAAGTCTAAAATTGAAATTGAATTTGGAATTTAGTTTGCTATGAAATGGACTATAGGTTCCATAACATACTAAATGACTAATCTATAGACCTATGGTCTACA
>JAFMTC010000168.1:974746-1020231 GCA_018845635.1 Nicrophorus orbicollis
ATTTTATATAATAAATGAAAATGTAATATTTATAGGACGGAAAACCCTTTGGTCATTGGAGCCAATAAACTGTGTTCTAATAATAGTGAAACTAAGCCTAATGCTGTAAGTTTTATTGCTATTCAGATCATAACAATTGACTAAGTTCAAAAACTTGTTTGTTTCCATATGAAAAAATGAGTATCATTTTATATAATAAATGAAAATGTAATATTTATTGGACAGAAAGCCCTTTGGTTCTTTTTTTTGTTTTTGTTCCGAGAAGAGGAAAACCTTCCAAAGGGACCACGGTGGATTCGTGATACTGTGGGATGTTTACCCACTAAAAACCTCTCCTCTTCTTCATCAGCATCCAGGTCCTGTTACCCTTTGGTTCTTGGAGCCAATAAACTGTGTTCTAATATTAGTGAAATTAAGCCTAATGCTGTAAGTTTTATTGTTATTCAGATCATAACAATTGATTAAGTTCAAAAACTTTTTTGTTCCCATATGAAAAAAAAGAGTATCATTTTATATAATAAACGAAAATGTGTTATTTATTGGACGGAAAGCCCTTTGGTCCTTGGAGCCAATAAACTGTTCTAATAATAGTGAAATTAAACCTAATGCTGTAAGTTTTATTGTTATTCAGATCATAACAATTAACTAAGTTCAAAAACTTGTTTTTTTCCATATAGAAAAAGAGCATCATTTTATAATATAAATGAAAATGTGTTATTTATAGGACGGAAAGCCCTTTGGTTCTTGGAGCCAATAAGCTGTGTTCTAATAATAGTGAAATTAAGCCAAAGACTGTAAGTTTTATTGTTATCCAGATCATAGCAATTTACTAAGTTCAAAAACTTGTTTGTTCCCATATGAAAAAAGAGTATCATTTTATATAATAAATGAAAATGTAATATTTATAGGACAGAAAGCCCTTTGGTGCGTAGAGCCAATAAACTGTGTCCTAATAATAGTGAAACTAAGCCAAAGACTGTAAGTTTTATTGTTATCCAGATCATAAATAAAGATGGATACAGTATGATGGCATGATTGAAACAGAGAGCTTTTCTTTTCCATCCGCCGTTTAACTGGCCTCGTCCCCTCTGATTGATTGTTTGTTACGTAAGGTTTCCTTTTGGAGAGCTCTGCGCCGCTTGTGTTTTCATTGAGGAATCCGAGCGATAAACGTCCGTCTTCTTCCTCCGTCAGTCGACGACGGTGCTGACGTGCGGAATAGCTTTTTCTCCTATATGGAGAGAAAAAGGACCAGTTCGATCCAGTGTCCAAGGAGGACACATTCATCCATTGCAGTAAACGAATGCAGAAAATTATTTGGACAAGCTAATGAATTTTCCCGCGAGCAGCTCGAATTCGCAGAAGGAATGCAGCCAGTAAATCTTCAATTAATTAATCTACGTTTTTAATTGGGAAACCGAGAGGAGGAAGAATGGAATCTGCATCAACGATTTACACTCTGTTGTTTCTCTCTCCCTAATGGGAGAAGTGGAGGACGGATTTCGCAAATCCGTCCTCCACTTCATCCGATTCTCGGAAAACGAATGAAAAAATACATGAATAGAGTGAGAACGAGCATAATTATTGGAACGAATTCCTCCTTCATACGCACAGGGCATTGTTGTGAATAATTAAAACGCAACGGACCAGGGATAATGCTACCCTACGTTTGGACGCATTAATTAATTAGAAATAGTCATTAAATTCTCTAATTGGAAAAACGGAATTATTGATAAACTCTGCGCTTTTCTGCATTCATTATTGTGATGGAATTGCGAAATTCTGAACGTCGTTATTTTCTTCCGATTTACATTTCAAATATAATAAGGCTTGAGAAAAAGGAGAAAATTCACATGTCGTTTCCATTTAAAAACTGGTATTTCCATATTCCTGATAAAGTTTTAATAAGTCAAGTGATGATATTTCTAATGAAATACTACAGTACCTCGCATAGTCCGGGTAATTACTTTCACCAATATCTCAGACTATTAACAAAGAATGTTATATTTAAGTCAAACGATATCATTTTTTATTGAAATACTGCAATTCCTCGCACAGTCCGGGTAATCACTTTTACGAATATCACAAAGTATTAAAAACCGGACTAATCGGGAAACTTATGTATGTACTTGTACTAAAGTTAACCGCATTAAAAGGGGAAAAAAATATGTATAGAGACATAATTTTGATTGCTAATTTTACATAATTTTCTTTTACTTTTTTCTCAATGAAAGTTTACTTCTTTTTTGTAAATTTGAAACCGTAATTTATAGTAAATTCTAACTGATCGAAGTCGGACTATACGAGGTATACCTGTTTATTGAAATACAGTGGTACCTCAATATACGAGTGCCCTAATATACGAGTGTTTTGAGATACGAGCCGCCGAGCGAGCGATATTTTGCTTTGAGATGAGAGCAAGATTTGAGATACGAGGAATCTCACACTACGCAACATACCAACAGTTTCTCCCACCTCAGACTAGAACTCAGTTTGTGTGCTTGTTTCCCTCGTTTTCGAAGCATTTTTGATAAGTTGGGTTCGCGTTTTTTGCTTTTTGTACATTTACAAAACATTGCTTTGAGATACGAGCAATTTGACATATCGAGATACCATTGTATATTAAAATGTAAAGTTTTCGGAAACTACCAACATTTTAACAATTTACACTTTATACTATTTTTTTGTAATTTAAGACATGGACTTTATATTTCCAAATAATTTTCTAAAAATGTAAATTTGAACATATTTGTTGAGCCAATTTGAAGCTTATTTTGTGAAACAAATTTTCGATATAATTATAAAACTTTCGTATATCATATTGACAGATATTTAATGAAATCAATACGGCTTTTCAAAAGCTTTATACGATTTTAATAAGAATCGAACGTTCACATTCGTATTACTATTATTACTATGATTCCATAGTGCATTGTCTTACATGGTGAATACGAACCCCCCTGATTCTTCGTCGTTAAATACGGCACTTGATTAATAACTGCGGAAGGGGGAGATGATGTAGGATGTGGGAGGAGGAGGAGGCAACAAATGGGTCTGCACGGATCGAATATGAACCCACAAATCTATCAGATGGCCGAGGGGGAGAAGATAAATAATGGACGAAACCATTGTCCTAGGTTACGTGCACTTCAAAGCACAGGAAAATGGCAATTCTTTTCGCCGCAGACGGCCGCACTGCGCTTTAGGTAATTGGAGGAAACCATTACATTCCACTTCGAATCTGTGTTTCAATATCAATTTTGGGTGGAAATTGCCTTTCCCTTCCCGTTTACCCAACTGGAAATAAAAGCAGACAATAATTGATATTTTTGCAACCAGAATGCTGTTCATATAAATTATAATAATATTAATTAGAATTTTCTCGAAAATTTTCAATTAAAAATAAATTTTAAAAAATTCAACTGAATAACATAATAAATAACAGAAAATGTTTACAGAAAATAATAATTTACAAGTATTATACCGTTAATTCAATTAATTTTTATAAGAAAATTATTACAATTATTTACATATATAATTTGGAAGTCTGTTGATATATTTTCATTATACTTTTGTATAACTGATTGATTTTTAAAAGTAAATGCTTATGGTACATACATTTAATCTTATTTGGGAAAATTGTAGGTGTTTTTTACATTTAATTCTAATAAATTCTAAGGAAAATTTTCATAAGTTAGGAATCTGATGGTGCATCTTCATTATACTCTTATTGTAATTCATTTTTACAAGAAAATGTCTATGGTAAATACATTTAATCTTAATTATTTTCCAAATTAAAGATAAATCTATTACATTTTGTATGAAAATTCTAAGGAAAATATCAATTAATTGCATATTTACATTCATAATATGGGAACCTGAATATATCATACATCAACCGAATTAATCGAGATTTGATTAGTACGGTTTTAAACATTTGGGCTTATTGGAGGAACCGGACTATGCGAGGTACTAAGTTTCCAAAACAAGAAACTAATAGTATAATTTTATATAATAAATGAAATTGATTTTCCCTTTCCGTTTACCCAACTGGAAATTGATATTTTTGCAACCAGAATGCTGTTCATATAAATTATAATAATATTAATTAGAATTTCTTCTAAAATTTTTAATTAAAAATAAATTTAAAAAAATCAACTGAATATCATAATACATTTACAAAGTATACATTTCATTTCACAGAAAATGATAATGTAATGATAAATAATTTAAATTGATATTAAATTAGATACATAAAAAAGTCAATGTTAATGGATCTTTAAACACCACTTTATTTTTTTGTTATATAAAGAGCTAAACATAATTAGAGTTTATACACAGGTAAATTTAATACATCAGCACTTAATAGACTTTCAAATTTAAAAGCAATACAAATTTCTAAATGATTTTATTATATAAATCGAAATGATTACTATTTTAGCAGGTCAATGTATAATGTTTTCTTGCACAAAAATAAAATGGAAAATAATGTTCACTAAATTTGTTATTTTCAAGAAATTTTAATATTTATTGACTATTTTTTTGACTACAATTTTGTTTCCGTGTTTATTTTGATGCTTTTAATGATTGAAATTAGTTATTAGAATAGAAATGATCAATCTTCTTTGATTTTTTTGGTATCTGTTCAGTATAAATTGATAAATGAAATGCACCTAGAATCTTGGCCGCAAAGCGAGAAGCCGTATAAGGTGTCAATTAATGCGCTTGCGCAAGAAATAGTTTTTTGCCGTTATAGCGAAACATTTTAGGCCGTAAATCGAAAACGTGCCTTAATTCAAGAGGGCCGTTGTAGCGAAATGCCGTATAAAGAGCGAGGTATGGGTGTAATTGATAAAACTGATTAAAATAGGGCAGAAAGACCTATATTCTATAGCCCTTTGCATATCTTCATTTAATTAATAAAAATAAATAACTATGAATAACTAAAGATATTTCAAACATTAACTTAATAAATAAAGTAAGCATTTATCGTTGCGAGGTGCACGATTATGTAAGACTTTCATTGGAAATGCATAGAGAGACGTGTTAATGGGGCCAAAACACCGTAGTTTTTGTTATTCATCGACTAAAACATCACGTAAAATGGTATAATTTAAAGCTCGTTAAGCGGGAAAGAGTTTCGTTTGCAGTGTGAAGCAATATGGCAATTTTTAATTACAAAACGCATGCGGCAGTAATAAAACGTTTTTCTCGTACTCTCTCTGATCTTCGTTTCTGACACTTGGTCATCGACCCCATCCAAGTTTCGCATCGAAGAAGAAGCGGACTTAACATGAATAACGTAATTGAACGTAATGAATGAATGAATGGACGGACTCTCCGCGTTTTCGGCAGACGGTAATTACGTAATTTGAGAATCGATATAATAACGCGTTATGGGAACAACGAAAAACGAGACAATGCTTAATTGGGCTCTTCAAACACGCAAGATTAAGTCGCTTAAATGCACGTTAAATGTCCTGGAAACTCTTCATTTCCTTTAGAGTTTTTTCTTCTTCTGTCAGCAGTGAAAATACGAAGAAATGTGGAAAACAATGTGGTTTTGGAAGAATAAGCGGTTGATTCACGACTGCGGCGGATGCCTGAACAAACTGGAAACATATTTACATAGGGTGGGAGAGAAAAAAAAAGAAAGGGAAATAAATGTGGTCGGAAGATTTATCAAAATATTAACTTACCGACTGTAAGCCTTATCTGTGTGATGCCCTTTTGCCGTTGTTATGCTAATGATTTGTATTTTTGAAAGGAAGAGCCACAAACTACAACGTTTCCGGCTTGATCAGATACATTACATGACAAGGACAGAAATACCTCGCTTTATGCGGCTTCGATCAGTCCTGATTCAGTATGTACAATTTCAGAACAAACTAAGTTTAAATTGTAATAAATAAAAAAATACTTCTTGAACGTCTATAGCCCTTTACTTGAAACATATAATTACAATAATTAACATTAGTAAACTAAATTATTATTTTTTTTACATAAATAATCAGTTTATTTACTTTATCAAGTCTCGTATTGTGCGGATTATTTATATATGTATTAGTTCCTTTTTTAGTATAAACAGTTGTATCCGAGTAACCGCACTATGAGAAGTCTTTGGAAATGAGAAGTATAAAATAGATTTTTTTAAATTATTTGATATAAAATACAGTTGTTTTGAAAGAAAAAACATAATATTTTGTCTCGAAAATGTAAGAAAACAGTTTTAACAAAGAAAATGAGTAGTTCAAATATAACTTTTTAACATTTTTTTTTTAATTAAGTAAAGTTTTATACTACAAATCAATTATTTTAAAAAACATAAAAATTAAACTTTTGTAAATGTTTTTTTTTTAGATTTCAAATTACCGTTTATTTTCCCGGGTTTATATCTGGCGCCTGTTAAAGTGCAACTTGAATAAATTTGAATACATTAGTTGGTAACCGCAGATCGATTAAAGAGCAGTAAATAAGGTAAAAGTAAAAAGTACACACATATATGAAAGAAGTGCAGTGAAGAGTTCGAGAAGTTGAAAATATTTTTCAAGTTCGGCATGTTGTCACGTGCGAGCAATAAGCACGTGCAGGTTTAAATACGTAGCTTCCGAAGAACAAGTCGAAGAGTAACGTACAAAACGAAATGAAGAAACAGAAGTTTATTATTCTACCTACGTGTATTTACATATTTCCGAGTGTTGCTTCTTATTCCTTTATTCTTATTTATTTCCATTCTTTTTTCGAAATCCTCTTCCAACAATGACATTGACGAAGGATGTGTCTCTCTTCGCGCACGCATATAAATTGCAAGTCGTTTATTGTGATCGCATCGGGATAAAAATACCTGCCTGAATCGCAATGAATCAACGATGACCACAAATAAAAATAAGTCATGAAACATGTTTGCATGCATTCACGTATGTAAACCGTGCTTAATCTTATTAATAAAAATTCTACGAATATTCGAGTATAAGACGCTGCTTGATTTTACGTTTTTGGTATATAATACTTTGTTAAACAAAGAAATCTGAGAGAAAAAATGTACACTGACATATTTTTTTTCAACTTCGTGGTAATAATGAAATTTCTTTAAATATTCGACTATAAGACGCAGCTAAATGTACACCTAAATTTAGGTACGTAAGACGTTCCAATTTTGAAGCTAATAACTAAAAGACTAAAGAGAATATTGATACAAAGTTTCAAACTTTGCTTATATTATTAATTATTTATTTAAATATATGAGCAAAAGTCTCACTTTGACTTTAAGTTTTAGGTATATAAGACGCATATAGTCATAATAATGTATACTTAGGTATTCAAGACTTTGTTCAACAAAAAACTCTGAGAAGAAATGAGACATGTAGAACATTGATAGATTTTTTTAACTTCATTTAATGTTATTAATTATATTTCTATTCGAGTAAAAAAAGGCACCTAAATTCAGACAAGTTTCCTAAACAAAAAGACAAAAGGTACAAGTAGAATATTGATTCAAATGTTCAAACTTTGCTAATATTATTAATTACATTTATTTTAATATTTTAGTATAAGGCGCACCTTGACTTTAAGTTTTCAGTATATAAGACGCAAATTCTCATTCTTATGTATAGTTAGGTTTCTAAGGATTTTTTGCACAAAAAAAATGAGAAGAAAAGTTACAAGTAGAACACTGATACAGTTTTTTAAACTACGTACATTAAAGGTAGTATTAATGAAATTCCTTTCAATATATGAGTGTAAAAAGCACTTTGAAACAAATAACTATACACAAAAAGTTGAATATGAATAAACATTTACAAATTTTGATAATGTTATTAATTACATTTATTTCAATATTTGAGTATAAGGTGCACTTGACTTTAGGTTTTCAGTATTTAAGACGCAAATTCTCATTCTAAAGTTAGGTTTCTAAAGCATTATTAAACAAAGGAATCTGAGAAGTAAGGTACAAGTGGAGCACTGATATAGTTTTTTAAACTACCTACATTAAACGTAGTATTAATAAAATTTCTTTTAATATACGAGTGTAAAAACCACTTTGAAACAAATAACCGATATACAAAAAGTTGAATATGGATACAAATTTACAAATTTTGCTAATATTATTAATTACTTTTGTTGCAATATTTGAGTATAAGGTGCACTTTGACTTTAAGTTTTCAGTATAGAACATGCAAATACTCTTAGTTATATATATTTAAATAACTATGAGTATTATAAAAAAGACTATAAGTAGATCATTGATACATTTTATAAACTGTGTATAATATTATTAATGAAATGTCTCTAAATATTTTAGTATAAGATTCACTGAAATGTAAACCTAAATTTATAATATTCGTTGCAACAACAAATACAAAAAAGAATTACTCAATACAATAGTAATAACTAAATACAGTGAAGCAAAATACAATGCTATTGCTGCAAAGTGCTATAGACCAAAAATCTTTTTGCCCTGTTTATATTATTATACACATTTTTTTAAATATTCGAGTACAAGGAGATCCTTGATTTATTTCTATAATCATTTCATATAAAAAATTATAAGATATATCTAGAATATACATTTTAGATATGTAATACTCTATAGTATTTTTACAAGTTATTAATGAAATTTTTATAAACATTACAAACAAAACAGCATAAGACTCACCTACATTTTACATTAAAAGTGTATAATACGCTACAATCTTTCAATAAGTTACTATAATCAAAAAATGTATATATATATATAAACAATATTGATGAAAATTTTCAAAGTACGCTTCAAATTATGAATCAAATTTTTAAAACTATTTAAGTATTGAACGAATCTTAGTTTTATGTTTTTGGTATATATTAGTTTATAAGCAAATAAGTAGGAAATAATGTACAAACGGACATTAATACACATTTGTATAATGAATTTAATAGAATAAAATTGAATAAGTGCGTCTTTTATACCGAATAAAACACATCAATTTTACTGCAATTAAGTATACACCCATACCTCGCTTTACTCTCACGATACGTTCCACGAAACTTGGCCGCAAAGTGAAAAGCCGTATAAGGAATCACTTATTGCGCTTGCGCACGAGCGAAACATTTTAGGCCGTAAATCGAAAATGTGCTTTAATTGAAGCGAAATGCCGTATAAAGAGCGGCCGTATGGCGAGGTATGGGTGAACTTATAAAATGGATAATTGGTTGGTTAATGAACACATCGAAATGTGTATAAATCAGACAACTAAATCTTTCGAGAAATGTTTGTATGTTCGGATAACGTACACCTATAAGGTCTTTAATGACGTTACTTTTGGGAGTTAAAGTTGCTGTAAACTTAAATCGATTCTTAAATCGATAATCGGTTAATTACAACTGATTATGTTCGTCTACTTTGATACAATATACAATGATTGTTTAAAATAATCTTTAAGAATATAATTATTGATGACATTCACTTTAAACGATGGATTTTGAGCGATTATCGTATATATATTAGTCGATTATCGTGATTGCACTGAGGATGGAAATTGATTAATAAGTTATTTTTACGTGATCTATTTTTGGGGTGGTTTCAAACGGAAGCAAAAATAAACGAAGGTGAAAATCTCGGTATCAATTTACACATTTAGCGATGAGCTTCGGATGCAAATCGATCTTATAAATATGTATTCCCGCGGAGAAGTGGACATCCTTTTGCAGCGCGGATAACCACTAATAATAACACTTTCACACAGCAAGTTATATATTTATACTCACATAATAAAACTCGATTAAAACATGATTAACAAAAAAAAAACAACGACGAGGAACAAATAAAAAACAAAGTCGTAATAACAAGAACCGAGGAAGAACGAAACCGAGGCGACGTGGTGTTATTATATAACCAAGCACGCTGCGCCGTTTAGTTAATGATGATTCGATGCACCATTAGATATTGTATTCATCGGATGTATTACTGTTCTCTCATTCTCTCTATTTCTCTTTATTTTGATTGTTGTTCTCGTTGTTGCTTCTCCATTTTTCATTGTATGCCGGATAAGATCTTCGGGTATTGTGTGGACTATCGGGAAAAGGAATGAAGAGAGTGTGTTCGAAAGTTAATTAAGTTGGAAAACATCAGTTGGAGGTAATATTTATTGGCGGAGGCTCGTTTTAAGTGCACATGTGACCAATTCTAGTCGCTGCTCCGAGGGCCGCAGGGTCTCGGCATTACCATAAGGTCACTCTAGGTCATGTCTTTACATAAGCACATACACATGCAACTTGGCGAAGAAAGATCCCCGTGCATGCGAGCAGAGGTTGCCCACTTCATTATAATGCTCACACATGCACCTCGCATTTCGCATTTCGCATTCCGTTTATTGTGATCGACCGTTCGCTCAACGTTATCACTGACCGAAGAATTGCTCAATTGTTAAATAGAATTAAAAACATCACTTGAATCATTTTCCATTCATTTCATTATTTACAACATAAAATATAATTAAAAATTTTGATTATTATCATTAACCTTAATGAAATACATAATAATATACTATTTAACAATTAAATAAATGTTAAACTGTTTAAAAACAATCAATAATTTAATTAAAAACAATCAATTCTGCAGTAATTTATGTTGTAAACATTAATTATTGCAATATTTCCACCCAAAATAAGAATTACAATTTACTGATTATTTAATCATCTCTTTATGAAAGATTTCCAGGAATCTCCGAAATGTTAGATTTTGATAGTTTTCAATAGATTGATGACGAAAAAAGGTTTTCAGGCAAGTCGACAAATCTCTTGGAATCGATGAAACATTATACTCCTTTTGTATTTTCCGACTCGACCTACAGCAGATTTTTCCAAGAAAGTAGTATTTTTTCATTTGGTTTGCTGTCATAATTCAACGTTTCTAATACAATGAAGTATATTCTAGTAGAGACTTTCAATTATATAATAATTTAGACCTTAATTTTCTTTACCAATTTACCAAATATTTCATATTGTTTCAATTTGATTGATTTATTTTTTATAAATAATTAAGTATTACACCTACGACAATATACGGAACATGTAATGTTGAGTAATTGTTTGTACACATATAGAAATATAGACTTTCAATTATATAATAATATAGACCTTGATTTTCTTTACCAATTTAGATATTTCATATTGTTTCAATTTGATTGATTTATTTTTTATAAATAATTAAGTATTATACTTGCGACAATATAAGGAACATGTAATGTTGAGTAATTGTTTGTACACATATAGAAATAGCTCCGATTTTTTTTTAAATTTAAAAATATAAAAATGTCATTGAAATTAACAAATAATTTATAGTTTATGATTGTTTTAAATACTCAAGAACTGAAGAAATATTTATAGAATTTATGTTATTCGAATAGAAAAGACTCAAGTTCAATAGACCTTTGGGCCAATTTGGTCCATTAAAGTTGTTTAAACAATAAAATAGAAAATTATGTAATTAGAAAGTTTCTATTTATGGATTAATTTTTCAAGTTTATAATACGTTTTTATAAAAAAATTGCAGAAATTCGTTAAAATTTTATTAATAGTAACAGTTTTTACATACTTAAAAACTAAACTAAACTAAATCATAGTATTTAACATTGTACATAAAAATATACTTTTAAAAGTCTTATTAAACGGACTACACGAAGTATTTCTGAATATTTCTTACAGTGCAGTATTTGAAAATACGTCTAGTGACTGAAAAACTAAGAGAAAAGTCTAAAATTCTTTGAAATTTTATGCTTTTTTTTGTTATTAATTATGAAAGTTAAAATTTTTGGTCTAATTAATGACTTAATTATATTAAACCTACACATAATAAAGTTGAAACTAATTGATTTATTACTATATCTAATAGACTATATATTAAGGGAAATTGAATAAAAATGTAATTAATAAACATTTATCAAAGTTGATTATATTTGATAATTAACAAATTATTAAAAACTATAACATATTTAATTGCACAAAAAAATGAGAAACTTTCTATTTTAATTGATTTTTTACATTTACCTTGCTCACAGTCCTTTTGCCCAAAAGGACTGAAGATGAGGAGCATCAACATAATTATTGTAATAAAAGTCAAAAGTAAATACATTTTTAGAAGTAATTAATAAAAACAAAGAGTAAAAATATATGAAGCATTTATGACTATATAATATATGAAAATTTCGTAAAACGGACTGTGTGAGTCACTGCTGAATATACTTGTAATTCTTCATTTGAAATCAATATATGAAAACATGTAAAACTTTGAAATTTTCCATAATTCATAACTAAACACTATATCAATATAAATATAGATTTACTTGTACAAAAAAAGTTTATTAATTATGAAAATTCTAATTTTAATTGTTTTAATTACACTTAGCCATCATAAATTGAAAAAATACATGAAAATTGTTTATTAATTGTAGACATTTCAATTTAAACTTTATTACATAGCATTTTTTTGCATCAATAACAAAAAAATTAACTAAATAAAGTAAAATTGAAGAAATGCAAAGAAATGATAAATAAAATTTTATTGCAGTAAAGGGCTATTGACCATAGGTTTTTCTGTCCTAAATTAAAATATGTTATTGGAAACACATCAAATAGGACTGTACGAGTCTTTGCAGAATATGATATTTATATCCTTGTTTAACCTATTAAAACCATTGTATAATACATAAATTCCAATTTTCATCGAATTCGTTACATTTATCTTTGAAATAATATAGAATACGTTATTTGAAATTCAATAAAACTAAGTTTTAAGGTATAAATTATATTCCTTTTAAAGCGCTACATGAAAACCTATCAAACTGAACAAGCTTTGAGCTATTCGTTAATCCAGAAGTGATTGGAAACCGTGTTTGCACACACAGCAAAATGTATACCTGTCAAAGTTGGTTGTCATTATGCATTCATCGATTTATACTTTCGGTCGTGTATTGTAATCAAATGTAAACTGATCACTATAAACTGCGTGCACAGTATTTCAGATTACAACTTGATGATTACATGCGGTCATGTCGAGGTTTCCAAGCATGTGAATGTGTGTGTATGCAAGTAGTTGATGAACAAGAAATGTGGAGGACTCGTACGCCACCAGCAAATGAAGGAAAAAAGAGGTGGTTGTGGTCGAGGAGGAAGGAAGGAGAAGGAACGTTGTGTGTGCTCAGCAGTCATTCATCTCGTATGTTAATTCCGTCTACTCGCCATTCCCAAGTTGTCATTAAAAGGGGTATTTAAAGCGGCAAATGTTTATTTATTAAATTAGCACTCCTGCTCCCTCCTCAACTTCGACCAAAGCCACTTTCAGCATTAGGTAAATACTTAATTAAACCACAAATCTCTTTCTTTCTCCTTCTGCACTCACCAACTCTCATACGTGCACGTGCATTTGCATATACATATTTAAATTGCACAGAGATTTATTTATTCATGCACACTTTAAATCCAACGTGTCTCATGCATTTTAACACTGTTATTTATTATTTAATAACCGACTTATTAACAGGTGTTTGCGTAGGAAATTTTGATTTTCTCTAAATCAATTCCCTTGCCATTTCCACTGCACGTCGTTCAATTAATGCCATTCCGAAACTCAATTTACTTCACATTGACTTATCTGCATAATCCGTGCATCAGTCCATGTTGCGTAATCAAACCAGCGGTATTTGTAACGTTCAAAGTATTAACTCTCTTCAATTCATATTGAGTCATTATGAAGATCACCAATTTCCCTTTAATCAGTTTCGTTCTCAAATTGGACTATTAATTTATAATTGAATTTATACATAACTTTATAAACACAGTTTTCATTTTAGAAATTATCATTCTCAAACAAACTTCTTTGCTTCAGTTACAAAATATCATTAAATCGGATCGAGTCATTTAATTAAGTAATCAAATTTTGATTAAATTTTAGTCTTTTACTATTTTTTAGCCATATTTCATGTTTAAAGTAAATTTCTGCCATTTAGAAGATTTTTTTATTAAATAGAAGATTTTTTTTCTTCACGTTTTTTTTTCTCATTTTCTAAACTTTAATCAGACTGATTTTGATTTGCACTTAATAATACATTTTTATATATTTTGAAATTATAATTATTTTACTTATTTAGTTGTTGTTGCAATTAATTTTATTATTATTATTTTTATGATTGATAGGAAAAAAATTGTAAATGTATAATTTAAAAAAAAAGTATAAAAGCAATCAGTGTTTGTCATAATATTTCTAATTTGGATATTATTAGAAAATAGTAAAAATAAATCAGAATTTCTTTATAGCAAAAATCTTTGTTGTAATAACTTTTCCTCTTTAAACCGGAAACGAGAACTGGTAAACACACCTTTAATTCTTCTCAAGCTGTTGTAATTATACGCCACATTACCGCTTTATTCTCTCTTTGAGACACCTTTTTTTTCTCTATATACCCTTGGAAGGTAACACAAACTAAGCTTCCTTGATTTGAGTTATTCCACGGAACGAACAAAAAACAAGTTGATTAATACAAAAATGTTAAGAATGATGAATGATGTTTTTTTTTATGCAGTAAAGGAAGTTGCAGTGTTTTCATTAATAATGCTTATTGAGGTATTTATTTCAATTTTCTTTTTAAATCCATAACAAATTCACCCATACCTCGCTATATGGCTGCTCTTTATACGGCATTTCACTATAACGGCCCTCTTCAATTAAGGCACGTTTTCGATTAACGGCTTTTTTTGTAGAGGAGATGAAACCTTCCATAGGGACCACGTGTGGAGTCGTGGTACTGTGGGATTTTAACCCACTAAAACTTCTCCCCTTCTTCGTCAACATCCAGGTCCTGTATCTTAGTACTCCGTTCCAATGCTGAACGTCTTTTGGCCTAAAATGTTGCATGTTGCCAATCTTGATTACTTATACGGCTTTTCGCTTTGCGGCCAAGTTTTATGGAACGTATCTAGGCCGTAAAGCGAGGTATGGGTGTATATAATTCATAAAAATATAAGAGGTAATAAGTATGAAATGAATCAAACTTTATTTGAAGACAATTGAAGAAATTTGTTATATTTATTAAGAATTTTATAGTCTGTTAAATAATATTTGTAATTAAATTAATATAAATTATTCATAATAGCTCAAGTAAAACTAATTGAATGTGTGTATTAGTATTTCATATCTATTTTTTATATTTTACTTATTTCTATTATGAAGTATGGGTTAAATGGAGAAAATAACTTAATAAGTGATAAAACTTGTTTGAATATCACGATTTGGAATTATTTCGTGTTTTGGAGTTTGATAGCTCGGGTTGGGGAATATTTTATAATAACTAACTAAATAATAACTAAATTTGCCTAACTAACTGTTAAATATACCAATTATTAGTAGAAATGTCAACTGTCATTTACCAGTATCAACTATTATTGAAAATGTCAAATATCATTTTAGTTAGGAATTGCATGCATAGATGTCATGTTACATTGTTTACTTTTTTAATTATAACAGACAGTTAAGCTTATCAATTTATTAATAGAAACGTCAACTGTCAGTTTATTTACTTAGCTGTTATGTATATATCATAGTATTTGGTAATAGTGCAAATATTTGTTTAGAAATAATACAATTTCAAGGATTTTGACCTAGCGTGATATTTGTATATTTAAATACACCCATACCTCGCATTACGGCCAAAGCGAAAAGCCGTATAAGGAATCAATTATTGCTCTTGCGCAAGATTGGCAACATGTAGATATATCGACATTGAAACAAAGTTTTTTTTTGCCGTTATAGCAAAACATTTTAGGCCGTAAATTGAAAACGTGCCTTAATTGAAGAGGGCCATTAAAGCAAAATGCCGTATAAAGAACGGCCGTATAGCAAAATTTAAGACATAACTGTCAATTAGCCTCATTACTGGAAATACCAATTGCCAGTTTATTTACACATGATATGCATTCCTGTCGTTCGATATATGAAGCATAACTGACAGTTAAGCGTATCAAATATTGATAGAAATGTCAAATGTCAGTTTAGTTACAAATGGTACCACTTAGTTGTCATGGTACAGTGTTAGAATCAATATTAATTATAATAGTTTGCTATTAATAGTTGTTGTTTCTGGATGATTAATTTATTATGTTAAATGAGGATTACAGACATACATTGAAAATAATAATGGATGAATGAAACTGATCATAAGTTTTTAAGAAATCTCAGAATGTTAATGTGGCAAGGATAAATGAGGAGATCTTTTACAGTAAAACAAGTGAGAATCATAGACGCGTCGCAAGGTGATAAATACGCGAAATGATATGTTATATGTGCGTTAGGTTATAAGCAGCTTACGTTAATATTTCAGTCATAAACTGTAATTGCATGCATAAATCTGGTGCAGAGTGGTTTAATGAGGTTTTTGCGTCTGGTCAGCGTGCTATGCTATGTTTGTGTCAAAAAAAAGCAACAGCTAATAAAGAAAGACTAGAGCTAAACACAGGTCGAAGAAGAACGAAGAGGAAAAATAAGAGCAAATACGAAGGAGCATCATCATCATCATCAGTGCTACTAAGCTTGTTAGGCGATATTTTAATTGAAAACAATTTCCTCGACGAGATGCGGATGATGCATTCGTTCGTCCCAAATACGGAGCACTCGCATTTCGATCGGCTTTTAATTAATTCCGTTACGCACAATAGCGTCGTTAATAACGTTGGCGCATCTCGACGTTGTACGAATCAATTTTTGAGCAAGAAAGAACGAATGAAAGAAAAAACTGAGGAAATCCGATCCAATCACTTCGATTAATTTATTTGCCCGAAGATGGAAGAAGATGCGCCCGATTCCTTCAGCATCAAATTAACATAATTGTGGGTACAGTTAAGTTATTTATTGGGTGTTTGGAAAGACTGTTCGTTCTTCCTTCGTCGTTGTTGTTTTTTTGCCTTTCGGTTAATTGGTTTCGTCATATAACCCACGCCGCAGGTTGCCCATCTTCATCCTATTCACGTTCTTAAATACTAGATCACCGGATTACCACTCGCTACGAATCGTAATTACGGGTAACGTTTTCAACTTTTTTTTATTTTTTTAATTGCGATGCATTGTTGAAGGAAATTTATCATTCAAATACACCCATGGGTTTCGTTCAATGAAGATTCCGAGGTGCTATTCATATCATGCAACACGTGTGATGGAAATAAATTATACCATAAACTATTTCATAAGCAATTGCAGTTATTTGATTTGAATGAATTGTTGTTTGAAGTGAATGATTCACTTTTCAAGAATTCTGAATTTATATACACTTTACGTATATATTTTTCATAATTAAATCTGAGATAAATATTTAAAAACTAAATCTATCAACTTAAACTATTTTATTTAATTTTAGAACAAAAAAATATATCTATATGTAATAATTGATAAAGAATTTGATTTACTTTTCAAGGATTCTGCATTTGTTATTTTTTGTGTATATTTTCTGCTTAATTAAATCTGTGATAAAAATATTCTATTAATTAATAATATAATATTAAATTGACTAAAAGCGTTAAGAAACTTTGAACAAATTAAAATTAATTGGAGTTTCATTATATAAACTTTATTAAAATTTCTATGTAATTATTAAGAATTGAATACGTAGTAATTAGATGATTGTATACCTGGGAAAATAATAGCTTTAAATTACGTATTCTGAATTCAATGAGTTATTCATAGTTTTGTGTAAAGCATTATGACTAAAACGACTTAGTTACCTATTCTTGATATTAAATGAAATAACTAAAAATTAATAGACGAAGAACTAATTGCGGGTTACATCCAAATTTGTGTTTGAATGACTCATGAAAATTTGGAATGTCTGGCATCCTTTTTTTGTTCTTCTACTTCTTCTTATTGCTATACCATTTGTAGGAAGTAACTATAACTTTCATGTTAAGTATCCGTTAGGCCTAATGGCTTGAGTCGTCGTCCGCAAAATTTGGGGTCCCGGGTACTTCCAAATATTTGCAGCCATAAAAATGAATTAGTTGTCAATGGGAAACGGTTCCGAACAAGTGTCTGCAACGACGTGTTGATTTGCTGAATGTCCTATTTGGATAGATTGCAAATACGTTGCAAAAAGACCAAAAAAAAAAGTATCCGTTGAAGTACATTTGTCAAACTTGTCACTTGTCACCCCATATAGATGTCATCCTTGAATGGGGTGATATATTCAATAAGTTGGTAGGGTGACATCTTTATGGGGGCTTTATCAAGAAATCCATTGATAGTTAGGAAGTACCAACCTTCAGACAACGCCTGTCAAAATTTCATGGTAATATTACGTTAAGTTCAGAACGGTAGTTTACGGTAGTATACAACATAGTTTACGGTAGTATAGAACATAGGATTTTGTGATTTTAAATTGTTCAAAGTTTCTTAACGGTTTTAGGCTGTGGCGTTTTATTTAACAGTCATCAAGATTGTCAATGGGCAACGATTCCAAATAAGTGTTTTCAACGATGGGTGATTTGCTGAATGTTTGACCACTAAATATTGACCAGTCATCAGTTTGTTATTATAGTGTTTTCTTAAATTCTCGTTCTGTTTATAAATATTTATAAAAATTTCACGGTCTAGGTGAAATGAAAAATTATAATTCTTTTCATTTTGTATGCGGAAATTAAATTTTAATTGCATGCTCCATTTGAGAACCACTGACCTAGAGTTGCTTTCTGCAACGGTTATGGGAAAATGGGATTTTTTTGCAAATGAAAATAGTTGGATGCGGAAGTGGAGGAGCGACGTTTTTGTATTCGACTGTTCATCAATCTCTCTCTCCTCGTCTCTCCTTCGCTGAAACGCACATGCACAACACACCTTGCGTCTCTTTTCTTCCCTCTTCGCGGATTGTGGAAAAGCCCAACCCAGCGGAATAACTGTTAGAGCGAGAGGGACCCGTTTAAAAGGAATCGATGCACTGCAGTACAGTTAGATTTACTTATTTGGATGCAGTACTTCTGCACTCGTGATCCCCGACAATAATTTTCCACGACCGTCGACAACTCTTGGCTTCGTTTCCACTTGGGAGGATGATGCACCACGAGATCCCCTTCCTTCATTCGCTCCAACCTGTGGGACAAATGTCTTTCTCAACCGTGACTCACCCGCTGCATCATCAGATGGACCCTCTCGTCCACTTTCACCACCGCAAGGGTCAATCTCTGTCTCTCTCTCTCCTCCACATATCCACAAAGCATCATATCGTTGCGTAATTAAAAGCGAATTATGTTTTACGACCATAAAGGAACGCTTTCATTCCAGAAAATTAAGAGAGAAAAAAAGCGGACAAAACTGAAATAATCGCTGTTAGAGGATTATTATCATATCCAGCGGGGACCACACAGCTGGCTCAAACTTCGGGCGGTGCATTTTACATTTCTTGAGCGTAATAAAAGCATATTAAAATTCTATCACAATAAATTCCGGCCACGGAATTCCTCCGGTCTCTGGACCCCGGCAAAAAGGAGTTCTCGTTTCAATTGGAAAACGGCTTTCGGAATGGAATGACACATCCTCCTCGGTCCGCTGTTATTTGAAATTATTTTTACCATTGTTCGTACAGCTTAAACATTCTGTTCTCCCATCACAATATAAACTGCAGCAAACTTCATTATAAGTTCTTCGGCCACGACGACGACAACTTGTTCATATCGATGCGCATTTTTTTGCCCTCTTCTTGTCTTTCGTTCTTTTCCGATTCGCTGCTCCGCCGACGTATTGTGTCTGCACTCGTTTTCCATGCTTCCGGAATTTCTTTCACTCCGCTGATCTCAGACCTATTCACTGCAAAGTAAATATAAAAAAAGTTACAGATCTGAAAGATTCAATTTTATTAACTTCAAGTTGTATGTACATCATGAATTAGATAGATTCCCTGAAAACTAACAACTAATAATGCAATATCGAAAGTACAGAATAGTGAGGAAAGAGTGAGGAAGTGAGTGAGGAATGACAATCAAACAAAAACTGAATACTGAAATAACATGTTTTTCGGAGAGACCTATGGTCAATAATCTCAATAAAAATTAACTTAAAAATAGATATAAACCACTAGATCGGTTTGTTGATATACTATTCTTAGCATTCAATTAATTAACAGTAAGAACTAACAAATTTCTTTTTAAGTGTCACTTAAAAACAGATCTGAAATATGTAATATTACTAACTTCACTGTATGCACAACATGCTTTATATAGGTTCACTTGAAACAATGAACAAGTAATAACAGAATATCGAAATAACAGAATAATGAAAAAAGAGAACAATGACAAAAAAGTGAAAAAAACATGTATCAACTACCAAACTTCTATTTAACTATAAGATGCAATAACCAGATAACTGACCAAATTCAAGCTAACGCATTTTTATCAACAATCGTATAAGAACTTACTTAAATAGTATTGCAAAGGGTCTACTTCATTTGCCCGTCAATCATTTGCCCGGCGCTCATTAGCCCGACATCCGTTCGACCGACTGTATTGAAGGCCCGACATTCGTTTTCCCGACTGTATCGAATTCCCGACATCCGTTATTCCGACATCCATTAGCCCGACTATACCAAATTCCCTACATCCGTTAGCCCGACATTCGTTATTACGAACATTTTATTAGATTTTGGATGTTGTGCAACGATTTTGTTAAACAGTGACAATACTGTACGTTGCGTGTTTTAAACAGACATGCTAAATTCAAGCCAATTGAGGAATTAAGCGACAGAAGGAAGAAAATAGTTGAGTAAAAGATGAAATAGTTGTGATTTCCTTAATGTCTGAAAGGACAGATTTTAAATGTCGTGGCAACCAGATACACACCAAATAAAAAAGTAAGACATGCAGCGTATAGTGTTGTTACTGCTAACCAACATCCATAATTTAAGAAAATGTTCGCGATATCGAATGTCGGGAATTTGATGTAGTCGGGCTAACGGATGTCGGGAATTTGGTATAGTCGGGCTAATGGATGTCGGGCGAATGAGCGTCAGGAAAATGATTGACGGGAAGTCTAATGTCGGGCCTTTGAACGGGTCTCTATTGTGAAAGGTACAAAACTTCCTCTTGAAACTTACATTATTTAATTATTACAAACATTTTAAGAATAAAATCTCATAAACAGTAAAAAAATCAGTAAAGAAGTGTTAAATACAACCATTTCAAAAAGAAATTCAATGGATCTTAATCGAAAATAAACATTATAAAATCTTAGGAATAGAGGAAATATTGAGATTTCTAACAAAAAAAACATATTGAATATCAAAATTTTCAATGTTTAAATTTTGCTTTATAACATGTAAAACATTAACATTAAGATAAAATACTTAAAAGTTAACTTCGACTTTTGATTATACATAAATATTAGTAATTATGGTGAATAATTGATCTAAACTTGCAGAATAGATACTGTATGCTTCTTCAAAGACAATTACCATTCATCCGTGCGTCTCCTTCTTCTATATGTGAAAGGATCTAAGATCTAAAGCGATCGTAAGAATGTAAACAAAGCGCATAAAAAAAAACTGTTTCGGTCGCATTCCTCGTAGAAAGTGAATGGCATTGGAATTCAGTGAATGAAACCAAGTTTACGTTTCTTGTGGTTAGCGCAAATTTATGAATGAAACGTTAATTCAATGATCCTACAAATCAATGCACGCACGTACAGGAGCAACGATATGTATTCGGTCGAAAGTATTCGTTAATTATTCCGAAGATCAATTAACAATTAATTTTAATTAAGCGTGCATTGTTCGCGGATTTGTGGGAGAGATGAGGACAATGGATATGGATGGATCAAGAAGGTGTATTCCTCCAATTCCGAGCGGAGCGTGAAATGAAATAATTCCATGCCAGTTCTCCGCAATGCGAAAGGGAGAGAGGAAAAAGAACCATTGAAAAGAAAAACGAAACGGGAGGGAAAACAAAGAGCAGAAATGGTAAAAGGGTAAAAGAAGAAGCAGAAAAGAGAGAGAAAAAATGAAATGGAAGGTTCGAATCGCCTGATTAATCTGGCAGTAAAAATGAATACGAACATGCGAAAATGAAAAGAAATAGAAGAAGTCCGAAACAAAACTGCATAGCATGCAAATGGAAACGTCTCGGGGTCTCTAATAAAGAAGCATAATAAAATATAATACAGGTTTTCTCTCTGT
This sequence comes from Nicrophorus orbicollis, assembly GCA_018845635.1. Lineage (NCBI taxonomy): Eukaryota > Metazoa > Arthropoda > Insecta > Coleoptera > Silphidae > Nicrophorus > Nicrophorus orbicollis. Next base: position 996,919 of record JAFMTC010000168.1, read on the forward strand.
ATATTATTAATAACGTCGGGTTTATTGATTATTCCAGGCGTAAGTGGAAGTAATCCAGAGAGAAAACTGCACGTCGCATTCATTATTCCATTTATTATTATTATTATTAAAGCACTGCGTGTGTGTGTGTGTGCAAAAGAGAGAAAAAAAAACAGAAAGAGAGGAAGATGTTTAAATCACATTTCCATGGCGTTTTGGAGCTATTTACAAACTTCTTAATTTATAATATTTCTCTATATATTCTTCATCTCGCACATGATGCATAGCGTAATTACTTCCTTATGATGTTTAATGAAATATTTATGGAGGTCTGCTGAAAACTGCAGGATGCAATTGATAACAATGTCTGATAAATATTAATCGAAATGTAATTCTAATGAATGCTGTTTGACTACTCCATATATGAAACTTGCACAAAACGAAAATGAACTTGAATTTATCGAGAGATCACTCTCCTCCTGGATCGAGTCGTCTGTCATGTAATAAAATCAGGTAACAATGATCCAATTGAGAGATATTCATTCACGATGCTAAATTGTAATTGGTCTTTTCTAAAAAAAAGCAGTTTTCGTTGACGTGTTTTTAATTTTATTAATTATATCAGCTAGTTAAGAAATTGATTTGTTATGTTAAGTTATAATTATTGATTTAACAAGTGGTTTTTGTTTACTTTTTTTGTCGAAAATGCATTTGAGAAGTGTAGATCAATATTTCCAATAACAGCTTTAGTGATGAAGGTAAACTGTGTTTATCCATTAATAAGGCAAATTCGTTACGTAAAACTAGGTATACACGGAAGATGTAAGTTATACAATTATTCCTTTTATGCAGATCGAGCTTTATAATTGCTATTACAGTTGAAAACCAATAAGAAATTCATGCTCGTAATTATTGACAATCAATAATTTGACATTTGACTTTGATCATAGTAGAAACAATTGTTATTTGCTTTCTCGTTTGTAATTAGTAGGATTAACGTTAGTTAAAAAGAGGATCACAGAAGCTTGTGATTATTGACAATATTTTTTTTCGTTTGTATTCGTTTCTGACAAGATTTTCTAAATCTTACACTGGAAAAACTACAATCATTCAATAAACTTCTAACATTTGCTTCATAAATAATTTCATAGTATGTTGTTAAACCAATCTGGATTATTTCATTTCAATCTTCTTGATTTGCCTCTATAATAAATGAACATTTGCTTAAAATTGTGGACACGTTATATTATTGACAATTAATAATATGACAGGTATTGAATTATAGTAGAAACAACGATCGTTTTTGAAGATTTCATAACGGAAATATTAAAGATACATGAAGTAAGTGTAGATTATTTCAATTGTTTGATTAAATTTTTATATGTGAAAGTTCTTTTTTGCAGCTTGAGGCTACTAAGTCTATAACTCTATATTAAGATATTATAGTTTACAAATCGAAGAAGTTATTAAAACTTAAAGAAAAGAAAAAAATAAGAAAGTTTGAAGCAGATTTGTAAGTTATATTAATAATATTTTGATTATTTAAAATGTTACACTTGAAATGAGTATACAATAATCCGGATTTTATATTAGTCAACACCGAATTCCAATAATTTTTTATAATTGTGTACTTATATTATGTACTTATTATGGTTAAAAAAGCCAATAACTGCAGTATTTTCGTCTAATTTAATGTTTACTTATAATTTCTTATAATTTTGTTAAAAATAAACATTGTTCCACAATGTCAATTAAATTTATAATAATTTCACTACATTTTTTTTCATAGAAAAGCCAATATTATTATATAATATACATAAAAATTGGAACATTTTCAATTACATTTATACACCTTTTTTTAATTAATGATTATTAACACTTTTTCTACAAGAAATTCTTGAACTTCATCTTTATTTTCTAAATCTTACTCTGAAAAACTATAATCAATAAACTTCTAATATTAGCATCATAAATAATTTCAAAGTATGTTGTTAAACCAATCTGGATTATTTCATTTCAATCTTCTTGATTTTCATCTATAGCAAATGAACATTTGCTTGAAATTGTGGGCACGTTATATTGAAACTTTATTACAAGAAGTGACGTTAATCGACTATTATTTTGAAGTTATCTAAATATTTCCAGATGAGACCTTTTACCTAACTTTAAAATGTAGAGAAATTTTGTAATTATAAATAGACATTTCGTAAAGCATCTTATTTGATACTGTTTTTAGTATAGTTAAATTATATAAATTATTACCTAATAACACTTCTTCTTAAATCAAGATCAATTTCACCAAAAAAATTGAACGTTTTCAATTACCTTTATACACTTTTTTAAATCTTTGGGTATTAACAGAATTTCCAAAAGAACTTTTTTAACTTCATCTTTATTTTCTTTGTATTCGTTCCTAGCAAGGTTTGTTTAAATCTTACAATGAAAAACTACAATCATTTAATAAACTTCTAACATCTGCTTCATTAATATTTTCAAAGTATATTGGATTACTTCATTTCAATCTTCTTAATTTTCCTCTACAACAGCCTCTAATAAAAATTTGCATGAAATTGTGGACTCGTTTTGTAATAAAAAGTGACTTTAATCGACTCAAGTAATGATTATTATTTAAAAGTGATTTTAATATTTCCAGATGAAACGTTTTACCACACTTAAAAATATAGAGAAATTTTGTAATAATAAATACAAATAGACATTTCTCAGAAGAATTCAATTTGACTTTGATTTTAGTGTAGTTAAATTATATACATTTATTAAATTATTGCGTAATAACACTTCTTCCTAAATCAGAATCACTTTTACTAGAAAAATTGTAACGTTTTAAATTACATTTATACACAATTTTTTAATTCATTAGTTATTAATACTATTTTAACAAGAACTTCTTTAACTTTATCATTATTTTCTTTGTATTCGTTTCTGACAAGATTTTCTAAATCTTACACTGGAAAAACTACAATCATTCAATAAACTTCTAACATTTGCTTCATAAATAATTTCAAAGTATGTTGTTAAACCAATCTGGATTATTTCATTTCAATTGTCTTGATTTTCCTCTATACCAAGTGAACATTTGCTTGAAATTTTGGACACTTTATATTGAAAGTTTGTTATAAGAAGTGACGTTAATCGACTATTATTTGGAAGTTATCTAAATATTTCCAGATGAAACCTTTTACCATAGAAATTTTGTAATAGTAAATAAAAATAGTCATTTCTTAGAAGCTATTAATTTGACACTGCTTTTAGTGTAGTTAAAATATAAAAATGTAAATCACAACAAAGACGTGTATATGTGTAAATGAGACTAAAATAATAATAAAAAGAAAATAACGAAGGAAGTTGTACACATAAAATTCTGTTGAACTTGACGATTGAGCGGATGCAGTAAATACAAGTGTGTGTGTGTGTGTAAAACTGGAATAAAATGTATTTATTTTTCCGAATGTCGACGGTTTCAAAGTTCACGGAACACTTGCATACATCAATTCCCTCTTGTATCCGTGCATTGTACATACGCATACGAGTCTGTTATAAGCGTGGATTTTCATGTACGCAACAAACGAAATGAAGATGGAAACGTTTTTACAGTTACGCAACGTTTTAAAAGAAAATAATAAAAAAAGGAACGTTTAAAAGCCGACTCGCTTCTTGGATAGAAGAGGAGAGACCACCTTCCTTTTGCACAACAACTCTCTCTTCACCTCGCACCGCACGATCGTTTCCACCGTTCGTGGCAATTATTAATTTCGCAGATTAATATTCAAATTTCGCGCTCTTTCGCGTGCACGATAATCCGCACACTCTTAATTCATTCGCACCATAAATCCACACAGCATTATCCATTCGATAAGGAAATAATCTTCGAAACTGCGGCAAAGTAACAGGAATGCTATGGAAGTTTCACGAGCACCTGAACGTATACATATAGCTTATTTATTATATAAGTGTGTGTGTATATGCATATAGATGTGTAAATAAGTGAATATAATAAAGTGCAACGTAATTTTCCATTCTGATGTATATCATTTCCAGTTGGCAGTTAAAACGTTCCATTGTTGGTTTCGCTTCTCGGACAGAAGTTTTTTGTTGCGATTTTCCTATGCGATTTGCACACTTCGGCGAATTGTTTGGTATTGTCGTAACTGGAGGTTATACCTTCTGTGCCATTGCGAAATATAAATTAACGCAGGTGCGAATTTCCCTCTCGATTTATTCTCGAAGCCAAAGGATTATGCACATTGGCTACATTGTTTCCACTTTCAATGAATACATACATAAGAAAAATGTTAAGGTTTCTATTCAAGAAAGCATAACATAACAATTTAAAGATTAAAACTTAAAATAAAATTATTTTATTGAATACATTAAACCAAATTTTGTAGTTTTTTCTAAATTTTGTATTGAGACATCATTACAATTTTATATACTCTAATTCAGTATTCAGTCTTTGGAAATCCTAGAAATTATAATATTCTTCTATGAACCTTAATACGAAATAAAACTTAATTTTCTACGAAAAACTTAAATATCAGTACATTGTTTCCATTTCCAATGCATGTTAAAACTTTAGGACTTTCTTTACTCTAATTCAGGATTTTTCAACTACTCACAGCCTTTGGAAATCATCGAATTTTTAATATTCTTCTATGAAACTTAGTACGAAATAAAACTTAATTTTCTATACAAAACTTAAATATCAGTACATCCAATGCATGTTATAACTTTACAATTTTCTGTACTCTAATTCAGGATTCTTCAACTACTCACAGTCTTTGGAACTCATCGAATTGTTAATATTCTTCTATGAAACTTAGTACGAAATAAAACTTAATTTTCTATGAAAAACTCAAATATCAATACATTGTTTCCATTTTCAATGCATGTTAAAATTTTACGATTTTCTATACACTCATTCAGGATTCTTCAACTACTCACAGACTTTGGAAATCATCGAATTTATAATAATCTTCTATGAAACTTAGTACGAAATAAAAGTTAATTTTCTACAAAAAACTCAAATATCAGTACATTGTTTCCATTTCCAATGCATTTTAAAACTTTACCATTTTCTTTACTCTAATTCAGGATTCTTAAGCTACTCACAGCCTTTGGAAATCATCGAATTTATAATATTCTTTTATGAAACTTAAAACGAAATAAAACTTAATTTTCTACGAAAAACTCAAACATCAGTACATTGTTTCCATTTTCAATCCATGTTAAAATTTTACGATTTTCTATACTCCAATTCAGGATTCTTCAACTACTGACAGCCTTTGGAACTCATGAAATTTTGAATATTCTTCTATGAAACTTAGTACTGAATAAAACTTAATTTTCTATGAAAAACTCAAATATCAGTACATAGTTTCCATTTTCAATGCATGTTAAAACTTTACGATTTTCTACACTGTAATTCAGGATTCTTCAACTACCCACAGTCTTTGGAAATCATCGAATTTATAATATTCTTCTATGAAGCTAAATACGAAATAAAACTTAATTTTCTATGAAAATCTCAAATATCAGTACATTGTTTCCATTTTCAATGCATGTTAAAACTTTACGATTTTCTATACTCTAATTCAGGATTCTTCAACTTCTCACAATCTTTGGAAATCATCGTATTTATAATATTCTTCTATGAACCTAAATACGAAATAAAACTTAATTTTCTATGTAAAACTCAAATATCAGTACATTGTTTCCATTTCCAATGCATGTTAAAACTTTACGATTTTCTATACTCTAATTCAGAATTCTCCAACTACTCACAGTCTTTGGAACTCATCGAATTTATAATATTCTTCTATGAAACTTAGTACGAAATAAAACTTAATTTTCTACGAAAAACTCAAATATGAGCACATTGTTTCTATTTTCAATGCATGTTAAAACTTTACGATTTTCTTTACTCCAATTCAGGATTCTTCAACTACTCACAGCCTTTAGAACTTTCTAATAGTTTATAATATTATTTTTTGAACCTTAATACGAAATAATACTTAATTTTCCATGAAAACCTCAAATACAAAACAGTTTTTTCCACACAAACAACAAGTATGATGCAAATGCACATTCCAAAACTTTTGCGTAACACTGGTTGAAGAATCTAAATAATTCTTAATTTTCATTTATGAAATATATTTATCCATTGAAATATTATAATATAAAGTTTATAAACAAAATTCTAAGTAATTACAATTTTAATTAAAAAATAAATTCCCAATAAATTAGTCTTGAAACAATCTAAATTTATTATTATTATATAAACTAACATCATTTACGCATTTTCTCTATAATAATGTATAAAATTTATCATGTAATACTTGAGATGATTTTATTCAAACACTTGTTAAGTAATCAATAGAGATTTATTGAGTTCCCAATATGTATAGAGGATTATTAAAATAATTTGAATTGCCTTGAAGTTAAACCAATATTTCCTTTTCGGTAATAAATAACGAAACTTTGTAACCGAAATCGTTGCTCGGGGTGGAAGAATACCAATTAATCTTTCATAACAAACAACACCTTTGTGATAGAGGAGGGAAAATTGGTAAGAAGCGAAGCTGTTATTACGTTAAGTTAATACAAAAAGTGAAGGGTTTTCTTTTACCCTAATTATATTTAAACTAGTTCTATACAAGATTTATGATCGTCTCAATGAAAAAAGAAGTATTAACGTTATATAATCGATAGTTATTAGATAAAATATGATTTACAGTATTAACATATATTATATTATTTATTTTCCAAAGATTTTTGTAACACTTCTTCTGCCAGAACTTCTTTAGTTTGGTATTTATTTCATTTGCATTCGTTTTTATTAAGTTTTTTTTCAATCTTACACTGGAAAACTACAATCTTCTGTATTAAATAATTTCCTCATTCCTCGAAGACCTAAGTAACATTTATTATAAATTAGACTACATGCTAAAACAAGATCATTTTCACTTAAAAAATTAGAACGTTTTTAATGATACTTAAGCATAACTTTAAATCTTTGATTGTTAACACTGTTTCTGCAATAACTTCTTTAATTTAGTCTTTATTTTCTTTACATTCACTCTTAAAAGTTTTTTTTTAATCTTACACCATAATCTTCTGCATGAAAATCCTCATTCATCAAAGATCTGCGTTACATTTCTTATAGACAAGACTTTTTCCTGAAACTAAACATTTTCATTATAAAAATTAAAACGTTTTTAATAACATATTTTTCAGAATTTCTTTGATCTTCTTTAATTTCGTCTTTATTTTTACTTTGTATTCATTGTATTTGTATTCATTCATAAAAAGATTTCTAAATCGTACACCAAAAAAAAAACTTCACATTCTGCATTAAATAAACTTCTAACATCTTTTTAATTAGATTACTTCATTTCAATCTTCTTGAATTTCTTCTATAACAACTTCTCAATCAAATTTTACTTGTAATTATGGACAACGTTATATTGAAGCTACGTTAATCAATCAAAGTAAATTATTTAGATGATTATTATTTAAAAGTGATATAAAAATTTCCAGATAAAAGTTTTACCAAACATCAAAATCTAATAAGGAAAAAAAATACCACTGAACGAAATAGTGTATAGCTTTAAGTGGTGGAGTTGATAACATTTCATTAGTAGGTAGAAATAGGGTTTCATTGACAAATACAATTCAGACCGACAAAGATTTTCCATTATTCAGTTAGATTAGGTTATTTCAGTTTCTTTAAGACAATTATAATTTTGATAATATCAATCATAAAAAAATAATTAGAAACTTTGTTGAAGTGTTTTACTATTTTTTTTATGTTTTAGTGAATTTATGACTAAATTGTAATAATCCATGTAAAATTAATTGAAAATTCATTAAATTAATTAATTTAAACTTCTACTGTTTATAAAATGGAATGTTTTGTATTTTTTTTTTTGTAAATGTGATGTACGACAATCTTATTGATTTAACAATGATATATGTAATCTGCTTAATGTAAATTGTTTCAATGCAAATGAAGAAACAAATCTTGAGCAAACTTTAGTATTTTTTCAAATTTTTCTTTTGTATTTCTTCATTTTTATTGTATTTTTTTGTATTTGTTATTGTAATTATTGATATTTTCGCCTGAAATTTGGTAAATTGGTTTTGTTTACTAAATAATTATATAAATAGGTTTGATAATTAAAGAATTCGTTCATAATTAAAGTATAAACTTTTTTTTCAATATAATAGTTTTTATAGTTGAGATTCATATATTTGAATATATAGTTATTTGTAGAAATAATATTGGTAATAAATGATCGAATTTGAATGTAAAACCAATAATTTCTTGTAATTAAATAAATAACGAAAATTAAAAGTGTTGTAATATTTGAAAATTACACTATTACATGTAAAATTACAGACAAAGATTTATTTCTATGAGAATTTATTGATGATAATTGAAGTAATTTCAATGGTAAACCAATTTTTCTCTTGTCCTCAATAAATAACGAAACTTTGAGTCATCTGTGACACGTGAAAAGTATATGTAAAATTATACACAACGATTTATTCCTATCAAAATATATTGACTGTAATTAAAGTAATTTGTACGTTAAACCAATATTTTCTCTTTCGGAAAATAAATAACGGAAATTTTAATGAAAACCGACGTTAGGGGGTGGAAGACCACCAATTAGTCCTTCATACAACAAACAACACTGTAAGATGGAAACGTTGTTGAGCGGTAAGCGGTCATTACGTAATAAAAAGGAAGGAGGACCACATCACCCTTATTATAATTTAAACAAGATCGGCCCAAGATTTACGACCGATCGATAATCACCGAACGGAAGTGCCGAACGCGTTACGTAAACCGGCCGCTCACATAAACGGCCGGAGGCGGGACATTCGAAATCTACGACTTCGAGAAAGAACCGAAAATCCGAACCCCAATTACCCTCACTTAATAATAAACAACAACAACAAAAACAGTACGGGAAAATTTATTTGTTCTTCTCGGATCGAGTCGTAATGATGGTGATTCCATCAAGATAACTGTACATTAGCATATCCGAAAAGAGTTTAAATTCTTGCGAAAATACACCCATTATTGCTATTAACATCGTAACAATTTTTGTGAAATATCTTCGATTTTTTTCCTATAAAATTATTATGCTTTCGAATATAATTCGGAGCGATAATTGCGCGGCTCCGTACGTGTCTGGATCATTACGATCTATAAAAACCAGCCTCGATAACAGTTATTTTACTTATACTTTACGAAATTGATAAATTGCAGACTCGAAGTTCACGAAGTCGCATCACTATTATCATCATCATCATCATCATAATCATCATTATTTTTTACTCGGATTTCACGATCTTCGGCAATCCTTTATTGCCTTCGTCTGCGACAAATCTCGCATGCAAATTTATCTTTCTTTATTTTCGTTTTTTGCAAACATTCATTATAGTGCGTCCTTTTCATTTCAGTTACCTTCGTCCTTGTCGCTGCTAAATCACTTGCAATTTCCCAATCGGCATTTAATCGCGCCGCAGTCCACTGTAATTTTCTGATTAAACACACCGACAAGTAAAACGAAGCAACAATTACGAACGGATGAAATTGTATTCCTGCGTTTATCAAAACCTCGCCATATGCAAATTATTAAATTCACGTACGTTGTTTTTTTTTCTCTAGAATTCCCCGAACGATCACCTTACAATCTCACCAAATGATCGCAAAAGTACTCTTTGCAAAGAGTAATGTAACGCGCATATTTTTATTTTTTGCAAAAAACACATTTATTCGCATTTAATCACGGTTAAGAAACACTGGTCTAAGATCATTGCGTCTGTAAGATTGAGTCTGTATACAGATCAATAAACGTAACAAATCAATTAAGTCCAGTTCATTTAGCATTGAAAATCAGGATCACGTGTTAATGCTGCTTCTATACAGTCAATTATGATGCTGAACATATAACTTAACGAAATGGCATTCCTAATACATATATAATGGCGCACTAAAGTAGATGCAAATAGCAATTAGAACATTAAACTGAGCGTAATTACGTCGGCAATTAGGATAATGAGGAGGTGGCTGTCAAAAATGACGGCACCTATCATTTATGGGCGAAAAAAAAGCGGAGATAATTAAATGTGAGGCGAGCGCCAAAAAGAAAGAGCAAAAAACAAAGACAAGAAGTAGCAAGTAAGGAAGAGAGAGAAAAATGTTGCTTGAGACTGAAAATAGAAATTGTTAGCCGGATTATGAATTTTAATGTTTACCTGCAGCTGTACAAATTACGTTGATGACGATATTTATGTCATACAACGAAAATATATATATTTAAACGACGATAATTGTTGGTGGAAGAAGAAAAGTGTATCTTATGTATAGCTTAAAGTACTTGAGAAGTATATAGCAGATGACGAGAATTATGCAATGCAAATAATGAAAATTTGGACGATAATTAATAATTTTACGATTACTTTCACAATCTAAATGATTGTGTTTTATAAAAAGGAATGAAGATCCTCGCAAAAAGTTACTTGGTATGTGTCGAGTTTTATGTCCTAGAACTGCAAATTAATAATCATTATCAATCTGATGCTGTCAAATGTGTTTATCATAGTAGTAAAAAGATGTCGCCGTTGCAATATGGCTTTTCGAAATCTGTAGTTAATTGTTGGTTACTACGAGTTACTTGACAAGTATTTACATATGTTTTTGCTTATAATTGGTGATATACAGAGCATTCCTTATGTATATATTATAACTACTCGTTACTTGACAAGTATTTAAATTATTTTTGTTTTATTATAATTTGTGGTACATGGAGATTTAGTTATGGAAATGATATTAATTTAGAAAATCTCTCATTTATTATCTCATAATTAAACCTGAAAATATAATAACTACTTGTTACTTGACAAGTATTTACATTTTTTAAAAATTATTATTCGTGGTATATTTAGTTATGGAAATAATGTGAATTTTGAAAAAGTCTCGTGTATAATCTGATAATTAAACCATAGAATATTATAACAACTCGTTACTTAACTACTTGACAAGTATATACATTTGTTTATTATAATTCGTGGAATATTGAAATTTAGTAATGGAAATGATATTAATTTAGAAAATCTATCATTTATTATCTCATAATTAAACCAGAAAATATAATAACTACTTGTTACTTGACAAGTATTTCCATTTTTTAAAAATTATTATTCGTGGTATATGGAGATTTAGTTATGGAAATAATTTGAATTTAGATAAAGTCTCGTGTATAATCTGATAATTAAACCCTAGAATATTATAACAACTCGTTACTTGACAAGTATTTACATTTTTTTAAAATTATTATTCGTGGTATATGGAGATTTAGTTATGAAAATAATATGAATTTAGAAAATGTCTCGTGTATAATCTGATAATTAAACTAGAAAATATAATAACTATTTGTTACTTGTCAAGTATCTACATTTTTTAAGATTATTATTTGTGGTACATGGAGATTTAGTTATGGAAATAATATGAATTTAGATAAAGTCTCGTGTATAATCTGGTATTTAAACTAGAAAATATAATAACTACTTGTTACTTGACAAGTATAAACATTTTTTTAAGATTATTATTCGTGGTGTATGGAGATTTAGTTATGGAACTAATATGAATTTAGAAAAAGTCTCGTGTATAATCTGATAATTAAACTAGAAAATATAATAACTACTTGTTACTTGACAAGTATTTACATTTTTTTTAAATTATTATTCGTGGTATATGGAGATTTAGTTATGGAAATAATATGAATTTAGATAAAGTCTCTTGTATAATCTGATAATTAAACTAGAAAATTTAATAACTACTTGTTACTTGACAAGTATTTACATTTTTTTAAAGATTATTATTCGTGGTATATGGAGATTTAGTTATGGAAATAATATGAATTTAGATAAAGTCTCGTGTGTAATCTGATAATTAAACTAGAAAATTTAATAACTACTTGTTACTTGACAAGTATTTTCATTTTTTTTAAATTATTATTCGTGGTATATGGAGATTTAGTTATGGAAATAATTTGAATTTAGATAAAGTCTCGTGTAAAATCTGATAATTAAACCCTAGAATATTATAACAACTCGTTACTTGACAAGTATTTACATTTTTTTAAGATTATTATTCGTGGTATATGGAGATTTAATTATGGAAATAATATGAATTTAGAAAAAGTCTCGTGTATAATCTGATAATTAAACTAGAAAATATAATAACTACTTGTTACTTGACAAGTATTTACATTTTTTTAAAATTATTATTCGTGGTGAAAATAATATTAATTTAGAAAATTTCTAGTGTAAAATCTGATAATTAAACCAAAGAATATGATATGAAAAAAAAAACTTGGCTGCAACAGTTGTTCCAAAGTATACTTTTCACGCTTTGGGAGATAAAGATCCGATTAAATTCCTATTCAAGTTCCAACCCCAGCAACACGACAAAGGCATCATAAATTCCATCCAGCTCATTAATTACGAGCCGACAATGACAGTTGAAGCGAGGCTAACCTGTTCGGATGTCAGAGGAAGAGCAGAAACGTACGAAAGAATGGTAAAGGAAGACGAAAAAAAAAAGAACTCGAACGAGAAGGAGCTTATCCGAAATAATTATATGGTCCTCTATGGCCACCGGGGCCCAATTTGGATTGACACGGGCCGCCGTTTTACTCATCAAGAAAATTCACCGCTCGTTGCGTAACTTCGATCTGAATAATCCGAGGTATTTGTTTGTAAGAGCGGAGCGCTCTGTAATTAATAAATTTCCTATTAGGCGAAACGCGAAATTAATTATTGGAGATGGCATGTAATTATTCTAAATTAATGAGCGACCGAACGGCCTATAAATAATTTTACATAATTACCAACTGTAAACCATAATGTAATTCATTCAATAAACAACGAGACACATTCCTGTTTGTTTTCATTATATTTTTCGATCGTATTCAGTTTTAATTTTATTAAGTGTTTATGCATCATTTAATCATTAACGTTATACATAAATTTTGCTAATTGCAACTCATTTTACGTAGAAATTACGGTAACAAAATGAGAACTTCCATATTAACAGATCATATTTTAGTATAAACAAATAATAGTTTAGTTCTTTTACAAATAAACTTATTATTAGTTTTACTTAATTCTATAATTTACCAGCAATTCAAGTTTTTATAATTATTGTAATCAGTAACATTAGTTATTTTACAAATTAACTTATTACTAGTTTTACTTAATTCTATAATTTACCAGCAATAAAAGTTCTTAACATTTCCTTTAAAAAATATGGTAATTAATAACTTTAGTTATTTTACACATAAACTTATTATTAGTTTTAATTTATTCTATAATTTACGAGCAATTAAATGTTTGAAAATGTTCTTTAAAACCTATTTTTGCAATGATTAATTCCAGAAAATTTAAGTTTAAATTTGGTGAATCTGTAAAAAGTTACTTTCTGTTAATTTTACGAAAAATTAATATCATTGAACGTTCAAACAATGAACATCTGTTATAAATCTGTTTCAATAAAAGGTGAAAGATTCGTTCAAATGGATTTTCAAATAATGAACATTTTGATTATAAATCTCTTTCAGGAAACGGTGAAAGATTTATTCGCTTTAAAGGAAAACCAAATTATTATAAATTTTAATAATATCTTATGTAAATGATTATATACTAACTGTGTTATCTAAAAAGGATATATAATTATTAGATCATTAAAATTATGTTTAAACACGAGCGTTGATTTTCCCATAAAATTAATTATGCCATCAAAACTATTGTGAATTTGCATAGCTTGAAGCGTTTCCTTTACAAAATCCCGATTTTCTCGATCCATTCAAACCATTTAGCCTTGGTTCATTCTTCTCCGCAATTATAATATCAAGCGGATGATGTTTTTTATTCCATTTTTTTTCAATTAAATTTTGAATGTTAACGGTCGTTTCTAACGATGGATGACCTCTCTTCGATCTAATACTTTTTCATGTTTAATATAACATTTTCTTGATTGTTTTCTTAATTTACGTAACACTTTCTTCAATTGCGTAACGTTTTCCCTGTGAGGGAAGGTGAGAAGAAATATCTTCGGGTACCAAGAATCGAAGTCTGAGTGTATTATTTGGTGAAGACCTCAAGAGGTTTGCAATTCTTTGCCATGACTCACGGATGAAATGCATGGATGCGGCTCCGGGAATTCTGCGCCTCCGGCAGCAGCTGAAATGCTTAAGAGCGTTAAGAGTAGGAATCTATTTGTTCGTGTCTCTTCGTTTTGCGGAAGAACATTTTATTGTTACCAAAGTGGTCTTATTTACTACTTAAGATCATTACGATTATACGAAGTATATGGTCTAATATGATGATAATAAACTCGGAAATCGTTACTTTTAACGTGATCCTTGTCACAAGTACTTGAGAAGTGTTGCAGTATGGTCTAATATGATGATAATAAACTCGGAAATCGTTACTTTTAACGTGATTTTTGTCACATGTACTTGACATTACATTAACATTACAATGTTATACTCTTAAAATCTATATATAAGTGTATCATTTTAAAAACTAAATCCAGCCCTGAATAACTATAATTGTACAAGTTGTCAACTAGATATACTCGATCAGCTACTTGACAAATGTCAGGAAGCTTTGGAAGTATACTTGTCCATTATACTTATTATATAATTGTGTTTCAAATATTTGCTTTAAATACTTGTCATTATCAAGTTAACAAACATTAGGAATACTTGAACAAGTTGTCAATTAGTGATTAATATAAGCTAATATCGCGTAGTAACGGTGTTTCACTAAACTGCATTAAAATCGCATTCCAATTCCTATTAGATCTATCTAGAAAACATCTTCATAAATTCGATAAACCTGTCTGTATATCGTACATTACAAATCACAGAGACCGAAGCCTCTAACCTGGGATTATCGACCATTCAATGTTCCATAGATATTAATTTATTGATGATTCGGAATCGTAACTCCTTTCGATTTATTATTAAAGTTGATGTGTAATTATTCCATTCACTTCCTCTATAATAATATTTAAAGTATCCGAACTACTTACTTTTTAATAATGTAAAATTTGACAGATAATGACAGATGTCATTTTTATGTCACTCATATTTCCTATCAGTGTTACGATTAACAACAACTTATTATGATATAAATAAGAACTTACAAAGGAAGTATTTTGTCTTGTCTTAACTTGGTATAAAAACTAAAGTTGTACTTACACTACTAATGACATAAAAATGACAGAAAATGAAAGGTTTTATATCAATATCAGCAATAGTATGAGGACAAAAATAAAAACTTACAAATAAATGTGATTTATTTCATAAACTTGTCTGAACTTAGTGCAAAATTGAAAGCAAATATAAATTGCACCTACATCGTTAATGGCATTAAAATGACAGTTAGATGACAGATGTCATTTCAATGTCACTTTTATTTACTATCAGTGTTACGAAAAATAGCAATACTATGAGGACAAAAATAAAAACTTACAAATAAATGCGATGTATTTCATAAACTTGTCTGAACTTAGCGCAAAATTGAAAGCAAGTATAAATTGCACTTGCACCGTTAATGACGTCAAAATGACAGTTAGATGACAGACGTCATTTCAATGTCACTCTTATTTACTATCAGTTTTACGACGAATGACAACTTATAATTCCAAAAATATGAATTTACAAATCCCATTATCATTTGGTCTTAGATAATTTTTCAATTAGTTATGTTTCGGATATTCAAAGCTCATCATTTAGTAATGGAATTTGATCCTTCTATACAAAAAATAACCCTTGTCAGCAAGCAATGTTTACTGTAAACGAAGAGAAGTCAATTCCTCCTTGGAGGATTGTAGACAAGTCCTGCACACTTTTTTTCCTTTGAGAAGAATTTCCGTAAAACAAACATAGCGGAGGTACATTTTAAGGGGGAATTTCCGTTTGCTTATTTATTGAATTGCATCTGCGGCGACCGAACGTAGTAAACTCGGCTCCTGCGCGCCGTTTTTCATCCTGCCGACGAGAGAAGGAGAGTCCTTGGCAAAAATTATTGACTCCTTTCCCGGTCTTCGAAATAATTCATGGGAAATACACACATCCAAAGGCGTATCGTTCTCTTCTCTCTCTCTCTTTCGCACACGTGTGTCTATATGCATGTGTGTCTGTACGTACAAATGTGCGAGTATTCAGCTACGTATGCGTAGCCAGATAGTTGTTTATTCAGTCTTGAGAAGGTTCTCATGTATATTTCTTTATTTACCTTACGTATTCACGCCGTTAACTTAAAATGCAAATGCAAGGCGCAGCGAAAAAATAAAAGGAACGAAAGAAGGAAAACGAACGAGCAGAAGAACATGGTGGAATGGCTGGAAAATATGTGTGTAAGTAATACGAGTTCCAGAGCGCAAATTGCACCTAATGTTCTTTAATTGAGACGAGGGCATTCTCTCCGCTGCTAGCCTCTTTGTATGTCAGCAGGAGAACTGTACATTCCTGCAAGCGCCGTGCACATCCTAAAGAGGATTTGATTGATTTCACTTTGTTATTAACAATTATTCATATTCACCTGTCGATTACTAGGTTATTCTCGTACATTGACTTCTTCATACCTTCATTACATTAATATAAACATCATTTTAACAATAAAAATATCAAAAAAAAATATGGAAAATATTTAATTATTCAGAGTACAATAATACTTCTTTTCTTTTTTGATTACAAAATCGATTTTACTTACTTGGGATTTATAAAAATTCATTACATTTTCAGAACTTGATAAATATGCATAAAATTAATTTAACATACATCTTTTTATATGTTTTTAAATGCAACAATAAAAATCCAATTGATTTTTTTCTTAAAATTCTTAAAATTAGACATTTTTACAAATAAAAATGTCTGAAATTGTTTGAAAATACTGAGATAAAATAGTTTTAATATTTATTGAAGACAATGCAACAAGTTATTGAAAAATGGTTGAAATTATCAGAATTTAATAAACATTCATGAAATACAACTTTTGTCTGTTTATAATAACTTCATTTTTTACTTTATAAAAAATCTTAAAATTTATAAAATATAATAAAAATGTTTAAAATTGATAAAAAAAAAACTTAAATATAACCATTTTAATACTACTAATTCATGAAAATACAACAAATTGTTGAAATTCTCAGAAATTAATCAAATTCCATGAAATAATATAACTTCATATAATTCATATAATTTAGAAAAATTAAGGAAATTTTCAATGAATTATCTAAATTTTGAAAAATTCATTGATAATACTGATATATGAAATGAAATATAGGAAATGAACAGACAATTGGATTGAAATAAAAGGAATTGCAACTAAACTAAATGAAAATATTGCGAACTAAAATTTCGATAGTAATTTAACTTATAGATAATTAGACAAGCTGTAAATGCATCAAAAGGGCGGTGATTAAGCTGAAGAATCCGGCGTGGCATTAAATTATGCAATAATGTGCGGCGTGTGAATTTTGAGGAGAAACGAAACTGGTTGGATGCTTGTAATTATTGCGGAATTTACGACGCTTTGTCGCACCATTTGAATATGCATGCGCGCATTTAATTACTTAATGCCATCAATAAAATGAATTCGAATTCGACATTAATGGTGTCCCGTTTGTTTTTCCTGTTTCAGATACGTTTTATTGGCCCTCTGCCTTGCCGGCATCTGCATCGGCCTGACGGAATGCAAATCGAAGAAGAACCACGAGCTTCTCACCAAAATTGGACTGGCACGGGTCCGGGCACCGAACAGCCATTACAGGAAACGTCTTGCAGACGAATCGAGGCACCACAGCAGATCGGACGATTCCCACATGTTCGTCATCAAGTTACCTCCGAATCAACATTACTACGTCCACAACAGACCCAATTCCTACATGGAACCGGAGAATAAGGTTCCTGTAGGGTTCAAGAGTAACGGAAAACCCGGAAAGATCTACCATTGGAATATACCAGTCATCAAGAAGATAGCCCAGTCTAAAGCCAAATCGAGGAAGAGCGACGATTCGATGATTGTCGACATCAAGCACACGAACTGGAACGACGTTTTGGATAAGCCCTTGTCGAATCCGAGCAGCTACAAGAAACCTTCGTACTACGTTCCGGCAAAGCTGAAGAAGTCTTCGTTTTTCAAGTATTTCCCAGGGAACGGTAAACCCAAGTCCTTCTACGTGATCGAGAAGAACAAGAGGAAGGCACATCGCCACAAGCTGCTCGATTGAAATGGCTAATTTATATGTAAACGTATTTGAATATATACACTATTTAATGAAAGGAAATCGAAAAGACTTTGTGCAATACGAGTGCTGGTTATACATAAAATAAGAAAACATACATAATATAAATATATTTTTGTGATTATATAACAATTTATCTGTTCTCCTTCTACAAGTTCGTTTTCGGCATATCAACTAACATAGGTTAACGCGACCTTTCCACACTGGAGGATCATTTCATAACGAGAAACATGTTTTTACAACAAAACCTAATCCATGAACAATGTAAATATTACTCTTAATAAAATTACAAAACTCATCAATGATTGATTGTTTCTAAAAATCGTAATTGTAATGCATTAAAATACTCTCAATTAACATAAATTATATAAATTCCCAAATTTATGGATCTTTTCACGATTTTTGATAAATCTACAATTTGATCTCTCTAAGAATGAGAACATTGTCAAATCAAGTAATTTGCAGACTTTTATTATACAAATTTCTAATTATTCATTTCTAAACCAAAAATACGATGAAAACATTTATTATATGAGTAATTAATATATTTTGAAATGTATAATTTGTAAACAATTAAATACATTTTTCATAATTTATTTGCAAACTAATATAAAATAATATTTGATGGAATGTTAATATTGTAATTCATTTTATTAAAAAAAAAACTGAAGAAACAAAAACTTGTGTCGATTAAAATTTGTTGTAAATACTGAACCAGTTCCTCCAGTGTGGAAGAGTTTATTTATAAACATGTTTTGGGATCGGTTTTCACCTCTCAAAACCATCCCCAAATTTCTAATGTTCTGTTAATATTATTAAAACTATTATTTAAATTTGCACATCTGACTGATTTAATGGTAAATTCTTCGTCACACTAGATTTTCTACCCAATTATGAATCTTTTTTTTTATATATATATACATGTTTTAATTTTAATCTTTCTAACGATGATTAAGTATAATAAAAATTAGCGTTTTAGGTGGATCGCTTTGTTATTTGAAGAGTCAACCCCCCCCCTCCTCAACCCCTATGTTATTTATTCCTGCGTTTTCCCAGCATCGGGTTTTCCACGCCGTGTGTGAGTCACGCGTTAGTCACGCCGAGGACGAAGATTAGGTTACATAATGCGAGAAAACGTCGGAGCTTTCGCACCACACGTTTCGTAATAATATAATTGCGAAATTAGTGTCAGAGATCATTTTGCACTCGTAAAGCTGCCTTCGTGGAAACTCGCAATTAAGCTTGATTAAAAACGGCTCTTGAGCGGAAAAACGTTCGCTGCAGACGAATAAAGGCGGCAAACAATTTAATTTATTTTCAGTTAAGTGTCCGTTTTTATTTGCTTAACGATTCAAGTGAAATTAATGCGTAGTTTTTAAATAGGCAACCCCTAGGGGTGATAATTAATTTTAATTGGGAAACTTCGTGTTTCGAGGAAATGTACAATAATTTGTTGAATTATTTGTGTGTTTTTTTTTACGATTATTATTAAATGTTAATGAAATATCACAAGAAATAAGTATAACTTGATATTTAAAAGAACTAGCAAAATGGTAAATGACACAATGATCGAAACACACTTGATACACTGTTTTACTAGAAAATTATTAACTTTTTTTGTAACAACAAATTACAAAAATAAACTCAATACAATATTTGTTTTAAAATACAAAGAAAATTAAATTAAATTCTATTGTTGCAAACGGCTATTGACCATATGGCTCTCTGCACTTGAATAATTATCGATAAATGGAAACGAAATAAAATAAATACATTATATTTCATGTGTCTCAAGTAGAGATGACCATACGAAGGATGAAGAGGAAAAACACCGGGATATGATCTGTTTACGACGGAGGTTCTGGGGCACCTTCCAATCATTGGCGTTAGGATGGTCACACTAATCTTTAATACTATACTTAGATTAGGCATTTTTCCTGCCCAGTGGAAGATGGCCCAAATAATTCTGATTGCTAAACCTGAAAAACCAACAGATGTGGCGACTTCCTACAGACCCATTAGTCTGCTACCAGCCCTGTCCACTCCTCCTTCGAAGGCTGCAGCCCTGGCTGCTGGATAGTGGACTTAAACCAGAACACCAATTTGGATTTCGCGAACGGCATGGTACCGTGGAACAGGTGCATCGCGTGGTTGATGTTATTGGCTGAAGTCTCGAGGAGAAGTGGTACTGCTCCGCCGCTTTCCTCGAAATTTCACAAGCGTTTGACAAGGTGTGGCACGATTGCTGTACAAACTCAAGCAGTGTCTCCCACATGTATACTTCACCATCTTCAAGTCATACCTAACTGGAAGGCATTTCCAGATCAAGTGCAGGGATGAATTAACATCTTTACACCCCATCCTCTCTGGTGTTCCCCAGGGAAGCGTATGTAGACCTGTACATTCACGGTCGACCTTCCAAGCTCCCAACACGTCACTGTGGCCACATTTGCCGATAACACCGTAGTCATGGCATCACATCAGGACTCCACAGTAGCCTCACAAATACTGCAAAGAAGTTTGTATTCCATCGACTGTTGGCTCAAAAGGTGGAGAATTAGGGCCAATACAACCAAGTCGGTACAGATCACATTTACAATGCGTCGATAAACTCCTGTAACACTAAATAGCTGTGTCCTGCCACAATCAGATGATGCCAAATACTTGGAAATACATCTGGATAGACGTCTTACGTGGAAAAAACACATAACAACAAAGAGGAAACAGCTGGGCTTCATAGTAAAAAGGTTGCATTGGCTGATGGGCAGACAATCGTCCACCTCTATTGACAACAAACTGATTCTGTATAAAACTGTTATCAAACCCATTTGGACTTATGGAATCCAACTTTGGGGATCGGCCTGCAATACAACAATTGACATTATACAAAGGTTTCAGACGAAAAATTATATTTCACACTTTTCACAATAATTCTATCATTTTCTCTTCGATTACTTTGTTTATTATGCACAAAATTATAAATATTAAAATGATTGAAACATAATTTAACTTTACTATACACATTAGTTATTTACTTAAAATTTATAATACAAAAAACGATTGAAAATATTCTGTGATTTTTATTTTACTCATTTCCCAAATTTTGTTAAAAAGGTAAGTTTTAAATTTTGCAATAATCGTAACATAAAATATATGAAACTAAACGTGTTTTTTCTATAGTTTTACAAATAATCACATATTTTTTCTCTTCTTTTGACAAATTATATAGTACAAATACGTAAATTATAAATGGAACAATGATTTAAGCTTATTAAATTATACTATTTTAATCCAAAATTGTAATATCTTTACATATCAACAATAAAACAAATCACTACAAACAAACTAGTATAAGTGTGGTTAGTGTTCATAATGTGACATGTTTCAGGAAAATATATGGGAATTCGACCCTCATCTCATGTTTGAGTTATTGCATATAAATCATTTCTCTTCTCTGGGTGCGGGTTCCCTGAATTACTTTCCTCCCCATTTGAACAAATTTCATACGTCGTTTAGCACTTGATACCATATTTTAAAGACATCGCAAACAGAAATGTAGACAGAATTTCTACTGTATGTTATATAATTGGAAAAAATAAGCTTGTAAAATGTGATTAATGTACTGGAAACATGTTCATTCATTCAATGTTCGTTTCAACAATGTAAAAGTGCTTTTATTTTAAGAAAATGGTAATTACATAATTTTTTCTACTTGATAAATGAATAATGTTTTATCTAAAGTATTTCTGCAAAAAAATAATAAATATTTATAAATTTCATACATAATATTTCAAATTCATTGAATGTCTTTTCACGAATGTAAAAGTGATTTTATTGTTAAAAAAAGGCAATTACATAACAATTTATTAATATATTTAGAACATTGTATCAAATTTATTATTGGAAAGAATAATAAATATTTATATTTTTTAAACGTATTTTATGAGTTTATTTATTACGAAAATCTTGTAATTTTTCTGTAAAAACTATAATTATTTTCATAATATATAAAGTATTTAATGGATACTGTAAAAATCAATAAATATTGATGATTAACACGAAAATTGAAAATTATGACTTCAAACTAATTATTGAATAATTGTGTAACCGTGCAAAATTTGATTGTTTTTATTAATTAATGTCATTTTTTCTGATTTTTATAACCATATAAACAATGTTTAAGTCATAAAGACGCGAAATGACTACTACTAATTAAGAAATAATTTATTGAATTTGTAACCCTGTAAAATTTCAATAATAAAACATTCTTTTGATTTAAATTTCTATGTGTAAGCAGTGTTTAAATGTAGGAAATAGTGACTGGTTAAATTATTTATTGTAATCTTGAATGTGGTTATCCAAGCATGGATTCGTTTAGAATGAAAAAAAAAATGTAATTTTAAATACTCAGCATTGAATAAACAAGATAATTGGCCTCATCCTGTTGTTCTTGCATATGAAACAAAACAAAAACAAATAACAAAAGACAAATAAATATGTGATTCCATTCCGTTTTCTATTATTTATAATTCGGAATAAAGTCATTAAAATTGTATTAACTCTGCTCCGAAGCGAAGCGTTGCTTTATTTACATACGTCCACTGCATACAAACCGTGCCAATGGGTGGTCGTCTGGTTCTCTTGAGCCTGAGCGTGGAGAAATGGATAAAATTACAAAATTGAATGGAATCAAAATGGAATTACACTGATCCCAGATTTAATTGCTGGAGGATCGGGAAGCAATTACGATTTTCGATTTTTGCGCTCAGAAAAAAAGATAAAGTCGCGATGTATTTGTGGGGTGGATGAAGAAGCCCTCCCTCGATGCGAAGCAGAGAAAGAAAAAACTCCATCGGAGTGTAATAATAGAGGGAAGAAAGAGCGTTTGTTATGTCTAGCGAAAGGATGAAAAGAGGAAACTTTACAATGCTATCATTTCCTTTCCGACTCGACGTCTTCCTGTTGTACTTTCCTCGTCTCGGCGC